>JAVSCE010005752.1:0-61738 GCA_032199065.1 Smutsia gigantea | reverse complement strand
AACCATCAAGAATATGAAGATAATCACTAGCAATAGTAAAGATAAAATTTCTAAGTTTAGGAGGGGTAAGGAGAGAAGAGTTGTTAAAAAAATAAAACAGCCATTTGGCTAATTTGAGTAGACAAAAGGAAAAAGAAAAACTGGGATAAAAGAATAAATACAAAAATAAATTGGGAAAGACTAAGAACAAATATGTAATTTTTATGATTACTGGAGATTTCTATCAAGTTTCTCCCTCACTGGAAAAAATCAGAATCCAGCTTATATATAATTTACAAACCAACTAATCTACCAAATAAAGTTACATGCAAAGTACTTTTGTAAAATGAAAACAGAAGGAGTTAGGATGCTATTAATACCAGATAAGGCCAAGGGAAGAAGACAGACTTTATAGTAATGTATAGCTTAGCTGACATTACTTTATTCCTAGACAACTTAAGAGACTTTCAAGGAAAAACTCTAGAATAGGTAATTAGTAGTAAGAACCTAGAAATGACATACTCCATTTAAAATTATAACAAAAAATATCTCTAAAATCCCTAGAGACAAATCTAAGGCAAAGAACTATGAAGAAAACTACAAAATCTTCCTTAAACAGATAAAATAAGGCCTGGGGGAACAACTACTTCTTCATGTGATACAAGGATGATTGAACAGTAAGACAGTATCATAGAAATGCTAGTTCTCTCAAAGTTCCTATGTAACTATATATACATAAATTCAACTGTTTTTAATTACATAAAATGATCTTAAAGTTCAGGTGGAAGAATAAATTTCCAAAAATATGTAAGAAAAATATGAAAATACAGTGAGATTGAAAGCTAGTCTCATCAGCTTTCAGAACACACTATGTATCTGCTAATCACATCAGTATGGTCTCATCATAAGATACAATAACTAATTTGGAACAGAATGAAGAACCAAGAACTAGAGCCACATGTGCATATGAAAACTGAAGAGACACGTGATATTTCAAATCAGTGAGGAAAACAGTTAATAAGTGGTGCTGGCACAACTGCTACCCTCTGGGGAAAAATTAAGATGAACTTCTATTTCACCCTTATATGAAAATAAGTTCCAGATGGAGCGGGAGTCTTATGACACCTAGATTACCTGGACTACCTGGGGGTAAGAAGATCTGAACTAAGTAGCACAGTTTCAGCTTTTCTTTCATAGCCTCTATTTGTTGATGCAAAAATCGAAAACTCTCCAAACGGTACCATAAATAAGGCAAGAAATAAAATGATAAATTTGGGAAAATGTAGTCATCTGAGTGACTCAGCTGCAAACAGAGTCACTCTGGCTAGTAAGGGAGCGAGCATTTATTCAGCACCACTAAGTGACTTGACTCCTTAGGAAAGGCAGAGAACAAAAATCAAGCTTTATCCATACCACCCAACACATACACAAAAATAATGGCAAGTGAATTAAAAGCTGTGCATCAAAAAGGAATCACTATAAAAGTAATTACAGGATATAGATGATATTTCATACTGTTGGGTTGGGGATTTCCTAAGCAAGACCTACAACTCAGAAGAGTGAAATAAACAGTACAGGATCGAAATAAAAGTTAAACTCTTATAAAAGACACAAATGAACATGTAGGCTAACTCAGCCTTATCAGATTGGCAAAATTAGAAAACATTGATAATACCCTGTGTTGAATGGGTGTGAAGAAACTGTATGCTCACATAGTCACTGGCAGGTATAAACTAGTAAGGCCTTTTTGGAGAACAGTTTGGCAATATATAGGAACACATTTATACTTAGCGCATCCCATGTTCCCAAAGTTAAACTGGAAAGTGCTGGGCAAAGAGTTTAAGCCCTTCTGGGCACTTAACAAGCCTTTCCTCCCTATGTGATCTGCCCAAAAGGTGACACTCAGCAAGTCAATTACACCTTCCTATGGCCCGTCAGAGTCTCCTGCTCCTAAGAAATGGTCTTTAGTGCTATGCCTGCTCACGGTTATGTAAGTGGGCCTGGCTGCTCCAGGGGCACTGCCATGTCATGCGCAGACCCCCCGAGACTGTACTCCCTCTGCTGGGACACCCCACGCCAAACAACCGTCCCCTCCAAGGGTACATCTACGTATGAATGTCATTTACTTCTAACACTTTTCAGTAGGGTATTAACTAATATTTAATTTCAACAATGAAGTTACTGATTTTAACATGTTAAATAATAACATGACCTTACCTGTTCCTACTGGATTAGGAGTATATGGAGGTGGAGGGGGGATACCTGGAGCTGTGACACTGGCTAGCGGTACCAGACCTGCATTGTTGTAAGCACCTAAAGTAAAAACAGATAAAAATACTAATTCAGTATCATTCTATGGCTAGCTGCTCAAACTATTAACAAGCTACCTAATTTATTTTTAAGACTTATACATGAGTTGCCTTTTACGTGGAGGCTTGGACCTAGGGTTAAATGAAAGCTGAGACCAGACAGGATGCCCACAGATTCTTATTTCCTATCACATGCTCGATCTAGGCACAAGCTCCCTGAATGCACGGCAGGTCAACCGCCATACTTAACATCATTCGTCTCTTCTGTCAAACACACATCCTTGACCTTTTTAAGTTAAATGCATTAATAATGCCTTTACATGCTAATTACCAAGAAGGGATTCGAGACGACTTACTAAAGTAAAAACCCATAATAATAATGATTAAAAATAATCTATAATTAATGTATCAAAAGGAGAATATTCTAAATAACTCAGCTGCACTGTTGCAATAGCTGTGGGCACAAGTAAACTCATCAAGCCTATGTCATAAGTGCTCCAGATTTCCCAAGTATATATACTAACATTTACGTTCAACTAATAAATAAAGAGCAAAAAAAAAAACGCAAAAATGAAAGAAGCCCTTACTTGGTGCAATGGTTGCGTGTGGCCGGCACGGAGGTATTGGGTAAGGAACAGGCTTATGTGGGTTGTACGTAGAAGGCGGCTAGATGAAGGGAAAGTACAGTTAGAAGAAAACCAAGGAAGTGGCTCCTGACAAAACAAAGTACAACCTTGTCTTTCCAAATATCCAGTCCTGAGAGGCTTTATAAAAATGCCCCAGCACATCAAATGCTCCTGGACTACTGCGTGCACAAATGACAGACCTGTCTTAGCGTTAACAAACGTGGGTCCTAGTCAATTCCAGGAAAGCCTGCCAAAGGCTGCTATGGAGGTGCTTACTTTTTATTTTAGCATTAAATCATCCCCAGTGAAGGCTCAGCGCTTACCTTAAACACAACTCCTCTCTGATCCAGCTTAGATAATCCCAGAATCCCTGTCTCCTCCTATGCAACACACGAAACCCACCAGGTTTGCTCATCAGCCACCCAAGAAGCTCCAACACCCTCCCGAATGCATTAGGAATTCCTCTCATCGTTCTTACCCTCCCTGCTCCTTTTGGCAGAAAAAAGCACCGTTATCTATCATTCCAGCAACTCCAGTAGAATGCAGGCTGGAATCATGAATTCTAGTCTTTGCATTTGAAATCCACAAGTCTCTTATTTTATAGGTGATTGAACTTAATATGAGTAACAAAAGCATTCCAGGAACTGGTCTCTAGAGAACCGGAGGCATCCGAGGCTAAGCCACATGCTGCTCCCACGAGGTGAACAGGCAGGAGGGCAGGACGGCCGTGTGGACACCTTCAGCAAATCAAATCCAATGATCCTCCAAGCACAGGGTTGCCTTCTGCCCATCTTACATTCCAGCCAATCATTAACATCTCTCCCTTGAAAACTCTCTCAGCCTCCCAGCTCCATTCCTGTTTCACTGATACTAGTACTAATTTGACTAAACCACAATCTTAGTTAAAGTGACCTGCCCATACTCTGCACGTCCAAGTGGACAGCTGAATGTGGCTGGAGAGAAAGGAAAAACATTTTGACTTGTCTCACTTTAAAACAAAGCATTAAACCTCAAAAGGGCCCTTAGCACTGGTAACTAATTATACCGTATTTCCCCAGGCCATTCACTTTCCTGGAGTTTTTAAGTATGATTTAACCTTCAAAACACAAGGTGGAATTTATGCTTTGCACTGACAGAAGGCTGCATGTTAGGGTTTCACCATTATTTTCTAAACATACTGGTTTGGATGGTCCAAGAATGCGTGCCGCTATGCCTTTTCCTTCATTGGTACACTCTTCACCATCTTTTTTCAAAGGAGTTCCCTATTTGAAATACAAAGAGAGAAAGATAAGTGAGACTTAAAAAAGAAAAAAAAAAAAAAAACCAAAGCAAAAACAAAACAAACAGCCCAGTGTTACACACCGAGGAGAGAGACTCGACTTGGCAGGAGTGTGAGGACTTGGATCCCAGGCCCAGCCTTGCCTGGCTCAGCGGCCCTGCAAAGTCCTCAGCCCTCCTCTGCCCCAGACCCTCAGAGCATGTCCAGGGGTCCTCAGAAGTGGACGTGCAGTGCAGAGATGTCAGAAGGGCAGGATAAAGTGTGTGCTCTCATTTTTTCACCTCCACAATAGAAGCACTCAGAAATGGACTTTCAAGGCTACAGTATATAAAATGCCCAAAGAATCAAAAGCAATGTACTACAGTATAAAACTGGTAACAAAAATGGCTTTCGCCATAAGCATTAAGTATGATAGTTTAAATTGCACAAAGGCATGAGATCTCATTCAAGAAATGGCAGTACTGACACCCATAGCTAACTCCTGAGAGAAAACACAGCTCCCGCTCGCCTTCTGGACTGTCTGCTCTGGTGAAGGCCAGCTGCCCTGCCAGGAGGCACTGGAGCAGCAGGAGGGGGAAGTCCTCACACGGAGGAGCCAGGAGCCCTGCCAAAAAGCAGCCTGGCGAGCCGCCGCAGACGCAGTCCTGAGAGCCACTCAAGCCTTCAGACAACTGCGGCCTCGTGAGAAACCTGAGCCACGACCAAGCTAAGCCACTCCCGGAGTCCTGACTCAAACTGCATGACACATTTATTGTTTTAATCCACTAAGTTTTAGGGTTACTTGTTACACCATAGTAAGAATATACCATTCTTTGAAAAAGTTACTTTACAAGTAAAATTGAGGAACACTGGTGATACATTTCTTTAGGATTTCTCAGAGCCTTCACTAGGCAAAGTGATGCTCCAGGAAAGAAACATTTGAGTTTCCCAAACATACTTAACTGTGAAACTGTCTGAGGAAGATTGAGAATATTGAGAGATACTGCTTTACTAAATGTGAACCAGTGTTTCTAAAATATTTGGAAAAACAAAACAGAACAAAATCATCTCCTTCTGTTTGGCATGTTCTTCTGTACATTTTACACAAATACTTCAATTTCGATCAGTGGTGAACCCACGAATTAAGTTGCTAACAGAATAAAATTCCTTTCCTTTGTAGAAGCATCCTCAACTGGCATTTTCTTTAAATATCTTAACTATGCTACATTTCATATTTAGCCACAAGAAGTTTCACATATGGCCATAAAAGTGTGCTTACTGGGAAAATTCCATTTATGCGACTCGGTTTTCCTTTGGGATATGGGTTTCCTGGGATGGTTCCACAAGAAGATATCATAGCATGAGGAGCTTTGCAGCCCCCCTTGAAAGCCTGGAACATAAAAAAGAAGAGGGTGGTAAAAAAAAACCCACCAAATTCATTAAGTACTGTGGACATTAGGAAGATCTGCTAAAAGCAGACTGTTCATACGTCGGCACCTATGGTGGTGAACACAACCGCAGTTAATGAGCAGAGTCACCACGTGAAAACGGTACCGTATGACCGTTTGATGTCACGGCAGGCCACTGTACAAAGTCAGCCACACAATGGATTCTGTAAACTGTGTGCAAAAGTCTGTTTACTACTTAATGTCCCATTTTTCCAAGACCAAGGAATAACACCATTCAACTCCCCTAACACAATGCCCACATTACAGGCCAGGCAAGGAGAACACAGAGATGAAGGAGACGTGGTCTCTGCTCTGGGGAAATGTACAGCCTAGTGGAGAAAACACACTAGTAATCTTGCGGAAAAAGCAGGACACACTTGGGTACACAGCGGTCCACACCACGTTCCATGACTAAGAGCTACACTGGGGGATGGATTTTCGTCTAGCTTATATGCTATTGCATCCCCAGCTTCTAAAATGGTGCCTCATACTTACTCAGTGCACACAATAAATATTAAATGAACAAAAAACACTGTATTAAAACATATAGTCCCATAAATCTATACTGTATTACAGGAATATCAATTTATGCATATATGACTATATTTTACAGGTATGTATGACATATATTTTGTTGTACAGGTACACTGGTTTCCTAAGTTCATCCACAGCATTCAATTAACTATATAATTCAGCCCCCTACTAAACACTCCAACCCTAAAAATTACCTCAATTTTTGCTATTATAAATAGTACCAGGGTAAATGTTCTTATATATGAATTCATATATTCTATTTATTTCCTTAGAATAAATTCCTAGAAATACAATTTTGGGGTCAAAAGGTATAAACATCTTAAAGGTCCTTCAAAACTGCCCTGCAGAGAAGCTGTACTAAGTCACACTGACCAGACGGCCTATTGCACAGAAGAGCTCAGGCTCGGGTTACTTCTGAGGAGGCCAGGGACCCAACCAGATGCTTTCTGAGCAGAACTACAGCAGTAAGTGTGAAGCCCTCAAGCACTTAGTCGAGAAAACCAATGAAGTTATTAAAACAAAGGGACATGGACTCAGATTTCACTTCTGCTACAGTGACTTGTGACTAAGGCCAAGTTGTCGCCTCTCCCTGCCCTCAGCGGAGGGGTTCAGGACTGAAAGAGTGGGCTGCCAGGCCCTCAGAGAGCAGCCTGTGTCTTCCTAGTTACTAATTATGTTTCCACCCATCATAATCCTAAGAAATAACTTAGATGACAGACCAAGTTTTCTAGGCTTGGGCAAGTACTACTTTTCCCACTTAGAGATTTTAAATCAATACATTGGAATTTTGCTTAATATTCATCTCGTATGAATTTGATTACCATAGGCCTAAGGACAAAGCAACTTTAAAAAGTCAAGTTCCTAAATACTTAAGTGAAAGACAAAAGCTTGGGGCATGGCAAAGCTAACGAGGGGCAGGGAACAAATACCTCTTGAGGCTCAGAGTGGCCAACAGGCTTCTCACTCCAAGCTATCTCCTCATCCTCCAGTCCCCCTTCACCCAGTTTTTTCTCCCCCGTGGCCTTCAGAGATGGTGTTCTTAGCCCATCACACCACAGCAGTCAGGCTATTCATCAGAGGCGACATGGGAATAAGACTAGTAATTTTTCTTCACCAGCATTCAGAAAACACACACCATTTACACAGCAACCTTGAAAAATTACCTGTTCAAGGACTCTCTTGCACCGTTTCTTCTCAGACATATTTATCCTGAATAAATCTTCAATGGGACGAGAATTCTGCACATCAACAATGTTTCTACCAAAGAAATACAATTTAGCTTTTAAGAACCTGGACATATAGACAGAGGCCAACAGCCTTTGTTTACCACACAAATACACCTGAGTAAGCTTTGCCCCATGACACAGGGAGAGAGTTGTTATTTATTTTTAATAATGTTAGAAACATGTTTATATAAAGAGTAAATATAATAACTGAACTGAGGTTTATCTGGTTCCCTGAAAGTTACAAAGTAATTATATAAATATAAAGCACTATTTTGAGATTCTCAAGAAAATATACTGTCTTGAGTGGCAGGGGAGCTATGGCAACAGAACACACACCTGAGTGTCACATGCATAAAAATCATGGTTGATCTAAAAGTGAAGTCCTACTTTGTGCTTTATTTTAATTTTGCGTTTTTGAACATCTGCAAATACATAGGGGACACAAAAATGCCTGTGGTATAAATAAAACAGCAACTCATAGCCTTTTCTCTTATGCAGAGGAGAAGGTTCCTTTCTCCTTTGAGCTCACGTTCATTATGACCATTTGCCAAATGCTGCACTAGGTGTAGTAAAAAAATTGAGCGAGCACTTAAAATCTCACAGTGTATAAAGTTTGCATACCCTACTAAGTAGGTGAGATCCTGATTTTTATAACTGAGGAAAATAAGGTCCAGAAAGAATAAGTATATAGTAAACCAGAAAAATATGCTAACAGAATGTTAGCAGAACCTGACCATAAGTCCTGTGGCTCCATCAATGTGCCTTTCAAGTTATTCGGGGGAGGAAGGCAAAGCAAGTCATCAAAGGGCAGATGAATCAAAACAAATAATTGATCTCAATAAGCCCCATTATTTTGTAAGCTATAACCATGTGTAGTAAGTATGCTAGATACTGAGATGTAAGAATTCATCTCTACACTTTCACAGATTTTATCAGTTCCACTGACTAATGTCATTCTGATACATTACCACACACTAACGAGTTAAAAGACATTTAAAGAGTCTTCTGAATTTTCTCCAATGAAATTAAAAGAAAATACTTACGAAGCTAACAGTTCTAGAGCAACTAGTTTGTCTTTACTGAAGGTGAAGCAGTTGAGTATATTGACCACTTCTGCTGGATGAACAGCCACCATTTTCTATCAATATAAAAAATAATTTTACTTTCAACGTGAGAAAGTGTCATGCCAGAAACTCCCTTTCGTGGGGACCGTATAATGAATGTTCTCAATATTAATATTGGATATGAAACTGCTTACTCAAAAGGAAGTTCTACCAACCATGGTAACGGGCCTAGGCGTTTTCAGTGTGACCATTCCGACTGAACATCTAAGTTCTTATGTGTGCTCTTTATGGACCCACATTTCTCCATGTGTTCGTTTACAGAAAAAAAATTCCATGGACTGCTTTACTCAGAGAGGTCACATACAAGGGGGCCCTTAAAGATATGGGAGCCAATCGGTTGCATCAAGAGAACTCACATTCCCAGAGAGAGCCCTAGGCCTGTGGCAGTCCGCACTGCCGGAAGCGAGGCCCAGGCACCGGACAGTGTGCTTAGAAAGGGCCCGAGGGCCACACCGTCAGGGACAAGATGGGCTCAGCAGGTTTCTTTGCTGCAAAACTTTCTCAAGTCTTCGGCTACGGTGCGCTGACATTCCAAGATTATGTGGGATGTTACAGAACTCACTTTAGGGGACCTTTACTTCTGAACAACAGGTCGAAGATTTGGCCCATTTATAGATTTATGTTAACAGAGGTTAATAGTGGAAGAAATTCAAAAGCAAAGTTAATGTAAGATCAGTTAGAATCGATACCCAACAGACTCTGAAAATCTGGAGCAGTGGCTTCCAACACTTTTACTCACACCCGCAGAAGAATCGGTAATACTGTGTATACCCTTTTGCATATTTTTTAACTGACATCTAAAAATTTTACCTGAAGTTTAAATAGTCCCTTATATATAAGTTTGTATCTGTAAAAACTTTGGAACTACTGACTTAAGCTCATTTATAAAATATCTGTTATGTAACCTAATTGTCAAAGTCAGTCTTGAGTGTGAAAACATTCAATCAAATCAGATTTACTCTGTCAGAAAAAGTCAGATTTAACATAATTCAAATAAATGCACTAAGCTGCCTGTGCTATAGCCACCTTCCTTCTGAGTTTTAGTCCTCAGGTAGGTGGGCAGGCAAGCAGGCCTCAGAGCTTTGTCGAGACATGGTTCTCTTGATAAAATACAAGTCCCATCAGTACTTCCCATAGAAGCTCTCTGCCTTCCTGTCCCTCTCCGGAGACTGTAGTGTCTCTTGGGTCCTTGGGGAAAGATTTTCACCCCCGGGTGATGGGTGGATAGGTGAGATAACCCTTTTGTTTAAAAGTAGAAAAAAAGCAATTGTTAAAGAGGAGAAGCACTAACGGACAGACGGACGCAGATACCTTCTCAGGCAAATGTTTAGGAAGTTAAGGACCCGTAGACTCCCTTAGCGCTATCCATGCCTAACACTCCCTAGAAATCTTCCTATACAGCCAGATCCTATTCAAGTGGGATGCATTGTTATGAATATCTAGGCTCTAGAGCTGTGCTGTCCCCATAGTAGCCACTGGCATGTGTGCCTGTTTAAATTAAATATAAATAACATTAGAAATACAGCTACACAGGCAGAATTTTTAGTGCTCAAAAGCCCCATGTAGCCAGTGGTTCCCATACTGGATTGCGGATTAAAATATTTCCATCACCCCTCACAGTGACAGTGCTGGTCTAAAGAATGTAAGTAAAAACCTTCTGACTATTCTTATGAAACTCAGTAGAGGGTAAGGACACCCAAAACAGAAGCAGGTGCCTACAACACCGAAGCATTGAAACCCTATACTTAACGTGTCTACGAACATTTCTTTTTCAACCTACCATTTAGGACACTATGGTGTAGAATTTAATAGTACAGTATATACAATTTAAATTTCCAGTTTGGGAAGTTTTAATTTTTTTTTTAAAGCTATTCTGAATAACCAAAGTATAATAAAATTCAGTGTCATGTTTTTCTAATGCAAAGAAATTACAACTTGAGATGAATTATGGAAAACTAGAGAACTCAAAATACTTAAATTCTACATTCTGAGGAAAAATAAGTCACTTACATGCTGTAATGCTTTCATTGCCTTCAACTGAGGCTCAGCCCAGGAAAAATATCTCAGTAAATCAACCACCTAAAAGCAAAGGACCAGTTTAGTTCTAATGACGTGTTTGCCAACATTTCTCCAAGATTTCAGTACTTTGAGTAACTAATCAAGATGGGCTGCGGGCCCAAATGATGAGGGATAAGCACGGCACCAGTGTTCAGACTATACTCCTACAGTAGCCACGTGCAGCTACGTAAACTGAAATCAAGTAAGTTCAGTTCCCTCCTGGCATAAGCCACAGCTTAAGGGCTCAATGGCCAGGTGGAGCTGGCAGCTAGCAGACTGCAGCATGCAGATGAAGAACATTTCCATCACCACAGAAAGTCTTGGATAGCACTAATCTAGAAAGAAGCAGAAGGTACAGGGAAAGAAAGTGCCTGAAGAAGAGGAAGACTGCAGAAGTACTGGATGGAGACATGTCCACTTCGGGAAATAAAGCTGTCTCATGAATGGGGACTTTAAAACTTCAGTAGAGACTGATGGTTTCAATCAATCACAAAAGGGTGTTCAGCGTATAGCTTAGTGTAGGTCTACAAATTCCTACTCTCTTAGTTCAATCTGGAACGCGTGATATATACATTCACACCACAGACCTATTCCCTAAAAATATGAGTGACCATGAGTCACACCACTCCAGCAGCTTCTGAGTGGCCGGTCATTCTGAGAGCACAGCCAGCCGGCTCTCTTCCACCAGCCGTGAACTTCACCACCGCCAGAGGCCTTTACACGCATGAGGGAAATGGTGTGAGAGCTCGCAGGAGGTGAGCAGGGCCCCAAGAGCACATGACTGAAGCCTGTGTGTCCCCATCGCCCTGGTCCACTGCCTCCAAGGACACTCCAAACGAAAAAAAAATGCCTCAGGAGTTACTGTGAGTTCCCAAAAATGTGTTAAGGTTTCACTTATTCTACAAAGCAAAATGAATGTTAGAAACTGTGGAGTGGCATATGAAGAATAAAATACTTTTTGCTCCTTATAAAAAGATAAAGTAACGAAAAGTATTAGGCGTATTTCCTAGATAATTCAGCAAGAATGTACGTCCTTACTTTTATGGGAGTGATGTTCTTACAATAGGGTAAATGCTACCTGGCACTTCACTAACCATAAACCTTTACTTACAAACTATCATGTCTGATTTAGGAAGAAAAATCTCAAAACAGAAAGTAGGCTTAGAAGGTCAAGCTCAGAAAGTGGCTTAAAGGTTTTAATGACTTTAGCAAGATGGAATAACCATGAAAGCAAGTTTTCTACAAGATTTCACATATACACACACATGAAAAAGAAGGAAAAAAGAAGCTATTAGCTATGAGAAATTATAAGTATTTTCAAGACATTTAAATTACACATCAGGTGATGCTGAAAAGTAATGGGACAGCAGAAAACACACCACAAAGGCAGCAGTGGCCAGAAGCGGCTCCCAGGGGTTTAGCGGCAGAACGTCACTGGCTTAACGCTGTCCCAGCTTCAAGTTTTCAAAGTCTTGAGAAATAGAGGAAAAGTTGGGAGTTTTTACTAATACCACCTATAGATTCATCCCTTGTCTACCTTAACCACATTCCTACTTTTCTCAGAACTGTTCTCCAGGTGTTCATTTCTATTTCTGCCCCTATTTCTCTATCAACAATTTTCAGAAATCCAGTCTCTGCATGTGTTTATATGTACATACCTATTTTTTTTAATTAGCAAACTCTCCCTAAAGTTGGATGAAAGTTTTCACTAAACTACCATGCTTAAAATAGTTCTCTGGCAATTACAGAAACAGCTTATTAGACACTGTATTTTCTTATTACTAAAATGTTACTTATACCTGCCTACATATAAGAACATATTTTACCATCTATTCAAGTTTTCTTTTATTACATGTAGTGAATTTTGCAATTACTTACTTATAAATCCTGTACAAATTTGGGTTCATTTACTGCTAGAAGTTTATAAATCTATGATACAGTGCCCAGAACTAGAAACACTTTGAACTGGTTTTTTTTGGACCCTGCATTTTAAAGTCATGTAACATATGATACTGTGGTGAAAGTGGGTCTGTTTATAAAATACCCAAACTATAAATTCCGTCAGGTTTCCTACCAAAACTGAAAGCTTCTAAAGTTCCTGAATAAAAACAGCAACGAAGAGGGACTCTGAACGTGGCCAGCAGGTAAACAGGCATTAATAAGAGTATCAGTGCAGAAAGAAAAGAAAGACTTTTGCTTAAACAGAGGAATACCTGTTCACTAGAGAAATATCCGTGCACATATTCGATTGCTTTTAATTTGTATTCTGTCAAAACAGCCTAAAAATAGAAAAACAGTGTTAATACGTATCAGCAGAATAGTAATATGCACATCCGAAAACGGCCCACACTGCAGCCCCTCTTCCGCCCTGGCACAGAAAGGAAGCTAGAGTCATTGACGGGATGTTCTACTGCTCCAGGTTCCATGTTGTAAGGGGATACCCTCAGCCAGCCTTCCTGCTCACTTCTACAAAGAAAGGGACAGAACTATAACAGGTAAGATTGGGCTTTTAATAGAAAATTACATACAGAATTCCTGTAAATGTAATGGAAGTTCCACAACATCCCAAATTCAACCAGATTGTCATTTTTAAGAAGATCAAATGTATCAGATATTACTCTTTCTCCAGACATTTATTTACTGAACATCTATTATGAGCTAAGTGATACAAGAAATGACTAAGACAGGGTCTAGTTGAGGCTGTCAGTATTTCGTGGGAATATGAGAATGCAAGGAACCAGAGGGCCCTGAATCCAGTCCAGGTGCCTGCCACTAACTGGCAGTGTGGCCTTTGAGAGGCATTTTAATTACCCCACAAGTGTCCTCCAATAAAAGGGAACACCAGTCGCTACCCACATCAGTTACTGTGAGGATTAAAAATAGTCAATAGATCTGACATACAGGTATTTATTAAGTGATGGCCCTTTCCTCAGATGGCATCTACCAAGGGGCAGTTCAGAGGGAAGTCCAGTGGCTGTGACACAGCTCTATCTGGAGCCGACTGAAATCACAGCTGCCCTCCCTCCAACTAGGTGCCGAGCTTAGCATGGAAAACCAACTCTCATCACTTGGTAACTACGGATCAACTACACTATCTACTACAAATCAGCTAATCCCTTTGCTTTTAAAAACACTAGGGAGGTGATCATCATTATTGGACAGTTAAAGTCATGTATTTGTACCAATTTTAAACTGTGCTGATGCCAAGTCATGTCTCAATTCTCTCAGTGCCTGAGGCCCGGCTCTACCCCTAGGCACCACAGCACAGCATCCTGTAGTCAGACGGCGGGAGTCTAAATATGCACCCTTCCCACCCAGCAGCTGGTAAACTTAGTTCGCTAGCTAACCTCACAGAGACTGGGTTTGCCAGCTGTAAGATGAGGATAGTACCTACGCCTCACAGGTTGTTTTAGGAGGATCAAATCAAATGGAGCAAGGAGAAGGTGCTTAGAACAGGCACAAACTAGTAAATGCTCAGTAATTAATGGCTATTATTATTACCTCCTGTTTGAAAAGCAAATTCAACATCACCTTTTTCCCCCTTCCTATTTCTTTTCCTAGTGACTACATGCATGCTTTTGCTTCAAAAAATGACAATAGTGACGGACAATATACCTGTGGTGACATTCAGGAGATTATCTGGTTAACACCGAGTTACACTTACAAGTCTGAGAGCAATTTCTAAGAAACCAACAGTAATTCTCATATTTAGATATGCCTGTATTTTTATCTCTTTTTAATAGACTAAGACAATGTTGATGCATCTAATTATTTGGCAAAGACAGCAAGAGATATACTTTGATTCCAGACCAGAAGTAAGGCCTTAAAGTTGCTATCTTGTGTGAATAAGATTTTCATGTTTGGGCAATTTCCTATTCCCTTAATTAGTATTTGTGTGATCTTTTCACCACTTAGGAGGGAGAGAATATGCAAACTGACCCCCTATAGCTTCCAAAAGTAGAAATCTGCTGGTCTACCTGCACACACACATTATTTTCTCATAAATAGTTAGGTTATCAGCTCATGAGCAAATTGTGGCAAATTCTAAATACAGAGCTAGCAAGCTGACATTTTACTGCAAGTCTTAATAGGACAAACAAGTCTTGCAAAAGCAGAAATTTTGTTCAGAAAGGACATTCAGTATCATCAAACATATAAATTTAACCTAACGTGAATTTGGGGGAGGGAGAGACGGTGTAAAGGATGAAGAAAAACATTTCGCTTAATAGAAAAGAAAAACAAGTTTGCTTTATAGAGAATGAAGAAATACAGCGCGTTGGCAGGCGATTTTATTAATAATTTCACAAGCTGAAATAAATAATAAGCGCCAGAACAACGTAGCAAATCTTTCTGCGGCAGTCAAGGGTCTTACAGGTACGGACGTGGCAGGACAATGCCCGGATCTAACCAAAGGCCCCAGCTTAGCGCGAGGGCTGTGCAGTGCGTGCGTCACTTCCAAATAGGTCACTCCTACTTCGGCGCTCGAGGTGCTGTTAAGGCTACACTCCAAAATTTTTTTGCTGTCTGGTTGATTCTGAGAGGCAGGCTACACCTAAAAGCCTCGAAAAGAAGCAAAAGTTGGAAAACAGATGAAGAAAAATTTGAAATTCAAGTTACTGAAGCCCATCCCTAAACTCAATGTCACGCTTTTCGGCAGGACATTAACTTTTGTCCGTCCCAGGCAACAAATGCGGTGTGCCCGTCCTCAGCTGCCAAACACCTGCCAGAACCACCACCATTAAGGAAACTTTGTACCTGTTACCTCTAGTTCTCAGTCTTCTTCTGTTAACTGAAAGATGAGGAAATCGGTTTAGAAACATTTAAATCCCTTATCCAAAAGTACACAGCGATTAAAGGTTGCTAGAGCCGACTTCGGAATCGAGGACTCTCTCAATATAACTTCCAGGATACCGCCTGACTGTAACTTTAACCTCACATGCGAATGTTAAGTTTGGCGTTAACGTAATTTAGTTTCTGTTGGTATCGTGAAATAAATCAAGATACAAGGTCCCGCACTTAAAATTCCAACGAATTTGGCAATCCCCTAACCCCCATGTGCACAACATGCGCGCAGGCCCCCTAAGAAAGGACATGGCGAGCACGCGCAGCTCGTGGGGCGATCTAAAGAATTACGTGTTAATTACCTTTCTAATTTCATCCAGCACCGTTTCAAAGGACTTTTTGTCCATCTTGACTATGGTCTTGACGTGACTTAACGGCGGCACATTCAATTACAAAGCGTTCATCCCTGGTCTGCTCCGGTGGTAAAAATGCTTATAGCTGAGGAAGAAGACGACTCCAGGAACAGGAGAAAGGATGCGAAGAGGTAGAAAGGACGTCAAACTCAGCAAAAATGTCTAAAAATGGAGACTTATAAAACTTTTTATTAAAAACAAAGCCCGTCTGGCTTCCCCAGCTGCTCGACACGGCGCTTCAGGTCACCCCGGGGAAGAGCCGGGTCCTCTTCTCGGAGCCCCGCAGAGAAGCCCGCGCTTGGCGGCCGGGCTGGGCGTCGGTCTGCCGCTGAAGGCCAGGCGCCGCCGGGGAAGGTCGTGACGCTGCTTTCCCGGGCGCAGCGGCCGCGGAGCAGAGCCACCTGCTCCCCGCTCCGCGGGCGGCGAGGAGGGAGGCCGTCGGCCCTCACCGCCGCGAACCCGGACTCATGGCCCGCCTGGCGCTCACCCCCAGCAGCGGCACCGGGGTCCCGCGGCCCGGGCGGCGGCGGCGGCCTGGCAGCCTCTTTGTTACCAGCTGCCGCCGCTTCTGGGACCGGGCCGGCGGCTGGAGAGCACCGGGAGCCCGGCGATGGGGGCCGCGGCCTCGGCAGGGGGGTCTCCCGAACCCCGCGGCGCCACGGGCGCCACGAGCCCCTCCTGGTACCCCTACAGCTCCCCACGGCTCGCGGGGACCTTCGCTGAGACCGTCGCGCCCGAGCAGCTCAACTCCGCGCCATCAGCTCAGCCACTCTTCCCGGGGAGCCAGAGGCGGGGCCTGGTGAGGGGACGTAGATGTCCACGGCGGATGCCTGTATGCCGCGGATTCAGGTGCGGCTGCGGCCCCTCCCGGAGCCTGGCCGTCCGTTTGGGAGGCCGCACCTCTATGCCCCGTGTGGGCGTGCGCCGGCCCCTGGCTGTTCTTTCTGAGCGTGAAGAGACTGAACGGCGAGCGGGTCAGGCATATTCGCGGGCGCCCCGACCTGGGGTCCGGCGGAGTCCGCAGCGGCACCGCCCCCGGGGCGGGGAGGGCGGTGGCGCGTTAGCCGGAGCACGTGACCTGGGCCCCGGGAGCGCGGATCCCGCTCCTGGTTTTCCCGCGGTCCAGGCCGTGGGGGTTGGAGACCCGCCCTGCGGCCCGGAGGCCGGGTGGGACCCCGTCCGGTGGCCCCTGCTGTCGCGCCATGGCGAGACTCTGGGTGTGCGCGGCCGGCGCCGCCTTCCTCGTCGCCCTTCTGGCTCTGCACTCGCGTTTCCGCGGCTCTCCGGTGAGCGGGGCGGCGCTGCCCCCCGGGCCGGCCGCCCCCGAGTTGCCCTGTCCCTTTCCGTCCCAAGGCTCGGGCGTGGCGTGTCGCCATCTGCCTATCTGGTTGTCTTCGCCGGGCCCACTGCATCCTCCAGTAACGGGCAGATCTGTATCGGGGTCTCCTTGGCCTTTAGACGTATAAGCTCATTTCTTCCATCATTTTCTGTCCAGCAGTGTAAACACCTCTGTGTCAGGTGGCACGGCAGGTGTAAAAATAAGCCTGTTTTGGTTTTTGCAAACTGAAATCTTAATCTTCTGATTTTACTGAAGGTCTTAAGGAGCTTTACTTTTCAAACTTCCTGGAGAACCAAGGAAATTCTTTACCGGCTGGATGTGAATTGGCCGGAGTATTCAGAATTCTTTACGGGACCAACATTTTGTGTAGCAGTGGACCCCCTCAACGGCCTGGTTTACGTGGCCCAAGTAAGTAACACCGGGATGTCCTTTCAAACACCACGAACACAAAGGGAACAACAGCCTTCTGTTTTACTGCACTAAGTGACCACACCAGTGTCCATTATGCCAGTGGTGGAGTTTGTTTTTTAAGTGGTTTTCAAGTAAATACTTTGGTTTTGAATGTGCTAAATACTAATATTGTTAGGTTTTGAAGCAGGTTTTTAAAATGTTAATATATTTCCCGATTAACCTTAACTTTAATTTTTGTTTCTCTCTGCCGAAAGAAAGGTACTTTCTTAATCCTGATCCTCTCTAAGCAGTTATTTTTGTATACCTTCAGCGAGGGGATAACATCCCAAAGGTATTAGTGTTCACAGAGGACGGATATTTCCTGCGGGCCTGGAATTACACAGTTGACACACCTCATGGTATGTTTGCAGCCAGTGCACTACATGAACAATCCGTCTGGATCACGGATGTAGGAAGTGGTATGTGTAGTAATATCTATTCAATTATCCGATAGCAATCCCATCTTTGCCCATGTTCTTGCTTGTACCTCTTACAATCAGAAATGCTGTCTAATTGTAGTTTCTTTAATGATCCATGAAATCACTTGTTTCTAAAAATCTTTAATGTCTGGAGAAATCAAGACATTTAAACAAAGGGACTGTAATTATGCTCCTTAGCTTCTCAAGGCACTTTTCCTCTTTAAGCCATCAGTTGCTCCTCTCCTATTAAATAATTCTAAAACTCTTTTGTGAACCCTTCAAGTGGCAATCTCTAAAAGCTAATGAATGGAATCCTTGCCTCTGATTTTCTTCTACTAATTCTCTTTCAAAAGAGATTGTGCTAAGAAACCAGAACTGCCCCGTTGTCGAAAATGCATGATGTGCGGAAACAGCCAGTGTTTTAACATTTCTGAAATCCCATCAATTGATTGTCTGAAATCTTCCATCAAATATTTTTAGTGTAATGTCTGAAATGCAAAGTAAGCATCATTGAATGAATTTACAGCTGTGGAGATAAGTTTTCAGAGATAGCTGTTTGTATGTCATTGTGGCTCAAGACAGTAAGGTACCAGAGATAACCTGGCATCATTATCTCAAAATCTCAGAAAGTGATATCATAAAGCCAATATTTCTACTTTTCCTTGGCCCAGTCACATTCCTGGCTTGAAGGTCAGCCTTTGTCCCCAGTCCTGGTTACTTTGGATACCTTTTCAGAGTTAATGAGCTCTCAGTTTTTGTAGGAAGTGCCATATACCACATCTCTTCTTAGAACCCAAAAGATTTCTGAGCCTCAGCTGATAACCCATTTATTTCAAACTGTATTTTGGATGGTAAGATTCTGGTTAAACCAAAAACTCTATATGACTCTGAGTTCATTGTAACATTGTAATGAAATTTTAGTCTTCTCATCCGTTTTTTTTCAGGACTCAATGCTAAACTAAAGGCCTTTGTTTGCTTCTTAAGTCATTACATTCATGTGACCCTTAATCAGTAACTCACTGATTTCCAGAAATAGCAAGAACACACATGATCTTTTCCTTCTTTCCATGACAGCTTATTTTCCCATGCACAGATCCAAAGACAGCTTTTGTCTTCCTTCCCATTTATTAAGAAGGAATTTCCCTTTAATAAAAACATGGCTGCAAATCAGCCGTGTGTTTGAAAAACATTATTTACTGGTACTCTCTCTAGCCAATTCTTTAGAAACTTTGACATTTGCTTGCTTTAATAATGTTCGCTTATTATTGCTACAGACTTCAGCTCAGACTTCTAAATTGAGTATCATAGCACAATTTTCAAGGTCAAATTTTTTGAACACGTGGTTTGGTCTCGTTATGCTTTCAAGGTGACTTCTGTTAACTGCCTTACAGCTTCTCCCTATTTATTAATATTCTGCTTTACACTTGCTTGTAAGATCATTTTAACTCAAGAGACTTTGATGTAACTGAGAAGATGCTAGTGATTTGGCAAGATTCAGTGTCTTCCTAGGAGAGACAAGTTAATGGGTTGACTTTTGAATTTTGTTTCCACTAGGAGAAAATGTAGTTTTAAAAAAATCTCTACCATAGAGAACTTTTTTTGTTGACCTACTCAAATTTGAGATCCACACATGATGAATGACTGAAATAACAGTTTTCAAGTATATGGTGTTCCTTGTCTTCTTCCATCTCGATTTCCTTTTATAAGAAATGCTTATTCAGAGCCGTAAGATTAAAAAAGAAAGTGGTGTGCCAGTAATTTAACATCGTGAGCTTTCTGTACAAGGAGTCAATTTTTTTGGTTTTATTTATTTGAACGTAGGATTTACGTCTATTTAGAGTGAGATTTTAATTCGTGAACAGATTTGGCTGTAACGAATGAGTAAGCTCTATTACTTATCAAATACAGCTTTTAATTATCTGAGCCTGTCAACTCTCTATTACTGTTCTATCAAATTTGTGCTATTAGCTTACTTGAAAAAAGTGGATGTTTGTACAGTGGTTATATTTGTGAATGTGCATGTCTGTCTTTGCAGGGTCCTACGGTCACACTGTTAAGAAATACAATTCCTTTGGTGATCTTGTTCAAGTCTTGGGTACCCCAGGCAAAAAAGGTACTGGTTTGAATCCTCTGCAATTTGATAACCCGGCAGAATTGTATGTAGAGGACACGGGAGATATTTACATTGTGGATGGAGATGGAGGATTGAATAACAGACTGATCAAATTGTCCCAAGGTATGTGGCTTAATTTTGTATGGCATTATAAGACTATTACTTTATAAGTTGGATTGATTTGTGTGAAGCCTGGCATAATATTATAGCATTGTACCTGAAGCTGTGTGTAAAGGCCTCGGGGTACAGGTGTCTGCGATGGCCGGTGGCAAAGGTCCTGATGACAGGCTGTTTATTCTTTGCCAAAAGCTGGCCATTGCCTTTGAAATGGACTGGAGGCAGTGTAAGAGTTGATAGTGGGCTCAAGAAATAAGTGGTTTTCCCATCCAGTTATGAAGGAGGCGGCTAGGAACCTGGCGTCCCAGAGGGGAGGTGTCCTGCAGGTTGACTGATGAGCGGTGTTTCCTTGTGCCCCTGCTCCGCGTCCGCCTCTTCCATGTCCAGGTCTGTCAGAGGTGGGACAGCTCAATGCTGCTCTCTGGTACTGATGGCTAAAGGAAAGTAAGATAAGGAGAAACTACTCTTGACTGGAGAAGAAGGGCAGGAGCTCATGAAGTAAAGAGTTCTTGAACTAAACTGGTGTTAGTGGGAGGAGAATAGGATGGGAGGAGCACCCACCAGGCTTTGTCACGTGAGATCTGCAGGTGGTGATTAGCGGGTCTTCTAGGAAAGGAGCGAAGGAGGCCCTTTTGAATAGTAGGAAATAAGATTTGGGTTGTCCTTGAAAGTTTTCCTAAGGATTTTGAAGCCATAGATTCTTTGAAGATTTTTAGTAGGAAATGATGATTTATAGAAACATCATTCTTACAAGACACAATGCTCTATATCTGAATGTCTTGCAGTAAGCTCTGTCATTTGAAGACTGTATAGTCACTTGATCACCCAGTAACTGAATTTGTTTGGTGATAGTTGGAGGTGAAGTAGGGATAAAGCAAGAATCCAAAAAATTCTATGACAGAAACAACCAAATTTTGGGGACAGATTGAGTATAGGTGTGTTAGTTTCTTAGGGCTACTGTGCCCAATTGCCACAGTCGGAGTGGCTAAAAACAAAAATTTATTCTTTTACGGTTTTGGAATCCAGAAGCCTGAAATCTGTCAAGCAGGCCATGCTCCTTCCAAGACACCAGGGGAGGGCCCTGCCCTGCCTCTTGCAGCTTCTGGTGGGCCCAGACACCCTTGGCCTATGGCAGGGTAACTCCAGTCTCCGCCGAACTTCACTTGAGCCCCTTTTCTGCGTGACTCTGTCTCAGATCTCCTCTCCTTTCTCTTGTAAGGACACTAGTCACTGGGTTCAGAGTCCACCCTGAATCCAGGATCATCTCAGCTTAAGATCCCAAACTTAATCACATCTGCAAAGACCCTATTTCTCATAAGGTCGCATTCACAGGTGCTGGAGGTTGGGGCTTGGACACACTGCTTTGGAGGGGGAGAGGCACAGACTGTAAGAACATAATGTGCATTTTTAAGCTGAGAGGAATAGTAAATACCAGATAATGGGTTAGTTGGGAAGATAAACCAGTTCATGGGAGAGTTTGACATGAATCCTAAAGGGTAATACTGACTGATGAAAATTTAAGTGCAGATGATATCCATAAGTCAGTAGATTAATTGCTGGAAGGGAGAAGAGTTTTTGGTTTTTTTGGATAGTTTTTCCATGACTTACAGCCTGAAATACAACATGCAAACGCATAGGGTCATCTGCATGTTGCTCTAACCACACATGTTTTACCATTTGTAGATTTCAAGATACTTTGGCTACGTGGAGAAAACGGAACAGGGCCTGCAAAGTTTAACATACCTCACAGTGTTACAGTTGATTCAGCCGGCCGGGTAAATACACAATGCCACTGTGTCTGGAAGTGTGTATCTAAGTGTGTGTGTTGTATGTGTGTGTGACAATGTGTGTCAGGATCTTGGTACACACGTGCATATCTGGATAGGTGAGTATGTGTTACTGGGCGTGTGTATATCTTGGTGTGTCTGGGTGATTCCTCTGGGGCAGGGTGTACCCACATACTCTCTTGTAAATGTTTGGGTCCTATAATGAAGGGAGGTCCCCAAATATTTAAAAAGGAGCAAAATAGATTTCCTATGACATAAGCAAATGGTAACATGGAACATGAGTAATGTTAATTGGAAAAAGAGAGTTGCCCTCCTACCTGGAAAACTACTATGAGTGCTTGAATACATTTTAATTCTAGAATTAAATTCTACAATATGTTGAACAAAAAGGAGCTGAGGGCGATTCATCTCAGGAGCTTGAAACCGAGAGGCACCCCAGCAAGGCCTTGCTGTTGCTGGCCCTGCTCTGCGGGGAGCAGAACTGTCACCAGCACATCTCAGTCTGTTCCTTCTATTCCACTCCTATCTACTGCCGCCTGTTTTGCTTTTACACAGCCCTAAGTATACATACATTTCTTTGGGGTTTCCGTCCTATGACCAAGCCCCTGCCCTGCTCAGCTATTTCCTACTAGTTTCTCCTCCTCTTTTCCTGTAGTAGCCTGTACTTCATTAAAATTACTATCACACTCTAGTATATCAT
This sequence comes from Smutsia gigantea, assembly GCA_032199065.1. Lineage (NCBI taxonomy): Eukaryota > Metazoa > Chordata > Mammalia > Pholidota > Manidae > Smutsia > Smutsia gigantea. The sequence goes on along the minus strand of JAVSCE010005752.1, from coordinate 39,056 downwards.
TTAGTCGTCTCCCCTAGTTGACTGTGGGCTGTCAGACGGCATGTACTGAATCTGTTTTGCTTTATATCTTAGTCCTGACACACCGTCATCTTACACACATTTATTAGTGACTGATGTCTGGCTGCAGTGCATGGTGGGTGCGTCAGACTCTCAGCTTCATGTTGTTAGAAATTTAATCCATTTTCACTTCTGATTCTGTGCGTGGCTAGCAGCCTTCTGATTATAATTTGGCTTGCTATGTCGTCAGAGTGGGAGTGTTTTTATCACAGAATCTTCAAGTATTTCCCATCTTACATAGGAAGGTAACCAAACATGTGAACTTTATCTGCAAATTAGGTACCAGAGAGTTGGAATTCTGGTTTTTCACATGACCCTCCTGAGCCTGTTAGCTGCCCTCCTCGTGGGATAAGAGCAAGATGAAGCTTCCGAGCGTGCAGGCAGTAGGTCCCACGAGTGGGAAACCCACTGCCGTGAGGAATGCCATTTTGTGAGAGGCTTTGGAGATCATTTGGTGGGGTACTCTGGCATTCCTGAATGAGGAAAAATGAGTGTTAATTTGTGCATACATGTGTTTTTTCTATTAACACCAATGCTATTCTTGAGTGTTTACATTATTAACTCATTTAATCATCACCTGAGCCCTGTGTGAAAAGTTAATTAGTTCCAGAGTTAGACTTGTGTCTTAAACAAGATTTCGCATAATCAGAATGCATTGGTAGGAAAGAGAATGCTAACAATCTAAAGTGTCAGTCAGTCCTAGGGCCTAAACTGAGTTTCCTCCACGGTCACTGGCTTAGACAGTAATCCCCTGTCTTATCTCTAAGGAAGCTGTCCTCACTAAAGAGTCATAGATAAGGAAAAGAGAAATTATCTTATTGGGTGTCAGCCATCTTTCTAAAGTGATAGAATGAGTCTTTATTTGTTTCTAATTGTGGATGAATTCAGTGGCTGCCAAAATTCACATTATAATTTGGCTTGCTATGTTGACGGATGCATTAATAAAGGTATAATCAGGGTTACCCTGAAGAAATAGTCCCTAAATCCACAAACCCAAGAAATAAAGATCCTGAAGAGGGGAAGTGGAGGTCAGCAGGGTTGGCACAGCCTTCCAGTCCATTCTTTTTTTTTTGCTATTAATATACAATTACATGAGCAACATTATGGTTACTAGACTCCCCCAATTATCAATTCCCCACCACATATCCCCATTGCAGTCACTGTCCATCAGCGTAAAAGGATGTTATAGAATCACTACTTGTCTTCTCAGTGTTATACTGCCTTCCCCGTATCTCCCTACCCCCCCCCCACCCCCGCTACATTATGTGTGCTACTTGTAATAGCCCTTTTTCCCCCTTATCCCTCCCTTCCCTCCCATCTTCCCCAGTCCCTTTCCCTTTGGTAACTGTTAGTCCATTCTTGGGTTCTGTGAGTCTGCTGCTGTTTTGTTCCTTCAGTTTTTTTCTTTGTTCTTATGCTCCACATATGAGTGAGATCATTTGGTACTTGTCTTTCTCTGTCTGGCTTATTTCACTGAGCATAATACCCTCTAGCTCCATCCATGTTGTTGCAAATGGTAGAATTTGTTTTCTTCTTAGGGCTGAATAATATTCCATTGTGTATATATACCACATCTTCTTTATCCATTCATCTACTGATGGACACTTAGGTTGCTTCCATTTCTTGGCTATTGTAAATAGTGCTGCGATAAACATAGGGGTGCATGTGTCTTTTTCAAACTGGGCTGCTGCATTCTTAGGGTAAATTCCTAGGAGTGGAATTCTGGGTCAAATGGTATTTCTATTTTGAGTTTTTTGAGGAACCTCCGTACTGCTTTCCACAATGGTTGAACTAATTTGCATTCCCACCAGCAGTGTAGGAGGGTTCCCCTTTCTCCACATCCTCGCCAACATTTGTTGTTGTCTGTGTTTTGGATGGCGGCCATCCTAACTGGTATGAGGTGATATGTCATTGTGGTTTTAATTTGCATTTCTCTGATGACTAGTGATATGGAGCATCTTTTCATGTGCCTGTTGGCCATCTGAGTTTCTTCTTTGGAGAAGTGTCTGTTCAGCTCCTCTGCCCATTTTTTAATTGGCTTATTTGCTTTTTGTTTGTTTGGATTTCAACCCCTTATCGGATATGTCATTTTTGAATATATTCTCCATGCTGTAGGATATCTTTTTGTTCTATTGATGGTGTCCTTTGCTGTACAGAAGCTTTTTAGTTTGATATAGTCCCATTTGTTCATTTTTGCTTTTGTTTCCCTTGCCTGGAGAGACATATTCATGAAGAAGTTGCACATGTTTATGTCCATTCCAGTCCATTCTTACCTACCTCTCTACAACCCTAGCCACATGTCGTTGAGAACCTTTTCTGTATGTGTGCCATAGGTTGCATACGTCAGATGCAGCACATGAAATGTCATCTAGAATGGACCTACCTTCCTGTTTTATAATAATGGTTTCCTTTATAACTCAGTACAGCCTATAACAAACCTAAATTAATCCCTGGGTTTGCCTGTTACCATTCTTTATGTGTTACTAAAGTTTCCTAAGCTTCCTCTAAGTGGTTTGGCACTTGGGACAGATCTTAGGAAATAGGCAGAGGTCTATGATACTGCGATATGAATGAATACGTGGCTTCCTTATATCCTGGGCTTAGGAGCAGGGCTGCTTTTCTTTGCCTCTTATTATTCATTATTTATTACCTATTATTCCCTTCACATTACCTGGCCCAGGAGCCGAGTGGTTGTCAGTAGTGTGTGTGTGCGAACGCTTGTCAGAGAAATGAATGACTGCTGTGCATTCGCGGCGTCCACTAACCCTCTGCCTTCTGGCAGCGTGCTCCAGCTTTTCAGTTACTCGGCCGCCCAGCATCATAGACGGAGCCTCATAGGCTTCGGGTCAAGACAAGGCCGTTACTGGCTCTCCCCTTACTGTATGCTCTCATCAAACAAGGTAGTCAACCTTTCTGAACCTTAGTTTTCTACCTGAAAATGGGCTTTTAATACCTTCTTCTCTGGGATCCTCCAAGTACTAAATGAGGTAATGTTTGTGAACTGAATGAAAATAAACATTTATTCTCCTATCCCCTTCTTTTTTCTTCTCATTATGAGGTAGATCTTTTCCAATGAACATTTTTTGGTTTCTCAGGTGTGGGTGGCTGACAGAGGAAATAAAAGAATTCAAGTATTTGATAAAGTCACTGGGGAGTGGTTAGGAGCATGGAGTGATTGTTTCACAGAGGAGGGACCATCCTCAGTCAGGTAATTGTTTCTTTTTATTTTAAAATGCTTGTTTTACTTGGCTTATGTTTGTTTCTCTGAGGAGCTATCTGAAAGTTCAAAATCTTTATTGGTAATTTTAGGCAGGCAGCAAGGACAGACACAAGTATGCAGAGATCATGTGACCGTCATAGGCGGAGTGGAAGCAGTTAAACTCCCAGGGCGACGTGGGATCCCCACGCCAGGCCTCTCCTGCAGCCTTAGCCTTGAAATACATGCAGTGAATTTTTAAATATAAAATGAAAACAACAATCTTGAGTCTGTACTGCCTGACTCCATTAATTTTATCTTGTATAATACTCTGATAGTATTTTTTAAAAATCTCAGCTCGTCTTTGGCTGTGTCTACCATCATGAATTGTTGTTCCTTCGTAAACAGAATTGGATCAATTTAAGTTCTCCCTAAAAGAACCCTTTGACAAGTAGGTGCCTCCTGATGGTTAGCACTGTAGGGGATAAAAATATTGAAAAAGTAAACACTTAATGTTAATTTTCCAGAAATGTGTTCTGTGCACTGTTCCCTTAGATTCTCTCCCAGCGGGAAGTACCTCATCGCAGCCCAGCTGCGCCTCAGCAGGCTCGTGTTTGTCGCAGCGCCCCCCGTTGGAAGCATTGGCCACTGTTCTGTGATCAGCACCATCCAGCTAGCAGACCAAGTCCTGCCTCATCTCTTAGACGTCAGTGGGAAGACTGGAGCCATCTATGTAGCAGAAATTGGAGCAAGACAAGTGCAAAAATATGTCCCTTTGAAGAGCTAATTACCTTCACTGCCTTCATAATGTTTCTCTTCCTTGGCATCTCAAGTAAGGGGGAGTCTGGATTCTCAGATCCGTTGGTGAGTGCTTAAAGTGATGTTCAAGCCCAGGGCTTTGTCTCCTTGTTTTCGCCTGACCTATTATCAGGTTTATTTTCACACCATCAAGAATCCCGTTTTGTTGTCATTCTTGTTGACTTAGTTCTGTTTGTGACTACGTAGGATATTCTCGTGAAGGAAATGTGACTCAACAAAGGGCAGGGAAGAGGAGGACTGGGGTTGTGACCTAGGTATTTGTCCTGGTAGACTAATTCTCCCCAGGGTGGGGTGGGCGACAGGGATAAAAATAGGTGTGCAGGGTCATTTATTGAATTTCATGTGAAATTTCATGTGAAGAACTGCAAACTTCCAATTTGTTCATCTTGTATGAAATGAACCGCTTCAGAGATCAAGTCAGATGGGCCCAAGGGGTCAAAGTCAAAGAGTCAGGGTCTGTCTGTGTCTGTCTGTTGAGTGGCTGTGTCCAGTAGGGGACACATGTACAGACAGCCTACCATGGCAGTCATGTGCAAGGGCCCTGGGGCTTGGGAAGGGGAAGCCTCAGTCTAACAGAATCATGAGACTGCTGGGCGAGGCTGTCTGAGCTCCAGCTTGAGAAACTAAGAAGGAGAAAGCAGCATGGCCCAAGGACAGACGTTAGAAAAGGTGTTGAACTTGTTTTCCTTCTAAAGGCCCAGGTTGGCTTTGGGCCTTGAGCTGCAAGATACTTATTCCCCAGCCTTAGGTGTAAGAATAAAATGGCAGCACCTATGCACTTTACTGAAAGGGGCCTTTATAGGTAATAATGGGAATGATTTTATTCAAGGCAGCGTTGGAAATAGGCCTCTGGGGCACATCTTTCCTCCTTCCTTTTTTTAAAGGTGAATCAAGTTCATTCCTAACACTTGTCTACCTCAGAGAAGTTTTAGATTATTTATATGGAATGTGTGCCAAACATTGAACTATACCTTTGGTCTGAATACTGGCTTCCCAGTTAAGACCATTTTTTCAGTTTGTTCTTGTTTCGTCTAGATTTTGGTGGAACCTTGCCGTATTACCCCCTTTCAGATCGCTGTCCTCTCAGGTCAGCCTCCCTCATCAGCCCAGCGTCACATTGTAAATCGGGAAGCACGCGAGCGTCTTGAGCTGGCTTCCCTCGTCACCATCACGACTGGAGGCTGTGCTCCGGCCCTCAAAGAACTCGCTCTTGTTGGGGTGCTCTGGTCCTGTCTTCCTGCGGTTAGAAAGGCAAATCTGCCAACGGGAAGCTCCATCCGGTGCCCCAAGGCCCTTGATAAGTGTGTTTGTGCCATTGATCAAGCTGTGTGATCGTCAGTGAATCTCTTAGCTTTCGTCACTGTCTTAACTTCTTCAAGAATGTTGCAAGGATTAGATGTGTAACAGGTACAAATGGGCTTTGAAACCTGTAGCTCCAGGTACATTAAAGGCATTTTATTAACAAAGGCCCTCCTACATGTTGCTGTTCACTTGATACCAACTATCAGGTTTGCCTTGATTTTGCATTTATTGCTTTTACCAAAATGTATCCTCATTCGTGAGCTTTATGCATTTTAGCCAATATAATAAGTCGATTTGGATGAAAGAGAGTAATTTGGTATTTTGTTTTTAAGCCAGAACAAGAAATGCAGATGTCTGAGGGAATGCAGGTTGAGTAAACTAATCTTGTCATTTAAAAATGTATTTAACTTTGTTTAATATTCTTATAAAACCTGCGGAAAATATTATTTCCATATATTTTTTCTAAAAGTGTTTGTTTTATTGACATACCTGTAATCATAGAATTTCACTTTTTTCCTTTGGATTAGCTGGTTAAATGGTGAGAAATGTGTTGTATTTTCTATTAAAGATGCAAGTTAAAATTTTGGAAAGAAAAGACAGTATTATCTGGATCTCCATGTAAAGTTTGATTTTGTTGTTATTAAAACAGTTTATAAATTCTTACTCAACTGAAGAATTTAAACAGTCATTAAATCACAGATTAACCAAGAGAATGTCCCCTCTTTGTTCAAATGGAAACTGTAGGCTGACGTGCCTATATATTGCTAACGCGTGCTTAGAAGACTTGAACGGTTGGTGGGTACAAATGATACTAATAACCAGGTAACTTTATATTTTTGCTTTAGAAATGGAACCTCTTTATGCCTCTACTTTGTAGATCTGTTCTGGGCGGAGGGTGTTTAAATTAGAAAACCAAAGGCTGCAGGTACTTCCCTACCCTCCACTATAACACTGGGTCTTTAAAGCGGAATATCGTCCATCAGAGAAAACGTGTGTGCGGTCTGATGGTATCCTAAGTTCTGTGTAACTTCTTCTTAGGTCACGTGACAGGTTAAGCCCCACTTCAAGCCATGTGGCTGTCAGGCTGAAAGCAAGAAAGTGCCGACCTTTGTTTCGTTTTTGTTGGTTTTGAACATGGGATTTTAAATAAGGAGAGATTGGATAGCCAACATTAAAGCTGGTGCGTGTCAGGGTTTTACTCCTTAGACTCCAAAATACATCAGAATCATTTTTATTTTTTTATTTTTTGCTTTTATTTATTTATTTATTTATTTTTTATCATTAATCTACAATTACATGTGCAATATTATGGTTATTAAACTACCCCCTTCATCAGGTCCCCCCCACCAACCCCATTACAGTCACTGTCTATCAGCGTAGTGAGATGCTATAGAATCACTACTTGTCTTCTCAAATCAGAATCATTTTTAAAGTGTCCTAAATTTATGACTTTGTTTTACTCTTAAAGAAAAAAAACTTTTAAAAACAGAAAAAAGCAGATTTATTTGTTCAGCAAAAGTGTATGAAACAACAAATGTGTGCAAGCAACATGGCTGGTGTCCACTGCACTGTGACTGGGTATCTAGTTGGGCAAACGGGCCATGCAAACCGTTACCTCTCCGTTCCTCACGGGAGGTGCCCTGTTTGCCCTGTGTTACATTCTTGATCCAGAAGAGGGCAGTAGAGCCCCACTTACAATAACATTTCTTGAAAGCACACTTGAGCCCATATGTTGGCCTTCTTTATACTTTAATTTTTTTTAATTGAGGTTAGTGTTAGCCATTCTTTTAATTTTTCTTTTTCTTCAGCTTGCTTACATCTTGGGGAAATTGGTGCATAGATGACATACTTTCCAAGCATTGTTGGAAATTTTTACTGTTTAACTGGACATTTCCAAGTTTTAAAAAAAGGTTAAACCGTTTTAGTAATTCATACTAACAGCCAGGAGTGAATAGTTCATTTTAAACTAGAGCCATAATATGAGTTTCGTGCAATAGAAAATGCATTCATATTAGCTAGGAACTATTCTTTTTCCCCCTACTAGTTGTTTATTTATTTATTAACAATTTTGCCATGTGGTTGCTGATTTTTACAAATAAGTAAAATGGATTATTTACAGAGAGGCCAAGTCATTTCTCTACCAGGAACTTTCTCACAGATTCCATGAATTTATAGTCAGTTAATCCTCTAAACATTTAATGACATAGAGACAGTCCATGTGTATGTAAGAACTGAGTGGGACTTGAGCAATGGAAAATAGTATTTTTGAAACTTTTCTTCCTTTCTAAACAGTGAAACAATATTGTTGTGATTTAATTTTGCCTCTGATTCATAAAGATGTGACACTTGGAACAAACATGCTTTAAGGAGGTGGAGTCTTGAATAAAATGTTTAAAAAGTAGATTGAATTCCATGTATCACAAACAGGTTCATATAAAATGCTTCTTAGTTTTCAGTCTCTTCACCATTTTGTTCTCAAGAAAGAAAATTTTAGTAGCATGGTCCAAATCTCAGATTCATTCTTCAGCAGAATATGTGTCATGGAAATTTTTTCCCATAGTACTTTTATGTACAAATGGTTGAAATGACCAAAGTTAAATGTTTTTATACTATTTTTCTTTATAGTATGTATTCATAAGTATTTTAATGTTTTGATTCTTACTGTATTTAGCTGAAATACTAATTTTTACATAAGGGATTTAGAAACTATGTATGTGTTTGTTTTTAATCGACATTAATTTTTTTAATTTCTTGAGTTTTTTTCTGTGTGTGTGTAAAGGATATTATGCCCAAATAGGTCAGAACAACTATATCAAACATTAGTTGAAACCTAATATGGCAAAGTGTAAGAATATATGTTTACAACTCATGGAAGAAAAACTGGCCTGGCAACAAACAGAAAGATTTGGAAGGTTTGTGGCTAAAAAATTACAGGCCTTGTTGGGAAAAAAGTTGTTGCCATTTCAGGGAACATTGATGTAAATATAATGGCAGTTTTATAATGTAACCATATATTGAAAAAAAAAGACTTTGTGGATGTGACTACATTAAGGATTTTGAGATGAGGAGATTATACTGGGCTGTAATGCAATCACATGTATCCTTGTAAGAGGGAGGCAGACAGAGATTTGACACACAGAAGAAGAAAGGTCAATGTGACCATCAAGGCTGGAAGGATGCAGTCTTAAGCCAGGGAATGAATTCTTCAACGCCTTCAGATGGGGTGTGGCCCGTCCTGGGCCTTGATATTGGTCCAGTGATACTGACTTATGCCTTTTGGCCTCCAGTATTCTGAAAGAATAAATTTCTGTTGTTTTGAGCCACTCAGTTTGCAAGAATTTGTTACTGCAGCTGCAGGAAACTAAAACAGATCTGGTACCTGGAAGTGGAAGTGCTTCAGCCAACATGTGCCTAAAAATGTGTATCTTTGGAATTTAATAATAGGTAGAGGCTGGAATGGTCTTTTTTTGTAGAGCATGGTAACAATAATAATAAGCTAGATTTTCTTAGACTCATGGTGGAAGTATGATATTAAAGGCATAACTGGTGAGGGCTCAGAGGGAATAGCACAGTGGTTGAAAGCCTATATACTTAGAGAAAACGCTTATCTTCATAAACTGTCAGTAAAAATTTGAATTTTAAAGGTGCTGCTATTAAGGGCTCAGAAGGAGATGAACATTTTTTTGGAAATGGGAGATAGAGAATATTTATTAAATAGTGGGAACAAACATGACTAAATCATAAGACAATGGAATGTTTTTAAATTGCTGAAAAGAATAAATCTAGAATTCTGTATCCAATGAATGTTTCTTTGGAAAGTGAGAAAAAGACATTGCAAGCAAACAAAAGCTAAGAATATTCATTGCCATCAAATATTAATATTAAGAAATATTAAATGAAGATGTTTAGTTGAAAGAAAATGATACCATTTGGAAACTCGGGTCTACACAAAGGGATATAAAGGGCCTGAAATGGATAGTTTGTAGCTAAATATAAAAGGCACTTTTTCTTTTTAAAAGATTTATTTTAAAGATAAATTACTGTTTAAAGCAAAACTGATACTATAATTATATTGATGTATTTAGATAACATGGAAGAAAAAACTAACAAAAATATCACAAAGGATGAGATGTGGAAAATTAAAAGACTCTGTTCTAAGAATGTGAGAAATGGAATATCATTTGAAATGAGATTCTGACAACTTAAAAAGTACTGTTATACTGTAACCAATAATGAAACAAATGTCATAATGTAATAAACCAAGAGAAAAATGTAAAATGCTATGTGAATAGTCAACTCCAAAAGAAGGTTGGAAAAGAAAAAAAGAACAAGTAGGAAAATAAAAAACAGCATGTTGGTAGAGATAAACGAATCATACTACATACTGCATTAAATGTAAATGGCTTAAATATTTAAATTTAATCCAGCAGTTATCAGACTCAGTAAAAAATATAGAAAAGATAAACTTTATATATAAAGACATGATAGTTAAGAATGAAAGGATGAAAAAATAACTCCACTGCAAACAGTAATTATAAGCTGAAGTAGTTATATTACTATCAGTGAAATTAGACTTTGGAAATATTACAAGGGATAATAAAGATGTGGTATATATACACAATAGAATATTATTCAGCCATAAGAAGAAAAAAATCCTACCATTTGCAATAACATGGATGGAGCTAGAGGGTATTATGCTCAGTGAAATAAGCCAGGCAGAGAAAGACAAGAACCAAATGATTTCACTCATTTGTGTAGTATAACAACAAAGCAAAACTGAAGGAACAAAACAGACTCACAGAACCCAAGAATGGACTAACAGTTGCCAAAGGGAAAGGGGTTGGGGAGGGAGGGAGAAGGGATTAAGGAGAATTATGATTAGCACACATAATATGGGGGGGGGGTGCACGGGGAAGGCAGTATAGCACAGAGAGGACAAGTAGTGATTCTCTAGCATCTTACTACACTGATGGACGGTGACTGTAATAGGCTATGTGGTGGGGACTTGATAATGGGGGGAGTCTAGTAACCACAATGTTGCTCATGTGAAACCTAAGCATAAGATTGTATATCAATGACACCTTAATAAAATACATATATATATTCCCAGGGATAAAGAGAGAAAGGCTATAATGGTATAAGAGGATCAACTTCTCAGGAAGAGCTCCAGATGAAAATGTGTATATGATTACTAGCATTTCAGAAATACATCAAACGGGCATGTGACAGTGAGAGGGAAACAGACAAATCCATGATCACAGCCGGGAAGTCCGACAGCCATCTCAGTGACTGATAGAACGACTAGACACAAAAACATCACTCAAGATGTGGGTGACCTGAGTAACACTATCAACTTTGACCAAATGCATATATATATCCAATGTTATGAAAACAACTGCAGGATACACATTCTTTTTAAGTGCTCAGGGAAGAGTCACTAAAGTAGGCCACATGCCAAAAAGCAAGCTTTGATAAATTTAGCTTTGAAGTCATGCATTTGTAAATAACATGTTAGAAAGAGGAATGGGAAAATGCTGTGAAGTAAATGAAAATGAAAACATAAGCCAAAATATGTGAAAAGCATTTAAAAATGTGAAATGCAGCGCTTAGATATTTAAAAAAAGAAAATCTAAACTCGATGGTCTATGATTCCACCTTGAAAACAAAAAGCAAATGAAACCAAAGATTAATGAAGAACATAATAAAGAAATGAACGGAAACCAACTAAGTAGAAAATATAAGATTAATGATCTTATTAATATAAGAAAATACAAGTGAATGACAAAAAGCTAGATATCAAAAAAGATCAATGAAATTTATAAACTTCTAGTTACACTGATCAAGAAAGAAACCAAATTACATGTCAAGAAATGAACATTTTTACTATACAGATCCTAAAGACATTAAAAAATAAGAAATACAAAAGCTTTCTACTGTAAAAGTTGGCCTTTTAGATGAGGAGTTTGCAAGCCTTTTCTGTGAAGGGCCAGATAGTATTTTAGGCTTTATGGGCCATGCAAGTCTGTGCAAAGTACCCAACTCTGCCATTAGAACAAGAAAGCAGCCATAGACGATGGGTAAATACATGGGTGTTGATGCGTTCAGACAAAACACTGCTTACAAACACTGTTGACACATCCATGGGTGTGGGTGAATCTCCAATGTATGTTGAACACCAGCAGCCAGAAATGAAAGAGTACACACTGTACGGTTTCATTTACATGAAATCCTGGAAAAAGCAACAATATTAGTGACAGAAAGCAGGCAGTATTAATCTGACATCATGATGATATTGGTGATGAACTGAATGACATGAAGCAACTTTTTTCACAATGTGGGAAAACTCATCTTCATTTCGGTGTTAGTTTCCTGGGTATATACATCTGTCAGAACTCAGCAAACTGCACAATTAAAATGCGTGTGTTTCATTGAATGTAAATTAAGCGTCAATAGATTTGATTTAAAAATAAGACATTTGATACAAAAATAAGACATAGAATTACTTTCTATGACAAGCTGATGAATTATGCAACATGAGCTTTCTAAGTTAGTATAGTAATGGCAGGCAGCTAAGGCTGAAAATAGAAAAGAAATTCTGTCAGGCACAGACTTAGAAAGAGTCCCTCTCCTTTCTGTAGGGGATAATCTCAGTGGACGTCAGCCTGCCTTATCAGCCTGTAGCTCTGACAGTAAGTTATTTCACATCCTCCTTAACGTATGGCTTTGAATGATACGTATTTTCAAAAGTTGCTTTACGCCCAATTGCCCAACTCCTGTTGGCCTTACAGTCAATAATGGAAAGTACACTCTGAGGTGTAACTCCTAGAGGCAGAAGACAAGGTCAGTGTGACAATAAATAGACTAGCATGCCTTCAGCCTCTCGGGCCTTAATAGGGCTGATGAGGGATGATTCTACTCAAGAAGAGTTGAAAGAGGTTTCAGCTCAATAAAGCATCCAGCTCCTCAAGCCATGGCTGAAGGTCAAAGTCAGTCTTCAGTTAACTCGAAAAATACACAAAGATGATTACGCATTGGTTATGTCAGACCTGTAACTATGTAGAAACAACAGCTTATAATTAATACAAAAGAAAACGAACATTGCTTTTCCTGTTTAGGAGCATGTGAAAGACAAGTTTTGAATTAAAAAGTTATTGAGACATTTGATACGACATCAGCTATCAAGACCATGACTTATTTTGTAATAGCTTTTGAAATCTTTCTGGAAAACTCCCCTTTTGCACCAGCCTTTCCCCATTCTCAGGTATTCCTGTGTGTGTTGACCTCCATCAAGCTTTCAAAATAATAGAGAATAGAATTTTGATATTTTCCTAAATGCCTTGCCCCATGCTACGCACATAATAAATGCTCAATTAATACAATCACAGCTGGATTCCAAGATCCTTCAGTGGTGGAGAGAGGAAAGCCATTGGGCAGGATTTCCGGACTCCTGCGAGCTGAGTCAGGAGCAGCCGGAGCTTTGCATGAGCGCCCGGTGCAAGCGCAGGGACAGGGAAGGGCTACTCCCCCAGGACCAGAGGAGCCACTTGGTCAGGCCCCCAAGGAGCCCTCTGCTGCTAAATCAGGGACAAAGCCTTCAGCGAGTTATTGTTTCCCCCTGTGTTCACATACAAGGGTAAAGAGACAGCCTTTGTCACCAGGAGAAGATTGAAAAGGTCTGGTAATGGCGTGAGCTGCTCAGGCCACCTGTACGCTCCCCTCTCGCATCAAGTGGGCCTGCAGAGCCTGGAAGGCCACCAGCTAGTACAGTGACTGGCCATGGGTGCAGTGGCGATGTGAACAGCTGGGAATCCCCAGAAGTATCCCTGCTGGGTCTGTCATCCGCCTCCCTTGGCATCGCTCTTCTGCGTACATCATGTCAAAGCATGTGAACTAAACTGCCAGTCTTCATTGTGTTGATTATTCAATTTATCCACATCAAGTTATTAACTGCTTAGAGCTTAGTTGTCTAATATGGTGGCCACTGGGCACAAGTGGCTTTTTTCTTAACAGAAGTATAGTTGATATATGATATATTGGTTTCAGGTATACAACATAGGGAGTTGACAATTACATGATCTATGAAATGTTCACCATTGACAAGTGCAGTCGCCGTGTGTCACATACAAAAACATTACAGTCTCATGGACTGTATTTCTTCTGCTGTGCTTTTCATCCCGTGACTTCCTGATTTTATAATTGGAAGTGTGTACCTATCTCCTTCACTTCTTCCACCCATCCCCACCTCTCCTCTATGGCAACCATCATTTTTCTCTGACTGTGAGTCTAATTCTGTTTTGTTTGTTTTACTTTTTTAGATTCCACATATAAGTGAAACCATATGGCATTTTTCTTTCTCTGTGTTTTTTGACTTAGTATAATATCCTCTAGGCCCATCCACACTGTCCCAAATGGCAAGATTTCATTCTCTTTTTATTGTTGAATAATACTACATTGCATATATATATATATATATACCAACTTCTTTATCTGTTCATCTACCCGTGGACACTTAGGTTGCATTCATATTTTGGCTATTGTAACTAATGCTGCAGTAAACATAGATCTTTTCAAATCATATATCTTTTCAAATTAGTGATTTTGTTTTCTTTGGGCAAATTCCCAGAAGTGAAATTGCTGTGTCATATGTTGCTTCTATTTTTTTAATTTTGATTCTTTTTCTATGTTTTGATTTTTTGAGAATGCTCCGCACTGCTTTCCGCAGTGGCTGCACCAATTTACGATCCCACCAGCAGTGTAAAAGGGATCCCTTTTCTCCACATCCTCACCAACACTTGTTATTTCTTGTCTTTTTTATATTAGCCATTCTGATAGTTGTGAGATGCTTTCTCAGTGTGGTTTTGATTTGCATTTCCCTGATGATTAGTGATGTGGAGCATCTTTTCATGTGTTTCTTGACCATCTGTTATGTCTTCTTTGGAAAAGTATCTATTCAGGTCCTCTGGTCATTTTTAAACCAGATTGTTTTTAGGTATTTTTGTATAAGGTATTTATATATTTAGGGTATTAGTCCCTTATGGGATGCATCGTTTGCAAACGTATTCTCCCATAGAGTCAGTTGCCTTTGTGTTTTGTTGATTGTTTCCTTTGTGGTGCAGGGAGCTTTTTAGTTTGATGTCGTCCCACTTGTTTATTTTTGCTTTTGTTTCCCTTGCCTGGGGAGACACATCCAGAAAAAAATTGTTAATGTCAGTGTTCAAGAGTTTACTGCCTATGTTTTCCTTTAGGGGTTTTATGTTTCAGGTCTTATATTTAGGTCTTAAATCTATTTCAAGTTTATTTTTGTGTAGGTGTGGGACAGTGATCCCGTTTCATTCTGTTGCATGTAGGTGTCCAGTTTTCCCAACACTCTTTAAAGAAGAGACTGTCTTTTCCCCATTGTTTATCTTGTCTCCTTTGTCATAATTAATTGACCATATAAGTGTGGGTCTATTTATGAACTGTCTATTCTGTTCCATTGATCTATAGGTCTGTTCTTGTGTGAATACAATACTGTTTTAATCGCTATTAGCTTTGAGTAGAGTTTGAAATTAGGAAGCATGACACAGCCAGCTTTTTCTTCTTTCTCAAGATTGTTTGGGCTATTCAGGGTGTTTTGTGGTTCCATACAGATTTTAAGATCATTTGCTGTAGTTCTATAAAAAAATGCATTGGTATTTTGATAGGGATTGCATTGAATTTGTGGATCACTTTGGGTAGCATGGACATTTTAACAATATTATTTCTTCCAGTCCATGAACATGGAATATCTTTCCATTTATTTGTGTTATCTTCAGTTTCTTTCATGAGTGTCTCATAGTTTTTAGAGTATGGGTCTGTCACCTCCTTGGTTAGATTTATTCCTCGGTGATTTATTATTTTTGATTGAACTGTAAATGGGATTGTTTTGTTAATTTTCCCTTCTGCTAGTTTGCTCTTAGTATGTAGAAATGCAACAGATTTCTGTATATTGATTTCATATCCTGCAGCTAGTTTTGCCTTTTAACCTTCATACCAGCTTTTAAGTGATTGATCTATTACATTTACTATATGTTTTCTTTTATCAGTGAAATGTTTTTTCCTTTCATAATTTTCTTATTCCTAGTTGTGGCCTTTTCTTTTCCTCTTAAAAAAAACTCTATTTAACATTTCTTCTAGCACCGGGTTAGTGGTAGTGAGCTTATGTTTATCTGGGAAACTCTTTCTCTCTCCTTCAATTCTGAACGATAACCTTGCTGGGTAAAATGTTCTTGGTTGTGGGTTTTCCCCTTTCAGTACTGGGAACATGTAATTCTGTTCCATTCTCACCTGTAAGGTTTCTGCTGAAAAGTCAGCTGATAGCCTTACGGGACTTGTCTTGTAGGTAACTCATTGTTTTTCTCATGTTGCTTTTAAGATTCTCTCTTTTTCTGGAACTTCTGACATTTAATTAATGTGTGTCTTAGCATGGAACTCCTTGGGTTCATCTTGTTTGGGCTCTCTGTCATTCCTGGGCCTGGATGTCTGTTTCCTTTCTCAAATTAGGGCAGTTTTCTTCCTAATCCCTCACTCAGCTCATCCTAACCCATACTCTGGGGTGAAGAGAAGGCAGGGGAGCCATTGGGAACCCAAGGAATCGTCCTGGGGCCTCGGGAAAGGAAGGAGAAGGACATGAAGCCTCACTGAAAACATCCCATGCCAGGCTCCTTTCGTGCAGTGTCTCCTCTGCTCCTGAAAACTCTTCTGTCAGCACTACCGTCTATGCAGGGAGACTGAGTGCCGAGGTCACAAGGGTAGAAGGTGACGGAGATGGGTTTCAGCCAAGGTCTAGCTGCTAGAGCTGACAACTCCCACCACTGGTCAGTATGTGTCCCATAGCTAATAATCAGAATTGTTGACATTTCTTCCATCTTTTAGGTAATAAGCTCTACTTACACAAAGAATCCACAGTGAGAAATTTCACTAACTTTTCCCTTATTCGAAGCTGTGTGAAATTTTAAGCCATAGCTTTCCTTTCCTGACACTCCTGAAAAAACTGTGATTCCTCCTGAATTACTCATATATGATGCCTAGGGAGAAGCTTCAGACAGTACATGCTGGTGGGACACAGCCTTTTCATATTGCTGCACTATTTGCTGGGACACAGTGGATTTGGAACAGAAGTGACCTGTCAGTTAAGTGAATTCAGTAAGAGTTTACCCTTGTGTTGTAAATCCAGTCCATTATTTATGGCAATCCGATCTTGGTGTGATGGAAAAACAGTGGGCTGGGAGTCTGAAATGAAATGGACTGCCGATACGTGATTTTGAATCATTTACTGTAGTTTCTTTGGGTTTCCAGTTTCCTTTTGTACAGAAATAATATTTTTTTCATAAAAATAAGATTGTGTAAAGTCCTGCCTTCGTTAAAATCAGCAGTGATAAAGAGAATACATTGTGATTTCTATTTGCACATCAGGAATCCAAGCTCAGTCAATACTTTCACCCACTGCAAAATGTACTTAAGGCTGAGCTCCGAGGTGTCAAGCCTCCCAGTAAACGAGCATGCATCAGCAGCTCTGCTGGCCCCTGGTGACTGCCCCTGGCTGTAGCCACTCTGGACATCTACCACACTTGGGCTCCTATCCAAAAAAAAGAGGACAATTATTAAAAAGTACATTATTGCCGTCCTGTTTGTACAAGCTCTATTGTAAATAATAAGCACTTGTTATCTAAGAAATCACCTTTTCTTTTCGAAAAACTAACATTCTCTGACTTCACAGACCATGCGTATCTCTCAGATAGAGTTCGTCAAACATCTCTTTATGCCCCAATAGATTTGGGGCATAACTCCATTGTGTTTATTTCACCTTTGTGTGCTCAAGTCCAGGTTCAATGCCCGGCTTGTAGTCAGTTCCTCCAGAGATGATAGTTGACCCCTGGTGGGCATCACTTGGGTAGTTGTTTTCAGTTTGTTTTGTCCCTGGAAAAATAAAGACTCTAAACACTAAGCTCTCCATACTCTGACCAGCTAAATATCTACGCCCTTTAGCATATGACCTGTATGAATCAGAGCATCAGCTCGAAAAGGAAGGATCAAGGACTAGGAGAGGTGGCTGATAGGCTTTTGCCATATTGGACCTAATTTAGATCAAAGACTAATACTTGCCCTTTAGCCCCAGTGTCTAAGATTTGGGCAGGTGACCTTTTTGGAATATCTTCCTCGGAGGAATTGTTTGTTCAACATATATACAGAGATTAGGGACTGTTTCAGGTGCCACAGACTCAAAATGTGTAAGGTATTGTTTCGGTCTTTAAGGATATCACAGGCTAATGTGTGACAGGCATTTAGGCAGAGGTAAGTGCAGCGTAAGTGCGATGATAGCGATGGGCATGAATGGAAGTGACGCACTCTAGTTTCCTGAGTGTAGGGATGTTTAGCGCACACGAGCTTGAAAGGAGTTTACAGGAGCTTTCCAGGTAGAACAGGAGGAGAAAGACTCCAGATTCAGGGAAGAGCATCTGTGAAGATACAGAGGCACAAGAGAGTATTAAATCCTTTCGGAGGGTGAATAGCTTAGTATGGTTAGTACGAAGGATTCTTGCAGAGAGGGCGGGTGATTACACTGCAAGTCAATGCAGGTCACAGGGAACTCTGTACCTGCTGTGTTTGGGACTGAACCTGTTGGTCAGAGGTTCTCAACAAGCCTGAGAGATATAGGGTGCCCCTTGGGTTACACTCCCATTAGTGTGAGTGGCTCACCCAAACTGATTGATCTCCTTTTGTCCGTGTGATTCTGGTTGGGCTCCTTCCTCTGAGAATTTCAGACTTGTCTGTACATTAGAATGCTTTGGTGGTAGCTTTTAAAAAATACATATTTCTCCTTCTCTTCCATGCCACCCCTCAGATCAGCTTAGTGAAGACACCTCGGCAGCCCTGACGCCCGCTGGAGTGGGGAGGTGCTGGCAGGTGCAGAGCAGAGGGAAGACGTCAAGGTAAAATTCACTATTTTGGAAAGGTCACATGGGTCAGTGTGGAAAGGTTATTTGGGGAGGAAGATAAAGGGCCCAGACCACCAGTGGCAAGGATTCTTCCTGTGATTGAAGTGTTGAGGTTAGATAGGAAGAGGATCTAAGGTGGCAGGGATTGGTTCAACAGCTCGTGAGTTCCCAGATGAAGTTTGACACTAGCCCCCAAACACCGAGGGAAAGGAGAGGCTAAAGAAGGAGACAGACCCCCCCAGATGGGTGGTGGGAGTTTTAATAAGGAAACTTACATATGAGGCTTGTTTGCGCGGCTGCAAGACATTCGATCTCCACACCCCATTCCAAGAATCTTAGGGTTTATGGAGCGGCCTCAGTGGGACTCATCCACCCACACGGTCCAGGTGGCTCGTCACACAGGTTCTCTGCTGCTCCTCAGTGGGAACGGCAGACAGGATGTCCGTGCCAGGGACAAGGGGAGGCTGCAGAACCTCTGGTGGCTGGGGTCCAGCTCACATCCTCTTGATGACCTCCTCTAACAGTCCAGTATAAAGTAAGATGGAGAAATGAGTAATCTTATTATAATTTCAGGATCTATGGCACCTGGATTCCACAGCACTAGACGAGGAAAATGGAGACCAGTAAGGAGTTTAGAATGACCCCAGATTTCTAGCCTTGGATCTTTGCAAAAGGAAATTGAAGAATCTCAGCAGGTTTGGAGGAAAAAAAAGCAATGAACTTAATTGGGGACATGGTTTGAACTTGAGATGCCTGTGGCGTATGTAGCAGAAGCTGTGTGACAGGCAGCTGGATGTCCCGGCCTGGAGCTCCCGAGACCCGTCTGGGCTGAGGATGGGGACTCGGGGGGCCTCTTTGCTAAGGCAACAGGAGAGCTGGCTCACGGAATAGGAAGAGGAACAGAAGACTAAGAACGGAAGTCTGAGGGCGACAAGCTTTAGGAGGAGAGTAAAAGAGAAGAGTTGGCAAAGAACACAGAGGATGGGAGGCATTCCAGGAGAGAGATGCCGGAAGCCCGAATCATTGGAAGAGGAGAGTATGGTCTGCACTTAAAGGTGTGAAAGACGTGCCGAAGGATGCAAAGACCACTGGGTTGGGCCAAGAGGAGGTTCTCAGTAACTTTGGTAACAGAAGTTTCAGTTAAGCAATTAGGAAAAATGAGAGCCAATTTGCTGTGAGCTGAGAAATCAATCGGAGGTGAAGGAGAGAGGACTGCTGTTTTCTAAGCTTGCCTAGAAGAAAAAGAGAAACAGAGTGGTAGCTAGCTAGAAAGGACACAGGGGTGAATGCATGTATGTGTCTGTTTTTGAGACTGGGGAGAAATGGAAATGTTTGCTGACATAAGGGTAGAGTTTAAGAGTTGGAAAGAAGGATAGCTGGTGCAGGAAGGGGTGGAGAGCCACCGTAGGGGATGGCGCTTGCCCGAGTTTTACTGGTGCTTTAAACTCCTTCCACCAACCTGGGGAAGTAAAAGCGCACGTACCGCAGAGGAAGGGGAATCCTCATTTTCTCCCCACCTCCCCGTCCGTAACTTCCCACTTCACTCTGGACGGTGACCCCACCTGCTCTTGCACTAGCAAAAGGTTTTGAAGATAAGTTTATAGGCACAGAGACTTGGTGGCATAAAAATGTCATAAATAAAATGATAGT
Source organism: Smutsia gigantea (assembly GCA_032199065.1). Lineage (NCBI taxonomy): Eukaryota > Metazoa > Chordata > Mammalia > Pholidota > Manidae > Smutsia > Smutsia gigantea. The sequence continues at coordinate 19,076 of JAVSCE010005752.1, read as the reverse complement.
GGTGTTTAGTAAAAATCTCATTTGAGCCACACAAAGCTGTGTTGACTTGATCTCAAGAATGGTGGCTTGAAGGCACTGTTAACTCCATTACCTTAAAGGGCACCTTTAGGTTTTCTGTTGCATCACAAAACTGGCAGTCGTCGTTTCCTAGACATGACAGCTCTTCCTATGATCCCGAGGGTTTTATTACAGGGACTCCAGAAGCGGGGAAAGTCTGTGCCTGTATTTAGTCCATTAGTCAGGTGGGACTGAAAGGGTTAATATTTGAACTAATTCTCCATCTTTCTCTCATCTCACAGAAAAAATGTGCTCTTTTTGCATGCCAGTTTTTTCTCTTTGCATGTCTGCGGAGTCTGATGAGGATACCATACATTTAAGATTTTATATAAAAAATATAAATAACACCCTTCCTTAGTGTAAAATTATTCAGACACCTCTGTTGGCATCTTCTTGAAGCTGTGATGCTGTCAGTCACACAAAGCATGGAAGTTATAATTGCACATAAAGATAGAAACAACTCATCACAGGAAACCAAGATTTAACCTCAAAGGAAGTCACAGAAAAAGGCAGAATTTGGACCCAGCAGACCTGGATTGGGATTCTGACTGTGACATCTACCATACCCCTTAACTCTGTACACCTCTCTGTAAAATGGTGGCAGGCCCCAAGTTAGACAGGAATTTCTGCAGGGCCTACCATGTCAGTCTGAGTAGCTATAGCTCCAAAGCTCCCAGCAGAATCATGGAATGAAAGAAAACCTGTTTTTCCCAGATCACCAAAACTGCCCAAATAAATTACCTGTTATTTCTTCCTTAGAGGTTAGTATAGAGATGCACAGGAAAAGGTGTCCTCTGGCTGGCTTTAAGAGTGTCCACCAAGAAGGCAGTGAGGACCAGCCGCGGGGATGAGGAGCGGAGGGCAGCCTGTCCGGGGGCACAGGGAGCTCTGTGGCTGCGGGACTTTACTTTCCTCTGGGTTTCTGTCTACATTTTTCTACAACCATATTGACAGAGAGAGGTGTAAAGAATCCACAAGCACAATTGCCTATAGACTAAAGATGAGTTAATACCTGAGAAATGGAATATTTAACTTAGAAGAATGAAATACTGGATAGACTGAGCCAAAAACAGCAGCTAGTAAGGAAAATCTGAAACACAGGGGGACTAAAATAGGGGCTTCCTGATATCACTCAAATGTGCATTCTGTTTCTCTAATATCTACTCTACTCGTGTCTTTTTTCATTTCTAATCTTGCCTATTTGCAATTTCCTTATTTAAAAAATAATAATCAGTATTGCTAGAATCATCTATTTTTCCTTCCAAAGAACCAGTGTTTGCCTTTGTTGATTCTTTCTGTAATACCTTGGTTTTCTACACTGGCCCTTACTTATTCTTTCTTCCTATTCTCCTTGGGTTTATTCTGGCCTCTTTCTAACTTGTTAAGTATCTGTGCAGGTCATTGTTTTAGAATTCTTCTTCCACTGCACAATGCTGTGAGTTTTCCCTCTAAGTACCACTTTAGTTGGGCCATTCAAGTTTCCATATGTAGTCAGCTCCAAGTATTTTCTTATTTCCATAATGATTCTTCCTTGAAGTTTGTTTTTATTTTACAATTAGGAAGAATTTTATGTAGCTTTGTGTTACTTATTTCTGATTTAATTCCACAATGGACAGAAAAAGTAGTATGTTTGATGTAGATAATCTATTATACCGAGACTTGCATGGTTGCTAATTATATGGTCAAATTTGCAAATGCTTCATTTACAGTTGAAAGGGATGAGTGTTCTCCAACTGTTTCATTAGATAAAGCTTGTTAATTATATTAGTTGCATTTTCTTAAAAATGTTTAATCTCCTTGAGCTTATTAACAGAAAAATGAATCTATTAATATTCCTTGGAGTTTTGTCCATTTTTGCTTTATCTTTTCTTATAAGAATATTCTTTAAAAAACCTCAGGAGGATCAAGGGACATAAACCCTGGAATAATTGATTTACGTTGATTGACTGTCTTGATAATTGCATTTGATTAATTTGAATATTTTCTCCCACTCTCACTTTTCCAGCCTCTTAAGTCTGTAATTTGTTTAATGCCTTCTTGTTTGTATGGTTCCATTAAAGTCCCAATGCCCAGGGACTTTTATGAAGAGAGGAAAGAGCTGGAATGCTGATGGCGCCTACTTCTCCCACAGCTCCTCTGGAAGTTCACATTCCATCCGCAGTGGCTTGTCACTTAACGGAAGATACAGGTGCGACCGAGTGAGAGGGCGTTGTGTTCACACACCACCTTACACATTCCGTGGTAGTCAGAGAAGGAGACAAGAGGCCCTGCCAGCCCATCGGCTGAATTTAATAAATGCTCTCGTTATGATGTGATGGCCTTATTTTCCGTTTCACCTTCCTTGTTTCCGTTTTTCATTTGACCCCTTTATAGCCACACTGAGGTCACTGGGTCACTGGTACCTAGTTTTTTCTTTGTTTCCCTTTTCAAGTTATTTAAAAAATAATAATTTTAGCCTTAAAGAACTGCCAAAACAGCATAAAGGTCCCGTAAAAGTCCCATCCACCCAGTCGTGCGTATGCTGACATCTTCCATAACCACAGGACATTTATCAAAACAAAGAAATTAACCTTGTTATGTTACTATGAACTAAGGTTAATGAAATAAAAAAACGTTCTTGGATTTCACCAGGTTTTCTACTACTACCTTTTTGTGTCTTAGGATCCGGTCCGGGCCTGGAGTTACACATTTTCAGGTTTTGCGTTTAGTTGTTCCGACCCCTTACCTCAGTCCCCCTGGTGTCTGTGCCCGTGCCTTGTTCTTTTCTTCTTTTCCATGACCTTGACACATCCTAAGAGCGGTGCTTGGTCACCTTGCAGAACGCCCCTCACTCTGGGTGTGATGTTTTCTCATGACCATGCCGATGGCATCCATCATTGACAAAGGTACCGCAGAAGGGATGCGACTTGCTGACGCGCTGTTCTGGGGGCACAAGAAGTCAGTGACAGGTGTTTCTCACGCTGTTAACCACGATCGCTTGGCTAACATGACCTCTGCAAGGAAGCCCCAGTGCAGTTACAATTTTCCCCTTGGTAATCGCTACATATTAGGTGGGAGACACTTGGAAACTATGCAGGTGTCCTATCTGAATTTAACCTTTTGCACGGGGCTACCAAGCCTAGCTTTCTGTGGGCGTGAAAGCCAAGCTTTTAAGATTACTGAAACTTCCTGCTCCCCCATGCAGAGGTCTTCCACAGCTGGCTTTCAGGCTTACCTTGAAGGCTCTCCGTTCCCTTTTCACTTTCACCCTACAAGCACTGCTTCTTAGGACCCTCCGAGGCTGTTAGAATGCTGGTTTCTATTTATCTACCGTTTCTCTACGTTTTGCTTCCACCCATCCACACACGCTGACCCCAACTTACCTCTATATCCTCAAGGCCATTATATTTTCTGAGCACAAAATAGCGGCTCCTATTTGGAGAAAAGAACTTTTCTTGATTTGTGAACTTTTTTTATGGGAAAACCTTTACGACTGCAGAAAAATCAAATGACATAATTATTTGCTTAGTCCATCTTCCAGGCATATATATTTGGGAAACAATAAAATTATATAAAATTGAGACAAGCCCAGAAAATACCGCACATACATTCTCAGCACTTCTGGCTCCTTCAACATGTTGCTCAACTTCTCTCTTTCTGTTCGGGGCACATGATCTTCAGCACAGCTGTCTGTGGCATATGAAACTCCACTGTAGCTCTGTATTTCATGAAGGTGATGCTGATGATATGAGGAAGTGACTGCTGTTTCTAAATGATGGATAGAGACACAGGAACGCTGAACAGAAGAGCTCTTCTTAACGTGTCTTAAAAATGGGTTCTGTCGGCGCATAATTTCATTTTCCCCCATTACCCGTGTCTGACTTCCGCACTGGGAGCCCTGACTCCCTCCAGCATGCTGCTTTCCCCGGAGCTGGGCTTGGCTGATGGGCGCCATCTGTCATCATAACTCATCTTCCAGGCTGCGTGGCTTGGCACGTGCCGGTGACCGGTTTCCTACCGCTTGGATCTCAGAGCCCTCCAGGTAAGAAGAGGACCTCGCCAGGGCTGTATTCGGGTACCTGACTCATGTGAATGTGCTGCCAAGACGAAAACCAGAGATGAAAAGCCCATCTAGTGCTTTCTGTTTAGGCGGGGGCGAAGGTTGGGGCTAGGCGCGTGTGCGCACGCACGTGTGTGTGTGTGTGTGTGTGTGTGTGTGTAACGCACATGTGCTCATTTGAAGAGGACAGGCTCAGTCCCATGGCTCCCGAAGGCAGGGAACAGATGGCGCTGTCCGTTCCCGGCACAGCGTGGCCACACACAGCGTGAGCCCCCCCAGACCGCGCTGCACACACACACCCAAGCTGCCAGCATCCCTCCGATGGTTAAGTCCCCAGAGCTCCCAGACAGCATATTGCACTGCATGCCTTTGAACAATAGAAATTGCTTCGCTTGCTGCCTCGCTCCACATTCCATCCCCCCGTGCTGCCTGGGGCAAGTGGACACAGCTTCAGACCTAAATTCTATGAAATCAAGTCTTTATTCGTCATTTGTTCTCTAAGGCAAGGAGATACTGACACATGCTGGTCATAAATAAATAACAAATCAGTGGAACTGGAAATCAGTGAGTGGGATTCATCACAATAAATGTGAAAATTATTTATTCACTAAACAAGTATATGAGAAGCTCCCTGTATGGGGAAAAGCCTATGTGGAATAGACAGTGATATTTAAAAAAAATACTGCAAGCTGGTAATAAATCAAAGGATATAAGATAATGTGGCCAACGTACAAGTTGGAACATGAAAAGCATAAAATGAAAGAGTTTAAATAAATGACATCACTGCTAATTGAGTGGATAAACTTTATGGAGACGGTAGCGTTTGAGTTGGACTTTGAGAAAGTGAGTTTTAAGTTGAAAGACAAGGGGGTTGTAGTTTACCAGAGTTAATACAAATTAAATACATAGAGTACTGGAGTAATTCCTAGTTCTATCACTAGTCTTTTAGCCACGGAAAATTAAAATGAGGAAAAAAAAATTAGTTTGGGGATTTGGCCATTTTCTTCTCATTGAAGAATTCCCTTTGCAACAATTCCTCCTGTTTGTGAACTTTCAGTCCAGCTGGAGCTTATGCATGGTTACTTGAGCTCAACTGGTCCTACCACTTTGGAAAAGCAAAGTTAAATCTGTGTGTATCCTATGACGCAGTAAATCCACTCCTGTATATATAGTCACGAAAAGGCACTTTCTAGAATATTTGTAGCAACATTATTTAGTCCTAAACTGGAAGTCACCCAAATGCCCATTGGCTTTAAAATTAATCACTACATCATGGGGTAGTCATTCGACGGAATGCTGCGCAGTGATACATGCATGATATGTATCTCCACACACGTATGGATGAATCTCTCAGACCTAAGCTGAGCAAAGAAGTCAGACCCAAAAGAATAGACACTGTATGATTCCATTTATATAAAGTATGTAAACTGGTTAAAATACTCTGTGATGTTACAGAGCAAGGTGGCTATTGCCTTGGGGTAACTGGATGGGAGCGCGAGGAGGGGCTTCTAAGGTGCTGGCGATGTACTATTTATTTTTCTGGGTTCTGGTTAAATGAATGTACTTGGTTTATGAAAACTCAAATTTTACTTTTATGATGTGTACTTTTTTGTAGACACCACAAAAAAGTTTTGAATATTTTCGCAAATTAAGATAGCCTTGATTTCTCAAATATGAGGCATAGAAGAATTTAAGTGACCTTGCTTTTGTTCTTTAAAACGTAGTCCTTTATCTTACTATGTAAATCTGACTTGATCTCTAAGTGTTTAATGACTCTCCCATGCAGATAATATGTGTCTTTCTTCAACAAGAAAGTTTGGACTAGATCAGGATCAATGTTCGTTGAGTTCTCCTTCTCCATAAATATTGCTCATCAAAGCTCTGCCCTTCTGTTGTTTGTTTTTGGCATTCTGGTCTATCCCTACACACTCTGTTACTCACCCCGTGGCTTCAATTTCCACCACTGATGAGTGGTGTCAAAATTTTCTTACTCTTTTCTCTCCTTAGCTCCAGAGACCCTGATGGCATCTCTACTTGGATGAGTCACAGGTCCCGTGAATGCAGCCACGTGCAGAATGGAGCTGCGTGCCTCCGTGCCAGGAAGTCCCTTTTCCCCCTATACCCCCTGCCATGGCAAGTTCAGTAATCCCGTTCACCAATCAGTCATCCTAGACTCTAGTCTCTCCCTTCTTCCTCACTCCCTGCACCTAATCAGTCCGCAGATTCTGTCATTTCTGCCTCCCAAAGAGCTCTTAGATCTTTCTTCTCAGTACCATTTATTCAGTGGAATCAACTAGCCACTTCTCACCTGTCCATTCCTTGTACAAACCTTTATTCATATAAACAGTAAGTTTATTCTACCGTTTCTCAGAACAAAAAGATGTTGGGCCATTTCTGACTTTTCTCTCACACATCCAGTTGCCCAGCTCCATCCTCAAGTATATCCAGAATCTGGCTATGTCTTATCACCTCCTTCACATCCTCACCACCTTGATTCAGCAGAAGCCATTGTCAGGCCTGTGTCTGACACTGTGCCCACACTGGTGCGCAGTGCCCCTTCCCTTCAGGGGCACCTGTCCCCCTCTTGCCGACCTGGACAAGTCTTTCCCATCATCTAGGTGAGCATACACCGTTGCTCTCTCTGGGACGTCTTTCCTGGACCTTCAGGCTGAGCTAACACTCCATGTTTTTATTTATTTTTGTATTCTGAGTGCCAGGCTCATTGCCTGGCAGGTGGCTGGTTCGCAGTGACTCCAGGGACACTGGTGGCGACCTAAGGTGCACTGCCCACTGCCGTGAAACCATGATGCCTTTGCAGACCTTTCCTAAAACAGTCAACACGTCCTATGGTGGTTTTGATTTCCATATCTGACTTCCTCACCAGATTATGAGCCACTCAAGGTCAGGAAATGTGTGTCTGAGTAATGTGTGTGTCCTTTGTACACTCACAGTAGTGTTCAGGCATGATTGCTAAGTGAACCAGGGCATAAGTGGTTGGAAGTCCATTTATAAGAGTGTGTTTCTTGCTGACTGCTGTGGGCTGGACTGTATTCATATGGTGAGGCTCTAACCTTCAGGGTGACGGTGTTTGGATATAAGATAATGTGGCCAATGTACAAGTTGGAACATGAAAAGCATAAAATGAAAGAGTTTAAATAAATGACATCACTGCTAATTGAGTGGATAAACTTTATGCTCTGCCCTCCAGCTGTCACTGCTTCGTCCCTCCCCACAGCCCTTGCCTGGGCTTCTCAGCTCTTGTCTTTAGAAACCCTCCCCATTTTTTTTGTATTTGGGAGAGGGCATTATTTTAGGGTTAGTTGGTGAGTCACCAAGCTGTCCCATCACCAGAGTGATAAAATACTGCATCAAACAGACAGCATCACGGGTTTTCTCAAAGCAAACTTCCTTCCCCTCCTCCGCCAGAAAGAAAACCATCCAGTCCAGCCTGCTTCCCAGCAACAGCACACGGGGAATCTGCCACTTCAGGATGGTACCGGCATTTCTCCTGAGCTCTCCTGGGAGGGAAACAGCCCTGGTGCTGGAAAGTGTGGAGCAAACTGATGGTCTGGTCATGCTTGGCAAGCGTACACGGGTGGCCAAGCATACTGGTGGGAGAGAGCCGAGAGGGTCCACAGCTCTGGGTCAAATGACTTTTCCCTCACAGGCAGATGGCGGTCCCATCAGCCTTCCGGCCACATCCTGCCACAGCTTCTTTCAGACACAGCCCTCTGGGGACTGGCCACACAGAGGGGAAGCTGGCTGCCCCCAGGGAGGCATTTCTCCCCTGGAGGTGAGCTGGGGAATCTGCAGCCGAAGCTGATCCCTCAGCAGACCCAGGGCTTTTTAACCTCGCCTCTTTTTCCTTGGCACTGCATTTGATCCTAAGACTTTTACCTAAAACTCATCAATGAAGGAGACTGGATCTTGTTTTCAAGATCCTTGATTAGGACAGGTCCTCAGATTTTGACCTGAAGTTAGCATCCATCAATAGTTACGATTTGGTTTTGAATTCTGTGCCATGCAGCATGTTTTCCGGCTAAAATCCACTGATGATCCTAATACGGTGCTCAGTTGAAAGGGAGAAAAATGTGCATACATCTAAGACCAAACTAGACTCTTACAAAAGGAAATGGCTATACATTTTCTCGAAGAGAGTGGTCAGGGTCGGCCGTCAGTGCTGGCTGGTGGTTGTGTCAGTCATCAGCAAGGGCCCCAGAACAAGCAAAGCCTGGACCACATCTCACTGCCATCTCCTCTCAAACCTCTCTACTGTTTTTCAAAAAGAAGCCTTTTAAACGCATCAAAACTCATAAACCCAAGTGAAATGCAGTAGAGACATCCATACCTTGACTTAGGCTCTCTGTCATTCTACTCCTCCAAATTAGGGCACCAGGACCTTTGGTTAATTATCAGGAGACCCCACAGGAACCCCAAGGAAAGTCAGGTTCAAGCCGCCCTGCTGTAATTACTGGTGCGTTTAATTAAATCATGTACAAAGGCATTAAATATTTCAGCAAAGTCTGTTTTAAGTTGTTTTACCTCTTGAAAGACACTAATAGGAAATGATTTGCTCAGATAAATGAGATGTAGCTTTGTTGGTGCGTGGAGCGGACACGGCAGCTGCAGTTTTAATTAAACGTTTGCCTAACCATATAAAAAGACAGTGATCTATCTGCATAGCATCTGGCAGCTTCCCCGTCCTGCAGTCATTCTTTAATTAGCATGCTGGTGAATGTAACAGAAAATGGCTTTAACTCAGGAGCAGATGGGTTTTCTGAGTGGCAGGGGAATGACAGCACTGGCATGCTTCCTTCGCGTGCAGCCCTTAGTCCAGAAGATCCCTTCGGAGCACAGGCCTGAGGAAATCAAGCGTGAGGTTTAATGTCTTCTGAAAGGAACCGATTCTGAATCTTGTTCTGTTAAAAGTCTGACTCCTGAGCTTCCAGAGACAGTCTTCCTTTGTCTCTCCATATCCACTTCTCATATTTGATCATGAGATTAGCCTTTTTGCTGTTGAAATTTTTTTGAGAGTTTACAGTTTCCCTGAGATAGCTCAGACGGTCAGATGCAATAGTGTCCAATGATAATCACCAGCAGAGTTTTAAAGTTCAGGAAACATGAACTCCAGCTCCCGCTTAGCTGGTAATGGGCTAGAGAGAAGAAGGGAGGAAAATACCTTTGCTTTTCATAGAAACTGTTTTTGAAATAAAAGGAAAAGGTAAGAAAATCCTAAGGAATAGGAAAAATAGGAGTGTTCACAAGTTTTAATGTGCTTTCATTCTTATGGGCCTACTTTTAGAACTTCTTTCCTGTATAAATGCTCTTCCTGCAGGCCTCTGGTTACCGTGCACATTCTATGGGGTAACCACGTGGCACCTAGGACATTTTAAATAATACATTTAGTACATTTCACATGGTCAAGAGTGACTGAGTCAGAAATGGACAATTAATCTGTTTGCATTAAGAATGCTATTTCTCCATTTCTGCATTTATTTTCAGGTTTTCCAAGTATGAATTGCAGACAAACTGGTCTAAACCAATTGACCAATTGTGTGCCATCTATACCTACTAATAGCTGCCAGCTGTAATATTAGGTACTCTACTTAAAATGATCACACTTAGTTCTCACAATAAACCTGTAAGCCTGGGACCCTTTTACAAATGAAGAGATGGCTTGGGGAGGTTACAGGGGTGGCTGGGCTAGTTTCAATGCAGACCTGTCAGACAGCAATACTGTTCTCTCTCCCTGGCTGGCACTGTAGAGCCAGAGACCATCTGTTACTCATTCACAGAAAAAGAAAAAGCATGTGACACATTTGACCACTTGCCAGACAGGTGTCGGGGACCAGAGACACACAGACCCTGGCCCCTGCCCTTGAAGATCCCTCAGTCTTAAGGGGTGCAGAGATGGATAATATAAGCACAGTAAATGTGTGACAATAAAGACACAGACCTCTGGGAGCTCAGAGGCTAGAGCAGGAGAATTTTCCAGGTGTCATGCATAAATTAACATTGAATTTGGTCTCATTTCTAACAATCCCATCCCAGCTTGAGCTACAATTGACAAAAACTGTATATATTTAAGGCATGCAATGTGATGTTTTGATAAATGTATACATTGTGAAATGATTGCCACAGTCAAGATAATTAACACTTCCATCACTTCCCATAGTTACTGTGTGTGTGTGTGTGTGTGTGTGTGTGGTAAGAACTCATAAGATTTACTCTTTTTGCAAATTACGTGTATTCAATGCAGTATTATTAACCAGGGTCACCGTGGTATGCATTAGATCCACAGAACTTACTCATCCTGCATAAAAACTTTATACCCTCTGACCAGTGTTTCTCCGCTTCCCCCACCCCAGCTTCTGGCAACCACCATTCCTATAGTGGTCTTGTCTTGACCCACGTAGCCTTGGACCGGAGGCTGCATTTGAAGGAACAAACGTCAATTCTGATCTTCATAGATGGGTTTTGGCTGCCAGAGACCTTGTGCTGCCCAGTCTCCAGCCTAGCAGAAATGCCCCGGGGTCCCAGTGGATCAGGCCTGGGGCTAGGGCTCGTCGGCAGGTCTGTTCACTGTTACCAGAGTCCTAGCTGGGCATGGCCGCGGCTGGGTCCCTGAGCATGCTCCTGTTAGGTGCTGGGCTGGGCCTGGGCCGGGCAAGATTGCCTTCAAACTGCATAGAGCAGGACTGTAGCTGGGACTGTAGCTGAGCCCAAGGTTGGTGGCCTGTTACTGGGGACCTGGATCCATGTGGCTCCCCTTGGTGGAAGATCAAGGTCCACGGTAGGCCCACGGACATGCGAGGGTGGAGCTGACCCCACGGTGGAGCCCGGCTGCTTCCAGGGACCATGGCTCGCCTGTGGGTGTGCCCCAGGGGGTGGACCTACCTTCTCAGAGTGGCCCTACTCGGTCTGGGGCCTCACTGGGGTTTCACAGCATCCTGCCTGGGTCCTGAAGCTCCCACGAAGGCACTTTTGTCTGTGGTTGGCTGCCGTTTGCGTCTGTGTGAGGATGCGGCCTGGGCACCTACTGTTTATTGCCTGTGATGTCCTGAATTTGGTCTTAAAGAAGCGGTCGGAAGTCTCCCGAGGGGAAGCTGGGTGGCAGCTTATTCTCAGCTAAGTAAGCCATGCATAAAACCTTAGCAGTCTGGAAGAGCGTGGCGTAGTTTAGTAACAGAGGGCTGTTTCACGTGAATGGATGTAACAGCATGTGTATGCGGGAGGATGGCTTGCTTTTAGCAAAAGGGACCGTGAACTCAAATGTCTACTTGGGCCAGATGAGGAAAGAAAATGACTAAAGTGACCCCGGTTTGATCATAGGGAGTGGTTGGGACTGCAGCAAAGAGGTTCTATGCTCCATGAAAGGGTGGTATCTGGTACTCAGCTCCAGTCATTATAACCATCAAGGAATATGGACTCGGCATTACCACAGCTCTCACTTTTCCAAAAAGGAGTCAAACATTCAGATATTTAAAAACTCTTCAAGTCTCTTCTAGGAACCTACATGAAACTACACTTCCACCATGTGAAACATTTGCATGCATTGCAGCATGTTTGAAAGAAGATACTGGAGAGAAATGAGGGCCTATCCAAAGAGAAATTGTTCACTAAATGTTCTGAGTGTCTGAATAAGTACAACCAAGTTAAAGTCAGAGAAAATAGACCATGTGTGCCAGGCATGTCCACCAGCAGCCACCAGGTATTGGAGAACCACTATTTCCACTTGCTGGTCCCTCAACTTCCGTTCCTGTTAAACCAGTTTTCCACTGGCAGGTTTGGGAAAATGGAACATCATTTAGGGATGAGCCATCCACCTGGGAAATGAATGTTCCTGTTAAAGTTTAGTTTTCTTTCAAGGTAGCACCTGGAGGCAGCTTTCACTTGAAATGTATTCACTCTGCACCTTTTGAGCAGTTTTTTACACTTGCTAGTGTTAATAAAGGAAAGCATTTGGCTGCAGGAGAGAAGACGCACAGACTTGTCTTTATTTAGTCAACACAAAGAAAACTTCAGAGAACCCGGGGGGATAGGAAGTAAGTTAGAAGAGGGATAGGGGGAAAGAAAACACAATGCTATTAACAGAAATATGCCAGGTCAGGAACCCAGATGCCTAACAAAACGTCTCCTCTCCCCCAGGGGGTTTGTAATCCTGTTGTAAGATATAGACTCTCATCAGGAAACGTTTTATCAAAGAGAATTTCCCAATACATATTAACTTGCCGATTGAAACCTGATTGATAAAAAATGAAATATAAGTACTGTGAAATAAAGGATATCTATGCCCCGGATTTCCCAAAGGTATGGATATTCTTATTAGGAAAACATTGATTCTATTCATCTTGGAAACCTCGTCTATCCTTCTACCAGCAGTTTAGCCCTGGTCCACAGCAAGAGATGTTGGCATTATAAAAATCTTCTCAGGAGATTTCACTGGAAAAAAACATAAAATGGTCCTTTTATATGAAAAGACACTCTGTTTCACTCATAATAAGAAAAATGCAAATTAAAACTACACTAAGACACCATTCAGTTTGGCAAAAATTCAAATGCCTAACAACACACTGTCCCTGAGGCTGTGAGAAAACAGGCACGGCTCATGCCTTGGTGGTAGGAGTGCAAAATGATGAGCCACTATGCTAGTCTGGGTTCCCCCCAGAAACAGAGCCAAGAGGGCATAAATACACGTATATACTGTTTTAAGGAATTGGCTCATGCAATTAGGAGGCTGGCAAGTCCAAAATGTGCAGGGTGGAGACCCTGGAAGAGCTGACACTGCAGGTCCTGTTCGAAGGCTGTCTGCCCACAAATTCCCTCTCATGTAGGGGGATCAGTCTTTTGTTCCATGCATGTCTTCGGCTTAGTGGATGTGGCCCCCCCATGTTATGGAAGACAGTCTGCTTTACTCAAAGTCCACCCTTTAAATGTTGATCTCATCGAAAAACACCCTCGCAGAAACATTCAGAATAATGTCTGACCATGTATCTGGGCACCATGGTCCAGGCAAGTCGGCATGTAAGATTAACCGTCACAACTGTGATGTTAGAGAATTTAGCAGTATCTAGTGACACTACATAGGCATTTACCCTTTGAGCCCAGAGTTCCCCTTCTGGGAATGTGTTGTGAAGATCCACATTCACATGAAACCACATGTGCACAAGGCTGCTGATCGCAGCATTGTCTGAAATAGCAAAACAATGAAGAAAAGCTAGGTCCTATTCAAAGAGAATTGGTTGAATAAACAATAATAGAACTAGATAATAGATTAGCCATAGTAATAGAAAATACTAAGGTAGCTCTCTGAGCTGGTATAGCACTATTTTCAAAATACACTTGTAAGTTAAAAAAGCAAGATGGAAGTGAACACAGAATAGGCTACCTTGAAGAAATAAGGGGAGTATATGTAAAACATACATAAATATCAATATATATGCACAAATACACACATACGCACATCTACACACATGCTTAGTTTTGCAAAAAGAAACCTGGGAAAGATAAACCAGAAACAACAAAATTATTAGCTCTAGGGGGTAGGCTAAAAATATTTCTGGGATCCAAACCCAAATATTATTCTATCTTTGGTCCTTCGTCAGGGCCACCCACTCTGCGGTTCTGGACCTGTGAGTACCCTGGTATCCCCCTGAGGGATGGATGCAAGCAGCTGTTCACCCCTCCTCGGGAGAACTGAGTACCCCAGCCTGCACAAGCCAGGGATTCATGAGGCTGTTGCTCTTCACAAGAGCGTGACCAAGGTTTCAGGGACCTGGAGTTCCCTTGTCATTCTACCTTATCCAAAATGTGGACAGATGATCTTCTGCCCCCCCAAACACCAATGATAAAGAAAGCTCCAAAATAGATTCTATTTCCTTTTGATATATATATATATTTTGTCCCCAAAGGACACCAAGTGGCAAGGGAAAATGCAAAGTTATCAGTTCAAGTTTTGTTCCTTGGGGCCTGATTTGTCTGAGAGTGTTAAATCTCCTACCTCTGTAGGTGACAAGCCAAGGCCTCCCTAGGTCAGTTATCAAAAACAAGCTCAGGAGGAACTCTAGTCTTATCAGCTTTTTTAGGGAGTTTGCAAGGGAGGAGATTTAACATTGGGAGGCCATTAGGAAGCTGAGGCCCTAGTACAGCAAAGGATTCCAAGGGCCTGAACTAAGACAACAACAGCAGAGAACAAAAAATGGAAGGCAGGACAGAGAACATGGCAGGACAGCTACCCCGGTGTCTAGCTCAAGTGGCGAGGCCGCTCTAGTATCCCCTCCACAGAAAGTAACCCCCTGTGCTTATGCACAAAATACTAATGCCGAAGAGAACCACGCAGTGATAGTGTGGACTTTCAAAAAAAATTGAGAAAATATGCAGCACTTTGATTAATTAGTTCTTTAGAGACTGACAGGAGAAAGCAGAAAGAGGATTTTTCTTACAGTATATCTGAACAAATGCTTAAAGACATTTTAGGACAAATATTTGGGATGTTAAAGACAAAATGAAACAACTGAGGTCTAGGCAATAGAGGACAAAAAGAAGCGATATCTCCGGTGGTGGTGAGGGAAAGCCAAACAGCCGGGTTACGCCGGTTCTCAGGGACAGCAAGGTGATGGAATGAAGGCTATTGAAACTGAAGAAGGAAGTGAAATTAATACCGTCTGTTCCTTCATGCTCCTAATGCTTATTAAAGATTACTATACTTAAAGTAAGATGAGTTGGGTTTTAATCTCAGATCTACAATTTTCTGAATCATTAAACTTCTCTCAGACATAATTTTTGCTTCTATAAAATGACTCTAAATGCTATCTGCCCGGTGCCACTTATAGGAATGTTGTAAATGCACAGGAGAAAACAGCCTCCTCCATCATCCCACTATTTTGCTGTTAAACATGCAACTGGCATGAGTTTCTCAGGAGGCTAACTCAAAAGTAGCAAATATATACTCATCTTCCTTGATTTATGATGGGGTTGCATCCCGATAAACCCGTTGTAAGTTGAAGATATCCTAAGTTGAAAATGCATTTATTTCATCTACTCTACCAAAGCCAACCTAAACATGCTCAGAACACTTACATTAGCCTACAGTTAGGCCAAATCACTTAACACTATGCCCATATTATAATGAAGTGTTGGATAGCTCAGGTAATTCATTAAATACTGTACAGAAAGTGAAGAAGAGAAAGGTTGCACGGTCACAGAATAGTTGTAAGTGTGTCTGTTGTTTCCCTCGTGATCGGGTGGCTGACCGGGAGCTGCGGCTCACTGTAGCTGCCTAGCACCCCGAGAGAGCGTTCCAGCACATCGCTAGCCTGGGAACGGATCACAATTCAGAATGTGAAGTGTGCATTTCCACTGGTTGTGTATAGCTTCTGCACCACTGTCAAGTTGCAAGACTGCAGATCAAACCATCATAAATTGGGGACTTTGTGTGTGTGTGTGTGTGTGTGTGTGTGTGTGTGTGTGTGTGTGTAAATTATTTCAAGCCCACACTCAGTGTATAGAGAAAGTTTGATCTAATTAATTGTAAGCAAATACCATCATTTTAAGGGTTAAGTTCAGTCAATAAAATATCCTCTCTCCCTCCATCTTCTCTCCAAGATAGCATGAACTAGTTATTTCATTGAAGAACTCTATTTTGGTTATCTATACTGTTTTCAAGTACACTTTGTATATATGTGTATGTGCATATGTGTATGTATATATATTTAACTACTGATAACATATATATTTTTTTCATATAGAATCTAGGGATTTTAGTTGTACATAGTGGGAGGAATAAGAAAAAGTATACCTCACCCATCTTCCTGAACTGTTTATTTTTTAGGAACTTCCCGTATTAGGCCCCATAATTAGGCACTGTCTCTGTTTGACTTAACACACTTACGGGATGAGTTTGTCCTATTTTCAAGGCTTTCTAACCTATCTTTTGTATTATCTGTAGTTTATCGTATACAGTTCAGCATAGAAATGGAGTTTGTATTTTGACTGTAGACATGGGGGCAATTGTTTAACAACTGATTAATCTGGAGTACAGATCCCAAAGGAGATTAATAAACATTTGACATATTAGTCAAAGGCCTACATTAGAAAGGCAGCCACAAGGTATTCATCTATCTCCCATGGACTTAAAAGACTTTCTCTCCAGTTAATATTAGCATAGTGGATGTTAGAAATAATCTTTCATTGGTGAAATGAGCGGCATCTAAAGTATGTGGGTTGACCAGAAATTCCATACGAGTACTGTAAGAATCCAGCCCACTTGGTAACTCAAACCCTTTAGAGAGGCAGCTGTGGCTTAGAGTTCTAACCTGTCTCCTGCGTGGCCACTCAGAAGGGATTTTGTCTCTTGGAATTTTGCCCTAAGTGAATCTTCCAGACAAGGTATTTCTGGGAGCACCTACAAAGAGAGAGAACTGACGCTTCACCGGCTGGGACCAGTTTTGTGCCTATTGCCGAGAAAAGCTTGCATGGATGTCAGAATTGGGTTGGAAATTTGCCCTCAGTATAACATCACCTGGTAATGATGCCAGGGGGAAGAATGCCTATAGACCTTTCCTACCTCTAACTAGTGGCGACTAACTGATATCTGCCAAATAGAACATAGGAATTGTTAGTACCAACTAGACAGAGGGACACATGGGGGGTGGGCAATAGGGGGGAGGGTCCCGGGGTCCCACCCTGCCCTTGCTTCTCTTCCTACGTCCCAGCCTTAGCTCTTGCTGTTCCCCCTGCCTGGGGGAACCTTCTCTGATTGCACATGCCTCAGCCTTTGAGGTCCAGCTCTGATGGCTCCTCCCAGGAAGCCTTCCCAGGCCCTCCTCCAGGACACCCCCCTCCCTGACCCCCTGGGGACCTCAGATCTCAGCCCATCCCCCGGAAGCAGGTCCAGCTCTCCATCCCAGTGGAATAAACATTTACTAAATACCTACTGTGTAAAAACAAAAGCACATAGTATCACCTCTATCTTCCTTTCATGTTGCCTTGGAGAAATTCAGGCACACTCATCATGCCCTGAGGGCCGTGTTGAGGTTCTTCTTTCTCTGGCTACAGAAGTTATTCTGGGATTAGTGTCTGAAGTAGACCTGGAGGTCCTGGAGCTGCCCACCTTGCTTCTTGTATAACCTGAGAAACAGACTCTTGACAATAGTTGAATATAAATAATTTATACCCATTATCATGTAGTCTACCTTCTTTCAATCCCCTGGAAACACCTAGACTTTCTGTACGTGATGACAGAAGAGGCAGACGGTGGAAGAGGCATTCATACAGCAAATGGCTTTTGAACCTACTCCCAACAGAGTCAGCATAAGGGCATCTAAAAGAGCCCAGGAAACAGAGCAGAAATGATCTTTCCCCATCATTGCCAAGAAAAATAATGACATATGTAGGAGGCTTTCTTTTTTTTTCCTCTTAACCAGACATGACTCTTCAAATGATCATGAAGATTACTCTGAGGTCTAATAGGTAAACTGAGCAAGGAACGCTCTTGTCCTAAACAGGGCAGAGAACATTGGGCTGGAAATATTTTTGACAACTGGAAACTTTTTTTTTTTCAAGTGAAACGTTAACCTAGTTCTCTGATATAAAACATGGACAAGGGTGATGAGCAGGGTCTCCAGTCAGGGTAAATACTCATCATTGTTTCCCGAGCCACGGAGCTCTTCAAAGAAGCTACCATTTGAAGATGGACAATCTCATGTGACCCCTTTCTGCCATGGGTTAAAACTGGTTTGCAAGGCTGTTTGACTGCAAATTGTTGCTGCAAGGAGCTGGTGTCTAAGGATGGTGCTGTGGGAGTTTCCTCCCCATTGTGAGAGTGGCACTGTGTGACCCAGTGCGGGCTGGGCCGGCTGCAGGCATGGGGGCCGTCCGCTCCTCTGGATTCTGCAGCCCATTGGTGTCATGTTTGGCAGTTGAAGGGAATGCTTGTGTATTAACTTGGTAAGACTTTACACATTTTGGCAATGGCAGGTGGAAGAAGATGCCATATGGCACTCTGTTTGTAGGGCCATGTCGTCAAGCAGACCCTGAGAAGGGCCGTACCGTCCCTGGATAAGGCGTCCTTGCTGAAGAAATGGGCCGTGATGGAGCAGAACGAGGGCCCCAGCCACAGGTTGGACTGACACAGGAACAGCTTCTCCTCCGGTGTGATTTGGACGGTATCATCTGTTCCCAGGCACCCACCCTGCCAAGTGCCTGAGTCCCCCTTGGAGACTAGTTAACTGGGTCAGCCAGGGAGCAGAGAGCACAGTGCTTAGGGCCTTCAGGCACCCTAAGAGTGCTAATACTAAGGCAGATCTACAGCTGTCCTACAACTGTAACCACGACCCATTTTAATGGTGGATCCCTTCAAGAGTATTTGGGGAAGTATGGGAGTAAATTTGGTTATCCCAGTGCAGGAGAAGGGGGAGAGGAAGGGCAGAAAGGAGGTCGGCAGGACTACTCAGTATCGTGCAGGGTGGAGGGACTGTCTTATATAAGGAAGGATTGCTCTGCCCCAGACATAGGAAGAAAAGAATCTAGGTTATCACTATCTCCTTAGCATGCATTTACCTGATTTGTTTTACTTTCCACCTAAGAAATCTACGTACCATGCAGAACCTGCATGCCTGTGGACCTGGAGAAGCACCCAAACCCCTGCTGGCCTAGTTTATAAACACGAACAGGTTAGGGGCAGGTGGGGAGTAAGTGAGAATTGAATTAAATCAGTGAGTCTTTGGAAAATCAGCCCTTTCTCTTCTGCACCTCCAGCCTCTCCTGCATGTTTATGTGTAGATATCACTTCAAAATGTTATAAAATAAACAGCAAATGTAGAAGCTGGGTGGTCCTTACAACAGGGCAGCACAGCCATGTGAAACTTTAGGTCAAATCTGACTTAGACACAGAAGGGGAAAGGTGGCAGGTGGGCCACTGGATGACATGGGCATTTCAGGATCTAAGAACCAGGTGGCTTTGACTTCTGTCACTGAAGTC
>JAVSCE010005751.1:0-77136 GCA_032199065.1 Smutsia gigantea | reverse complement strand
ATGATCATGTGCTTTTTGTCCTTCTTTTTGTTGATGTGGTGGATGATGTTGATGGATTTTCGAATGTTGTATCATGCTTGCATCCCTGGGATGAATCCCACTTGATCATGGTGTATGATCCTCTTGATGTATTTTTGAATTCGGTTTGCTAATATTTTGTTGAGTATTTTTGCATGTACGTTCATCAGGGATATTGGTCTGTAATTTTCTTTTTTGGTGAGGTCTTTGCCCGGTTTTGGTATTAGAGTGATGCTGGCTTCATAGAATGAGTTTGGAAGTATTCCCTCCTCTTCTATTTTTTGGAAAACTTAAGGAGAATCGGTGTTATTTCTTCTCTATATGTCTGGTAGAATTCAGAGGTGAATCCATCAGGCCCGGGGTTTTGTTCTTGGGTAGTTTTTTGATTATCAATTCGATTTCATCGCTGGTGATTGGTCTGTTTAGTTTTTCTGTTTCTTGCTTGGTCAGTCTTGGAAGGTTCTATTTTTCTAAGAAGTTGTCCATTTCTTCTTTGTTTTCCAGCTTGTTAGCATATAGATTCTCATAATATTCTCTTATGATTCTTTGTATTTCTGTGGGGTCCGTCGTGATTTTTCCTTTCTCATTTCTGATTGTGTTTATGTGTGTAGATTCTTTTTCTCTTAATGAGTCTGGCTAGGGGTTTATCTATTTTGTTTATTTTTTCAAAGAACCAGCTCTTGGTTTCATTGATTTTCTCTATTGTTTTATTCTTCTCAATTTTATTTATTTCTTCTCTAATCTTTATTATGTCCCTTCTTCTGGTGACTTTGGGCCTCATTTGTTCTTCTTTTTCCAATTTCAGTAATTGTGTCTGTAGACTATTCATTTGGGAATGTTCTTCCTTCTTTAAATAGGCCTGGATTGCAATATACTTTCCTCTTAGAACTGCCTTTGCTGCGTCCCACAGAAGTTGTGGCTTTGTGTTGTTGTCCCTAGTCTCCATATATTCTTTGATTTCTGTTTTGATTTGGTCGTTAAGCCATTTTAATTAGGAGAGTGTTGTTAAGTCTCCATGTATTTGTGAGCCTTTTTGATTTCTTTCTAAAATTTATTTCTAGTTTTATACCTTGGTGATCTGAGAAGTTGTTTGGTAGGATTTCAATATTTTTGAAATTACTGAGGTTCTTTTTGTGGCCTCGTATGTGGTCTATTCTGGAAAATGTTCCATGTGCCCTTGAGAAGAATGTGTATCCTGTTGCTTTTGGGTGTAGAGTTCTGTAGATGTCTGTTAGGTCCATCTGTTCTAGTGTGTTGTTCAGTGCCGCTTTGTCTTTACTTGTTTTCTGTCTGGTTGATCTGTCCTCTGGAGTGAGTGGTGTGTTGAAGTCTCCTAAGATGAATGCATTGCTGTCTATTTCCTCCTTTAATTCTGTTAGTATTTGTCTCACATATGCTGCCGCTCCTGTGTTGGGTGCATATATATTTATAATGGTTATATCTTCTTGTTCACTGACCCCTTTAGCATTATGTAATGTCCTTCTTTATCTTTTGCTACTTTTTTCATTTTGAAGTCTATTTTGTCTGATACAAGTACTGCAACACCTGCTTTTTTCTCTTTGTTGTTTGCATGAAATATCTTTTTCCATCTCTTCACTTTTAGTCTGTGTATATCTTTGGTTTTGAGGTGAGTTTCTTGTAGGCAGCATATAGATGTGTCTTGCTTTTTTATCCATTGTGTTACTCTGTGTCTTTTGATTGGTGCATTTAGTCCATTTACATTTAGGGTGATTATTGATAGGTATGTACTTATTGCCATTGCTGGCTTTAGATTCATGGTTACCAAGGGTTCAAGGGTTGCTTCTTTACTATCTAACAATCTAACTTAACTTTCTTGTTAAGTTATTGTAAACACAGTCTGATGTTTCTTTCTTTCTCTCCCTTCTTATTCCTCCTCCATTCTTTCTATAATAGGTGTTTTATTCTTTGCCTTTAGTTAGTATTTGGATGGTCTGCTTTCTTTGCTATGATTTTATTTTCTCTGGTGACATCTTTTTAGCCTTAGGTATGCTTCCATCTAGAGCAGTCCATTTAAGATATCTTGTAGTGGTGGTTTATGAGAGGCAAACTCTCTTAACTTTCGTTTGTCTAGAAATTGTTTACTCCCTCCATCATATTTAAATGATAATCGTGCTGGATACAATATTCTTGGTTCGAGGCCCTTCTGTTTCATAACGTTAAATATATCATGCCATTCTCTTCTGGCCTGTAAGGTTTCTGTTGAGAAGTCTGATGATAGTCTGATGGGTTTTCCTTGTAGGTGATCTTTTTTCTCTCTCTAGCTGCCTTTAATACCCTGTCTTTATCTTTGATCTTTGCCATCTTAATTATTATGTGTCTTGGTGTTGTCTTCCTTGGGTCCCGTGTGTTGGGAGATCTATGAGCTTCGGTGGACTGTGAGACTACTTCCTTCCCCAGCGAGGGAAAGTTTTCAGCAATTATTTCTTCAAAGACACTTTCTATCCCTTTTTCTCTCTCTTCTTCCTCTGGTACTCCCATAATGCGAATATTGTTCCGTTTGGATTGGTCACACAGTTCTCTTAATATTCTTTCATTCCTAGAAATCCTTTTTATCTCTCTCTGCCTCAGCTGCTCTGTACTCCTGTTCTCTGTTTTCTATTCCATTAACAGTCTCTCGCATCTCATCCATTCTGCTGTTAAGCCCGTCGATCGCTTGTCTGATTTCTGTATTGTCTTTCCTCAGTTCCCCCACTTCCTCCCTCAGCTCTTGCACATTTCTCTGTAGGTCCATCAGCATGGTTATGACTTTTATTCTGAATTCTTTTTCAGGGAGGCTGTGCATTTCCATCCCTTCAGACTCCCTCTTTGGGGTTGTCTGGTTGATTTTGTTCTGAACCATATTCCTCTGTCTTTTCATGGTTATATAATTGGTCACTGATAGTTGCCACGTATGTCAGCTGGGCTCTTTAAGACTTTAAAAAGAGAAGAAAAAAAAAAGAGAAAAAAAGGAAAAAAAGAAAGAAAGAAAAAAAGAAAAAAAGAAAGAAAAGAAAAAACAAAAAACAAAAAAAAAAGCCCACCGGACGTAGATTCTGTGGGAATGCTCTAGGTGGCGCTATTGCCCCACTATTCCACAGCTGTGACTGCGCCGCTCCGCAGGGCCCTTTATCACTCTGGCAGGGGTGGGAACGAATAGGAGGCTGTTGATCTCAGTGAGAAGTGTTAAGTATGGCTACGCTTCCTCAGTCGCCAGCTAAGGCGTCTGAAACTCCCCAGGACTCCCAGCCTGCTGGGCTGAGTGTGCTGGGGTGATCCGGCTCCTCCGCTGGGCTCCTGTCTTTAAGACCGCTGAAGAAAGAACGCACTTTTTTTTTTTTTCCTTCCTCGAGTCAGCTCCCCTGGCGCGTTCCCCGCTCAGATCCTGCCCCTCTGTCTCTCCAATCCGCTGCACTGCGCAATGGGGTCAGCGCCCGCGCAGATCCCCGGCTGGCTACTACAGCACTTCCACTCCCTCCCGGCTCTGAATCCTCCCCTCCCGCCGGGGCGCTGGGGTGGGGGAGGGCTCGGGTCCCGCCGGGTCGCGGCTCCGTATCTTACCCGCCTCTTGGGGTGCCGAGTCCTCTCGGGTGTAGCTGCACGCTGTGCGCTTTCCTGTGTATTCTCGTCTCTCTTTTAGGAATAGATGTATTTTCTGTGTTTTCGTAGATAAATATAGTGTTGGGAGGAGATTTCTGCCGCCCTGCTCACACCGCCATCTTCCCGGAAGTCTCAAGGAAAATTCTTATCTGCCTCTGATTTCCCTGTATTGCGAGATTCCACAGAAAATTCTCTCCTAAAGAATTACATACCATATGGCACATATCTTGAGAGAAGCAAATCAGGGTGGATGGTAAAGTGAAATATAAGCTCAGTGGAAAAAATACTTGGAAAGCCACTTTAGAACATTACAGATCTTAATTAAACCACCCAGTACCTTATCCATGATGATATGTACCAGGTGTTTCTGCTTTCATTTAATCAGCTCAGCATTATTCCCTTCTTAGAAATGACACATATTGTTGGGGTGTGGCCAGCTGACCCACACATCCGCATAAAGTGCAATGTTTTTAAAATGTGCCTTTTTTCAACGTATATATTAAAATGGCCTCATTTCTTTCCCTATCTGTGGGCTGACCTTAATGGGTCACCCAGGATAAAGGATGAAGTAGAAATATAAGGCAGCTCCACATTTACAGGCATGAAAACACAGTAACTTTAGTTTTATGGAAACTCAGCTTAAGAAATGCAAGGCATTTACTGGTTTCTCTCAGAAATCTCTCAGATGTGGGAGAAATATGTGGAAGATTTGGGCTTTCATTTATCCAAATATGAGGAATTTGTCTGCTTGAGTCAACCGACAAATAGTGGATGGAAAGGATTAGTGCAGGTCCTATTTGGCAGGCTTCTCTGTGGAAACCCATATGCTCTCTGACATTGATTATAATTATTTTTCCATTATTCCCAGGTTACATTCTTAGCGGGAATGTGAGCCAGCTCTCTCCCCAGGAAGGCTCCTGCTGTGAAACCATCTTTGGCAACGAATCTTTAACAAAAGATCAGGAACTTGACATTTATTTTTGAGCATGAAAAGAAAATGTGTGCAATGTTGGAAACAAGTATAGGGACAGGAAGAGCTTCTAAACAGTCGCAGGGAGAGGTGGAACAGGAAGCCATGTTACAGGACATGCCAGTGGCTTTACTTTTGTGGAGCAGCAACTAATAACTAGGTGTGGAATATGTAGACTGTGTAAACGTTAAGCTTTAATGTCTTTTTAAAGTAGAAGGGTGGGGGCAGTGTGTTTAACTGTTATTTTGGACCAGGTGTATCTTTATGGTATTATATTTGTTCATCAAGGAGATTGTTAGAACAGTGGTTGAAACAAATTTAGTATGATATTCTAAGAAAGAAAAAAGGCATTCATTTTTGTTCTTAATTGACAGTACAGCAGAAATTCAAAAAAATAATTTTTTTTCAGAAAGTATGTGCATTCAAATTTGTGAATTCATTATTCTGAGTTGGGGGATGGAGTCTTAATGGACTATATTAATAAAGGTTAGATGCAGTACTCTGGATGCTTCCATGGGGTGAGAATTTTTCATCCTCATACTGTCCACCTACAGTAAGGAAACCTGTTCAAAATTAATTTAAAAAGCAACAGATGCAGAAAATGGCATGGCTATCAGAAAATTACCAAATTAAACACAAAAGGGTGTCAATTTCTCTCCTAAAGGACAGTTATATCTATCTCACGGCTTACTGCACTGAGATGATTGGTTTCCCCATTAAAATGAAATGCAGAATATAATTAAGTAAATCCTTCAGGTTACATGTCTTAAAATTCTACTAGCAAAAGGACTCCCCAGAGGAAGTAATAAGTACTTTAATAAATACTTTGTACTATAAATTTAGGTCAGATGTGACTTAAAGTCAGTGTAAAAGTCACCATAGGCAGTTTATAGCCCCTGGACTGATAAAAAATTTTTTTTTCCTGAGTTACATTCTTCTAACCTTTTGGATAAAGTTCATAATGGTATTCCTCTTCCTACTTTTCTGAAAACTTTAGCCTAATAGATGTGTAAATGTTTATACATGAGAATGAGATTAAATGAAAAGTTTTAATTTAAAAAGGAAATCATGTGTTATTGAAAACTGAAATGTATCAAGATAATGGACCTGTGAATGCTACATCAAAATTCATTGCAAGAGGATAAATTACCCACCCTTGTAATAGGGTTTTCAGATATGGAAAATGTACAATGTTCTTCATGTTTTTTGACATGTAGGTTTACATTCAGTTATAAAATCACAGTTCAATTTCCATCTCAAAGTTTGATTACCATTAATATATCAATTAAAAAAAATCACATTTATTGAAATCATTACCATTGCTTACACTTGGAGTCTACTCTTACCTTCTTGGTATGGCGTTACCAATAGTTCTTTTCTCACTGCAGGTGAAGATATTAATGGTAATGGGGAAAAAATGAACACATCCACCAGGATGGAAGAAAGCTAAAAAATTCCCATTCATAGTCTGCCTTATCTCTTCTATTAGCATAACAGCTAACTGTTACCAAATGTGCAAAGTTACCTGCTAAACATTTTACAGGCATTCTCTAATTCTCATAAAAACCTTAAATATTTTATATAGTTAAGGTCCCCAAAACCCAGTGAGAGAGGTAATAATATCCTCATTTCATCTGAGAAAACTAAAGCATAGAGTTTAACTTACTTGCTCAAAGTCACATGGGGAGGAAGCCATCTCTTGTAATCATCTGTGTCAGTTGTGTCTTCCAGGAAGCAGACACTGAGATGGGGTTAAGAGTGCAAGGAGATGACTTGGGTGAAAATGCCTGTGATAGAAAAAAGTGGGAGGAAGCAGGGTTAGACAGGGAAAGCCTCTGGACCATGATGCAGATCTGACACTCAAGAAAGAAAAGTGGGGAGGAAAGAGGATTGAAAGAGGAGTGACTCAGAACACAATGTGGATCTAACAAAGTTTTGGCCAACTTAATGGGAAGCCCTGAGCAAAGACCGCCAATTAGAGGAGATACGTGTTGGGCAGAACAGGTCCTAGTTCTTCTATTGTGTTCAGCTAATCTCTAGGGGCTATGCAGGAAAAACAGAAAAACTGAAGTAGAGCCGGAAGATGCCACAGCTGAAGACTGTCAGCTAATTGCTCTCCTGGCAGCTGGATGGAAGTTCTTTCTTGAAGGGAGATCCAAGCAGTGCATCTTACTGACTGCTACAGTCTACAACTTTTTCACATTTGAGAAGCAGCTCCTCCAGGGTTCCAGTGGGCCTTTCTTCTTGCAGAGAAACTTAGAAGAAAGAGATCAGTAGGATAAATTTTAGCCCTGGTCACTATAGTTGTCTTGGGGCCACAACCGGTACTCATCCTCTGCCTTCTCCACCACCCACTCTAAATTTACTTGCCCTTAGCTATCATCTCTACTGGTCTCAGTGACTTACATGGTGGTGGGACACAACCTTTACTTCCGAGGGGTTTGAGCCACCAGTAACCACAGCTGAGGTTGCTGCCAGACCATGGGCTGTCCATGTACATTCTTAATTGGGCAAGGGAGTACCATAACGCACCCAGGCTGTTTGTTCATGTTCCACCTTTAATCTTCACAGTTACCCTCAGAGGCAGGTATTACTATTTGCATTTTACTGAGGAGGAAGCTAAAGTTGGGAATTATTTTATGCTCAAAGTGGTAATAACTTTAAGAAGCATCCTGAATATTCAGGTCTTGTTCTCACATTTAAATTTTTCAGGAAGTTGTGGGTCACGTTGTGAGGATCCTGACATGTCCCTAGACGGTACTGCCAACACTGCAAATGCACTGTGGCTGACCCACTGGCGCAAAACCAGACTACAACTTCCCTGTGGATTCCATGCCAGTAGGTAAGTGGGTTCTTCCACCATCTTCCTAGCACCACGGTTTTGCTATATGGCTATTTCAGAGACTGCCTGGTCTAGGCAACGGGTAATGTAACGGACAGTATTATTTGCTGACCCAACATCCATTGACTGTCAGTCCGCTAACAGAACCATGGTTTTCTTCCATGGAATTCTGGGCTGGCGTCTCCACCCTCAGCTCCAGGAGGCGCCATGTGACGGCAACTGGCCAACCAGAGTGTTGCATTCTCAGCCACAGTGATTGGTTTGGGGAGACAGGACATGTGACCAATCCAGGCCAATGCATGTCAGACTCAGGACTTTATATGAGAAGCCATTTCTTTTTAAGCTTGGAGCTATAGCAATATTAACCTGCTACGTCACTGTCTTCCTACCATGAAGTGAAAGTATGCCTGAGAATAAAGCCAGCACAGAGAGGAAAAGCAGAGACATTGAGAGAGCTGTGGTCCTGATAGTGTCATTTAACCTCCCCCACCCTGTCTCCAGATATGCCTATATAGTCCCGGACTTCTTAGTTACATAAGCAGTACATCTTTTTTTTTTCTTTTTTTAGATCATTTAAGCTGGGTTTTCTATTAATTGAAAATAAAAAATCCTGATATTCATTCAGTCTGTCAATATTGAGTAACTTCAGTGTGCTAGTCATTACTCCAGTGTAAAAATATATCAGTGAACAAAACAGGTAATTCTCTGTTGGCCTGAAACTTGTATTTGGAACTTAATCTTCTAGAGGGAAGAAAAGAAGGAGAAAAGCAAAAATGTAGACATTGTATGTCAGTTAGCGATAAATTTTGTAGGGGAAAAATAAATTAAGCTGGGTAAGGGGAAAGACATGTTGCAGGGTACTCAGGGAAGGAATCACTGATACGGTCCCTTTGAGAAGAGACCTAAGGTATGTTGAGGAAGTGAGCCACCAGTAATTGGTAGGAGCGTTCCAGGAAGAAGGAACAGTAAGTCCAACGGCCCTGAGGCAGGCATGTGTCCGCACAGCAGTGAGACCAAAGTGTTGGGTGTGGGATTAGCCAGGAGGCAGCAATAGAACATGAGGCCAGAGAAGCAGCGGGCCCATATCATTCCTCCAGGCCTTTGAAAACCATGGAGCTTTGTGGTTTCCCTTAATGTGGACTGGGATTCCAGTGGAGGGTCTTTTTTTTTTTTAATGACATGGACTAACTTATATTTTCAAAGAACTCATTTGGTTGTTGAATGGAAGGGCAAGGGAGAAGCAGGGCATCCAGTGAAGAGATGCAGTAATCCAGATGAGACATGGTGGGGGCTAGGGCAGCGTGGTAGCCATGGAAATGGAGAGAAGTAGACAGTTATGGGGTGTATTCTGAAGGTAGAGTATATAGGATTTGCTCATGAATTTGGAGGAGGGGATAAGGAGAAAGAGAGGGGTCAAGAATGACTCCAAGGTTTGTGGTCTGAGCAACCGGAGGTCTGGGGTAAAATTACAGTCTTTATTATTATTATTATTATTCTTAAGCTTGAGATGCCCATTAGATAACCCAAGATCTCACACTTGGACATTCAGGGGAGAAGTCGAGGGTAGGCATATGTATGGTAGTCATCAGGGCATAGATAGTATTTAAAGCCGTGAAACTGAAGGAAACATGAATATAGATAGAGAAGAGATATGAGGGCTGTATCCTGAGACACTCCCACATTTAGAGGTCAGAGAAATGAAGAACCAGTAGAAACTAAGAAGGAACGGTTATCAAGGGAGTTGCTTTTGCATGTAATGAAGAAATGCTTCAAAGAGGTGAAGCTCACTTAAGCCTGTTTTGCTAAGAACAATTTTTACTCAAAACTCATTAGAAGATTTGTACATAATGTATATAAAAAAATCTCCTAGAACAGAAAGCTATTACTTTTTATTTCACATTCACCAGTTCTCTCATTGTAGATAGGAAACATTTTAAAAATTTTCCTATTTTTGTCTTTAATTTGGTTTAGCTCTGAGTTTGTAGGCTGGCTCTATATTCTGTGATTATTGTATCAAGACAATAAAATATTTCAAAACAATCCTTTTTTATAAAGCACTTAGACTTCTAGAAAAATAACTCATTTTCCTTTTGTTTTGTCACTTTAAGATTTCATTATTGAAAGCTTTTTAATTGCTTTTAATGTTTACATATCTATTATTTTAAAATAATTTTATCTGGGAAGAAATTATTCTACAATTATTACTTTAAAATAAAGCCTTGGGTTAAAAAGTTATTTAGATATTTGTGACAACTGAATGGAAATAGTCTTCAGAAAAGATTGGCTTTGGCAAAGAAATATCTTGCTAAATGTGGACATACACTGTTCTCTATAAGCACTATTTATATTAGAATCTATTGTTCTCTCTTCAATCTTAAGTATTAAGTAAGTAGAGAATTATACATTTGTCCAATGAAGTTCTGTGAAAAGATTAATTCATTTTAGGAAAAGGAGTAAAATTACTAAACAAAACCACTTTACTTTATCTAATTATAAGCAAAGTTGAATATAGTAATCATGAATCAATCCAAATTATTAATTTAGTTGGGAATTGCTGACTTAAAGTATATTTAAGTTTACCCTTAGATCAAGAACTACCTGGTACATAAAAAAAATTTTGCAGAAAAGACTTAAAATGCTATTTCTGTAAAAGATGGGTAGGAAATCTCCAGCCTTTAATTTAACTTCTTCTGGTCATGGGGCAAATCTAAAGAATTTATGCCTAAGGCCATAAAATTATAACTTCATTTTAAAGTATATAATAGCAATGCTCTTAAAATGTATTCTTTGTGTAATAAAAAGCAGCCAGTAAAGTCCAAGAAACAATTTTTAAGAAGCAAACAAAAGAAACATTTCATATTTCTTTAAAGATAAAATAATGAATCCATATTCCTATATAAATTTTTAATATTTTTAGTTTAAAATATACATGACATAAATTCTACCATTTCAACTATTTTTGAGTGTACAATTTAGTGACATTACATACATTTCTAGTGTTGAGTAACTATCACTGCTATTTTCAGAACTTTTTCATCAGCCCAAACAGAAACTCTGTACCCATTAATTAATAATTCCCCATTTCCCATTCCCTTTAGTACCTGGTAACCTGTTTTATATTGTCTGTCTCTATGAATGTTTCCTCTAGGTACCACCTATAAATGGAATCATACAATATTTGTCTTTTGTGTCTGGCTTATTTCACTTAGCATAGCACCCTCAATTTTCATTCATATTGTAGCATGTGTCAGAATTTCCTTCCTTTTAAAGGCTGAATAATATTCCATTGCCTTTATATGCCACATTTTGTTTATCCATTCATTTGTTGATACATCTGGGTTGTTTCTACTTTTTGGCTATTGTGAATAATGCTGCTATGAATGTTGGTGTAGAAATACCTGGTTGAGTCCCTGCTTTTGATTCTTTTGGTTACATACCTAAGTAAAATTCCTGGTTCATATGATAATCCTATGTTTAATTTTTTGAGGAACTGCTATACTGTTTTCCACATCAGCTGCAACATTTTACATTCCTACCAGCATAACACAAGGGTTTTAATTTCTCAACATCCTCCCCAACTTAAGCAAAATTTTAACCTTTATTTATATAATCCTTGATATTAAAACATCTTCTAACCCTCTCATCATTAATTATTCTGCATTTTTCGACTACATGGTCCTTTCTCAGTTCAACATAAATGTTTAAATTATTCTTCTATTTTAAACATATGATTTCTCTGATTATAAAAGCATTACGTTCTCATTGAAAACCTAAAACTCATGTAGTCCATATTTTCCCCAGGTTTCATCAAGCGGGGAGTCCTGATTGGATCACATTAACAGTAATATCTGAAATTTTACTGCCTCTTGTTCCCAGACAAATCTGCCTTCCTCTTCTGCCCTGCAAGAGGTGTCCCTGGAAGTTATCCGGAAGCCTCTGTGCAGGCTGTGGTATAGCCACTGGTGTAATTAC
Organism: Smutsia gigantea; assembly: GCA_032199065.1. Lineage (NCBI taxonomy): Eukaryota > Metazoa > Chordata > Mammalia > Pholidota > Manidae > Smutsia > Smutsia gigantea. The sequence goes on along the minus strand of JAVSCE010005751.1, from coordinate 65,737 downwards.
TTGGAAAACCATTGGAGGGCAGCAGCTCCCTCTCGCCCCTGACCACAGCCCTGGAGAGGAGGCTGCTATCAGGCCAAGAGCATTTCTGAAAACAGCATCACAACCACACAGAGACAGGGGACTATCCTTCTATACTCTTGGTCACATTTGGTCTTCAGGGTTCTGTAGAGTTCCATGTGGAAACTTGAGCACAAGTCAGAATCCAAGATTAATAACTGATGAGAAAGTGAAAACAAAAAAGGACCCGACTGGTGATAGCTTTCAGTTAATAGCTGTGCTTTAAATAAACAATGAAGATAAAACAGTTTTCACAGAGTAATAATAATCAGACAAGGTAACTCTGTGACCATGGTGGAATAAGACAATAAGATCATACAGTAATCATAACTGAACATGGACAGAACTAAGGACATTAAACAGCCACAAAAATAAATACTCTCCTGTCCTAGCTACTGACTCTACCCTCCCAGGCATATATAAATTTAGATACCCATCCATCCATTGTCCCTGCTTCTGGACAGAACTCATTCTAGAACAAATCCTTGCTTCCCCCCAAACTGAGCACAAGCCCAGATCCTGATAAGACCCTCCCAACTTGTTCTCAACCTAGACTCCCCCAAGGTCCTGGAGCATTTGGCCTGGCTGCAGCAAGCTTCTAAACAAACCTAACTTTATTTGACGTCAAGAGTATTCCTGGTGGCTTCTGGCTGGCAAGTTTAACATACTGGAGCCACAGGTCGTTCCTCCCATCCGGAGCACTCTACCTCCACCTCGCCAGCACCTTTCCTTTTCTCTCAATCATATTCTCATGCAAATTAATGCCTGCAGAGTGGCTAGGTTTTAAGTGAAAATATTTTTTTCTGTTGCTTTCTGAAAATTGACAATGAACATGGCATACTTTTATAATAAGAGAAAGAATTGGAGTTTTAAGATAATAGTACTTAAGAATATGCTTTTTTGCCCACTTACCCAATTGGTAGGGAAACTTTGAACACCCTTGTAATTTTCTCGTTGCCTTACACATCAAAATTAACTACTGCACCCTTTCACTTTTTGTCAGTTTTCTACTTTCTCATTGCTCCTCACTTTTTACTCTCCAAATGCTTGTTTTCTTGACTCGTGCCCATATTTTTACTTCCTTTACATTTCGTTCTTCCCTCTGTAAGTTCTAATGTAGGGCTTGTGAGCTCTCAAATAGATAGTTTCTGGCAGAGATGGTACCACTTCTTCCTGCCCCGTTTGGCAAAAATCACTACTTGATCTCTCTCAGTGACCCTGAGTGGGTCCTCAAGATGCTCTGCCCAGCACTTCTCGTAGTTACAACTGACATAACTGGGGCTGACCTTCTACATGAAAATGGTTTGTCATCTCTTGACATAGGTAACAATCTTGACAATGAATTTCCCTGCTATAATTTGTGATCATTTCCCCTAAACTGGAATAATACTTACTTTTGAACCATCTTTAAAGAAAATTATATCGGAAGGGTGATATTTAAATCATTTAGATTAGAACAAACATGTTCATGTTTCTTGTTCTTTACAATACTCATAATTAGGAATATGTAAGCAATTCTGCTGATTACAAATAGATCTATCTTATCCAATGTAATGAGACCTTTATGTAATAAACTGTTTTCCTTTATTAGATCTTTTAATTCCTAAATTTTAAATAAATTTTACTTACTGAGTACCTGCATTAATCTCGACCAATGAGATTTTTAGACCTCCTACAACTACATGAATATTTCTGAGTCATGCATATCCTTTTTTATGTTTCTCTAAATAGACCCAAATTGAGGATTTTATAACTTGTCAAAAGTTTAGTTCTGAAAAATACATTTCTCAGACCAGCTCAAAGGAATACATAGGACCCATTTTATTTTTTTAGCACACAACTCCATACAAAGTTGACCTCCAGAGACAGTTCTATTTTTTAATGTTCCTACTGACATTAGATTTTTTAATCACTGAAAAGCTTACTAATTCTCTCAGTGTTGGGGCCCAGATGAAAATCTTCTCAAGTTCAGAGAAAGCAAAATTATTATAAATAAAAGACTGTGAGCACAGATAGAAAAATAATAAGATCAATAATTCCAGTGTATTGCTGTATTCCTTATGTGTATCTTTATTCAAAATAAAAGGCTTAAAAGTGTTTTGAGAGATAGAAGAAGGGGCAGAAAAACAGTTTTGCCTTTTCTTTTTATTTAATTGATACTTAATATATGTGTAAACTTAGCTTTGTATATAATCAAAGCAAACATTTATCAACTTTCTATGTGCCATGCCCTCTCTTAAGAGGTTCATGTATATTAGCTTGTTTATTCCTTAAACATTCCTAAGAGATCAACATTATTCTTATTCCTATTTTACAAAAGTATGAACTAAGCCTACAGAGAGATTAATTGCCAATGTCACCCAACTAGGTAAGCACTAAAGCTAATATTAATTCCAGAAGTCTGGCTCTCATAGCAGTAACCTCTTCTCTACTGGATACAGTCTCTCGAGATAGCAATCAGGCCCCCACCCTCTTGCTGGTCCAGCTGTGCCAAGCTATCCAACTAAACACTCCCTCCCCATAATTCCTGTCCTAAGCGATGGGGGGAAAAGGCTGCAAATGTTTGGAGTCTGTGCATCTCAGTTGAGAGGGATCCTGATGAGACCACCTGTGCCGCAGCTTTTCCTGCAGTTCTTGCTTGTGACCCTCCAGATATGCCCTATTTCTGGCTTGAATCTAAGCCTACTTTTCCAGCCTTCCTATGGGTTCTGTAAACTCATCACATAAATTCCAATAAACTTCCTTCTGCTTGAGTTGCAGAAGTAGTTTCAATTTCTTGCAACCAAAGGACTCTAAAAGATACCACTTAAGTTAGGAAAGATGCCTGTTATTTCTTTAAATTCTCTTGGCTGTACTAGTGTTGTACACAAAGGAGGTGTTTCGTCATTGAGAGGGCTGGCTCTGGAGCTCTGCCTGAGTTCCATCCCAGCTCTACCACACCACTTACTGGTCTCATCTATAAAATGCGGATAATGATACTACATACCTCAAAGGTTTCTTGTGAAGATTAAAAGAGAGAAACATATGAGAGGATTAAAGATGGCAGTGTGAGATGAGACTGCATATAATACGAAAATATAATTAATACAACTAATCCTGAAAGAGTAACAGGAAAGAGGACTGTGCCAAACTGCCTACACCTGGAAAAAAGAATAAACGTCATGGAATAAGGTAACATACCAAAGCCGTGACCTAGCAGGGCCAAGCTCTTCTCTACCACTCCAGTTCACCAGTGGGAGGAAAGGAAACAGAGCAGGGAGGGAGTGGAGGCCTGGGACTGCTGAATACCTAACTCCGGAGATCTGATCTGGGAGCACAAACCTACATTTCATGGTGTTTTCATGGTACTCTCATGATTAAGGGGTTGGAAAGTTAAGACAGGCAGAATATCTGGAGAGACTGAGATTCCAGCAGCGTATGGAAATCCATATCCGGCTGCTCTGGGACAAAAGAAAGGTGGGCAGTCTGAGAGACTTCCTAACGGCAAGAGGTCTACTAAAGGTGCAAGGATTGCACAGAGCTTACTGCTCAGGAGAAAGGACAGGTAGACAAAACTGTCCGGGTCCACTCTGCCCAGCAGGTTGGGAACTTTCACGATCTTCAGGATCTCCAGCTCCCTGGCTGGCTACAGAGCTCCAAGGACCCCCTCCATGTTACGCAGCCTACTGAGCCTTTCTCCCGGCCAGGCCCACCTGGCTCACAAACTGGCAAACCCTACCCTGGTGTTAGGCCAGCCAGAGGGAAGCCCTGTCTACAACTACAAATGCAAAGCACAGAGTCTTATGCCTGTGTGCTTGGCCCACTGGTTCTGGCAGTGGAGACAGGCATAGCAGCTGGGAAGCAAGAAACATCTCTTTCCTCCAACCAGGCACCAATACCACTCCCCTGTGACCCCCGACATTGCTTCAGTGCCTGAGCAGCTCCAGAGAGTAGAGCTTCTGGGCACTAGAGGGTGCCATATACAAATATGAAACAACAAACGAACCTGGTTCAAAGTAAAATACTGAATACAACCCCTGAAAAAATTCAAATGAAATTGACCTCATGAATCTGCCTGAAAGGGATTTCAAAATAAAAATCATTAACATGCTCATGGAGGTACAGAAAAATATTCAAGAACTCAGAGGTGAATTCCAGTTGGAGATCCAATCATTACAGAACACAGTATCAGAAATGAAACATACAATGGAAAGTTTTAAAAGCAGATTAGATATGGTGGAGGAGACGCTAAATGAAACAGAAATTAGAGAAGAGGAATACAAAGAAGCTGAGGCACAGAGAGAAAAAAGAATCTCTAAGAATGAAAGAATATTGAGAGAACAGTGTAAACAATCCAAACAGAACAATATTCGCATTATAGGGGTACCAGAAGAAGAAGAAGAGATCAAAAGGGATAGAAAGTGTCTTTGAGGAGGTAATTACTGAAAACTTCCCCAATCTCAGCGGGGAGATAGTCTCTCAGGCCATGGAGGTGCACAGATCTACCAACACAAGGGACCCAAGGAAGACAACACCAAGACATATAGTAATTAAAATGGCAAAGATCAAGGACAAGGACAGACTATTAAAAGCAGCCAGAGAGAGAAATAAGATCACATACAAAGGAAAGCTCATCAGGCTTTCATCAGACTTCTCAGCGGAAACCTTACAGGCCAGAAGGGAGTGGCATGATGTATTTAATGCAATGAAACAGAATGGCCTCGAACCAAGAATACTTTATCTGGCAAGGTTAGCATTTAAATTTGAAAGAGGGATTAAACAATTTCAAGATAAACAAAAGCTGAGAGAATTTACCTTGCACAAACTGTCTCTACATTTAATTTTGGAGAGACTAGACTGCTATAGATAGAAGTGTTCCTAAGGTTTAATAGCTGTCACCAGAGGTAAAAAACCACAGTAAAGAAAGTATAACAGTTATTTACTAAGCAAATGCAAAATTAAATCAACTATCCCCAAAGTCAATCAAGGTATAGAGGTATAGACAAAAAGTACAGAATATGATACCTAAAATATAAAGAATGGAGGAGGACGAAAAAGGAGGACAAAAAAAGAACCTTTAGACTGTGTTTGTAATAGCATATTAAGTGAGTTAACTTAGACTCTTAGATATTAAGGAAGTTAAACTTGAACCTTTGGTAACCACAAATCTAAAGTCTGCCATGGCAATAAGTACATACCTATCAATAATCACCCTAAATGTAAATGGACTGAATGCACCAATCAAAAGACACAGAGTAACAGAATGGATAAAAAAGCAAGACCCATCTATATGCTGCCTACAAGAAACTCACCTCAAATCCAAAGATATACACAGACTAAAAGTGAAGGGATGGAAAAAGATATTTCATGCAAACAACAAAGAGAAAAAAGCAGGTGTTGCAGTACTTGTATCAGACAAAATAGAATTCAAAACGAAGAAAGTAGCAAAAGATAAAGAAGGACATTACATAATGATAAAGGGGTCAGTCCAACAAGAAGATATAACCATTATAAATATATATGCACCCAACACAGGAGCGCCAGCATATGTGAGACAGATACTAACAGAATTAAAGGAGGAAATAGACAGCAATGCATTCATCTTAGGAGACTTCAACACACCACTCACTCCAGAGGACAGATCAACCAGACAGAAAATAAGTAAAGACACAGAGGCACTGAACAACACACTAGAACAGATGGACCTAACAGACATCTACAGAACTCTACACCCAAAAGCAACAGGATACACATTCTTCTCAAGTGCACATGGAACATTTTCCAGAATAGACCACATACTAGGCCACAAAAAGAACCTCAGTAATTTCACAAATATTGAGATCCTACCAACCAACTTCTCAGATCACCAAGGTATAAAACTAGAAATAAATTTTAGAAAGAAATCAAAAAGGCTCACAAATACATGGAGACTTAACAACACGCTCCTAATTAATCAATGGGTTAACGACCAAATCAAAACAGAAATCAAAGAATATATGGAGACTAATGACAACAACAACACAAAGCCACAACTTCTGTGGGACGCAGCAAAGGCAGTTCTAAGAGGAAAGTATATTGCAATCCAGGCCTATTTAAAGAAGGAAGAACATTCCCAAATGAATAGTCTAAAGACACAATTACTGAAATTGGAAAAAGAAGAACAAATGAGGCCCAAAGTCACCAGAAGGAGGGACATAATAAAGATTAGAGAAGAAATAAATAAAATTGAGAAGAATAAAACAATAGAAAAAATCAATAAAACCAAGAGCTGGTTCTTTGAAAAAATAAACAAAATAGATAAACCCCTAGCCAGACTCATTAAGAGAAAAAGAGAATCTACACACATAAACACAATCAGAAATGAGAAAGGAAAAATCACGACGGACCCCACAGAAATACAAAGAATCATAAGAGAATATTATGAGACTCTATATGCTAACAAGCTGGAAAACATAGAAGAAATGGACAACTTCTTAGAAAAATACAACCTTCCAAGACTGACCAAGCAAGAAACAGAAAAACTAAACAGACCAATCACCAGTGACGAAATCGAATTGGTAATCAAAAAACTACCCAAGAACAAAACCCCTGGGCCTGATGGATTCACCTCTGAATTCTACCAGACATATAGAGAAGAAATAACACCGATTCTCCTTAAAGTTTTCCAAAAAATAGAAGAGGAGGGAATACTTCCAAACTCATTCTATGAAGCCAGCATCACTCTAATACCAAAACCGGGCAAAGACCTCACCAAAAAAGAAAATTACAGACCAATATCCCTGATGAACGTAGATGCAAAAATACTCAACAAAATATTAGCAAACCGAATTCAAAAATACATCAAGAGGATCATACACCATGATCAAGTGGGATTCATCCCAGGGATGCAAGGATGGTACAACATTCGAAAATCCATCAACATCATCCACCACATCAACAAAAAGAAGAACAAAAACAACATGATCATCTCCATAGATGCTGAAAAAGCATTTGACAAAATTCAGCATCCATTCCTGATTAAAACTCTCAACAAAATGGGTATAGACGGCAAGTACCTCAACATCATAAAGGCTATATATGACAAACCCACAGCTAACATCATACTTAACGGCGAGACGCTGAAAGCTTTTCATCTAAGATCGGGAACAAGACAAGGATGCCCACTCTCTCCACTGTTATTCAACATAGTACTGGAGGTCCTAGCCACAGCAATCAGACAAAACAAAGACATACAAGGCATCCAGATTGGTAAAGAAGAAGTCAAATTGTCACTATTTGCAGATGACATGATACTGTACATAAAAAACCCTAAAGATTCCATTCCAAAACTACTAGAACTAATATCTGAATTCAGCAAAGTTGCAGGATACTAAATTAACACACAGAAATCTGTTGCTTTCCTATACACTAATGATGAACTAACAGAAAGAGAAATCAGAAAAACAATTCCATTCACAATTGCATCAAAAAGAATAAAATACCTAGGAATAAACCTAACGAAGGAAGTGAAAGACCTGTACTCTGAAAACTACAAGACACTCCTAAGAGAAATTAAAGAGGACACTAACAAATGGAAATGCATCCCATGCTCTTGGCTAGGAAGAATAAATATTGTCAAAATGGCTATACTACCTAAAGCAATCTACAGATTCAATGCAATCCCTATCAAACTACCAACAGCTTTCTTCAATGAACTGGAACAAATAATTCTAAAATTCATATGGAACCACAAAAGACCCCGAATAGCCAAAGCAATCCTGAGAAGGAGGAATAAAACAGGGGGAATTACACTCCCTGACTTCAAGCTCTACTACAAAGCCACAGTAATCAAGACAATTTGGTATTGGCACAAAAACAGACCCACAGACCAGTGGAACAGAATAGAAAATCCAAACATTAACCCAAACATATACAGTCAATTAATATTTGATAAAGGAGCCTTGGATATACAATGGGGAGATGACAGCCTCTTCAGCAGCTGGTGTTGGAAAAACTGGACAGCTACATGTAAGAGAATGAAACTGGACTACTGTCTAGCCCAATACACAAAGGTAAACTCAAGGTGGATCAAAGACTTGAATGTAAGTCATGAAACCATCAAACTCTTAGAAAAAAACATAGGCAAAAATCTCTTGGACATAAACATGAGCAACTTCTTCATGAACATATCTCCCCGGGCAAGGGAAACAAAAGCAAAAATGAACAAGTGGGACTATATCAAGCTGAAAAGCTTCTGTACAGCAAAGGACACCATCAGTAGAACAAAAAGACATCCTACAGTATGGGAGAATATATTCATAAAAAACATATCTGATAAAGGGTTGACATCCAAAATATATAAAGAACTCATGCACCTTAACAAACAGAAAGCAAATAATCCAATTAAGAAATGGGCAGAGGACATGAATAGACACTTCTCCAAAGAAGAAATTCAGATGGCCAACAGGCACATGAAAAGATGCTCCACATCGCTAATCATCAGATAAATGCAGATTAAAACCACAATGAGATATCACCTCACACCAGTGAGGATGGCCAACATCCAAAACACAAACAACAACAAATGTTGGCGAGGATGTGGAGAAAAGGGAACCCTCCTACACTGCTGGTGGGACTGCAAATTAGTTCAACCATTGTGGAAAGCAGTATGGAGGTTCCTCAAAAAACTCAAAATAGAAATACCATTTGACCCAGGAATTCCACTCCTAGGAATTTACCCTAAGAATGCAGCAGCCCAATTTGAAAAGGACAGATGCACCCCTATGTTTATTGCAGCACTATTTACAATAGCCAAGAAATGGAAGCAACCTAAGTGTCCATCAGTAGATGAATGGATAAAGAAGATGTGGTACATATACACAATGGAATATTATTCAGCCATAAGAAGAAAACAAATCCTACCATTTGCAACAACATGGATGGAGCTAGAGGGTATTATGCTCAGTGAAATAAGCCAAGCCGAAAAAGACAAGTATCAAATGATTTCACTCATATGTGGAGTATAAGAACAAAGAAAAAATACTGAAGGAACAAAACAGCAGCAGACTCACAGAACCCAAGAACGGACTAATAGTTACCAAAGGGAAAGGGACTGGGGAAAATGGGCAGGAAGGGAGGGATAAGAGGGAAAAAGGGGCATTACGATTAGCAGATGTAATGTTGGGGGGGCACGGGGAGGGCAGTACAACTCAGAGAAGACAAGTAGTGATTCTATAGCATCTCACTACGCTGATGGACAGTGACTGTAATGGGGTTGGTTGGGGGGACCTGATGAAGGGGTGGTTTAATAACCGTAATATTGCACATGAAATTGTAAATTAATGATAATAAAATAAATTATATTAAAAAAAAATAAATGGTCTGAAAGCACCAATCAAAAGACATAGAGTTACTGAATGGATAAAAAAACATGACCCATCTATATGCTGCCTACAAGAGATTCACTTTAAACCCAAAGACATACACAGACTAAAAGTGAAGGGATGGAAAAAGATATTTCATGCCAACAATAGGGAGAAAAAAGCAGCAGTTGCAGTACTTGTATCAGACAAAATAGACTTCAAAACAAAGAAAGTCACAAGAGACAAAGAAAGACACTACATAATGATAAAAGGGTCAATCCAACAAGAAGATAAAACCATTATAAATAGCTATGCACCCAATACAGGAGCACCTACAGATTTGAAACAAGTACTAACAGAATTAAAAGGGGAAACAGAATGCAATGCATTCATTCTAGGAGACTTCAACACTCAACTCACTCTGAAGGACAGATCAACCAGACAGAAAATAAGTAAGGAGACAGAAGCACTGAACAACACATTAGAACAGATGGACCTAACAGACATCTACAGAACTCTACACCCAGAAGCAGCAGAATACACATTCTTCTCAAATGCACATGGAACACTTTCAAGAACAGATGATATCCTAGACCACAAAAAGAGCCTCAGTAATTAAAAAAGATTGAAATTGTACCAACCAGTTTCTCAGACCACAAAGGTATGAAAGTAGAAATAAATTAAGCAAAGAAAATGAAAAATCCCACAAAAACATGGAGCCTTCATAACATGCTCCTGAATAACCAATGGATCAATGACCAAATAAAAACAGAGATCAAGCAATATATGGAGACAAATGACAACAATAATTCAACACCACAAAATCTACGGAATGCAGTGAAGGTCGTGCAAAGAGGAAAGTATATTGCAATACAGGCCCACCTCAGGAAAAAAGAACAAACCCGTATGAACAGCCTAAACTCACAATTAACAAAACAAGAAAAAGAAGAACAAATGAGGCCCAAAGTCAGTAGAAGGAGGGACACAATAAAGATTAGAGCAGAAATAAATAAATCGAGAAGAATAAAACAATAGAAAGAATCAATGAAAGCAGGAGCTGGTTCTTCGAGAAAATAAACAAAATAGATAAACCCCTAGCCAGACTTATCAAAAAAAAAAAGAGAGAGTCTATACACACATAAATAGAATCAGAAATGAGAAAGGAAAAATCACTATGGACACCACAGAAATACAAAGAATTATTAGAGAATACTATGAAAAATTATATACCAACAAACTGGATAACCTAGAAGAAATGGACAACTTTCTAGAAAAATACAACCTTCCGAGGCTGACCCAGAAAGAAACAGAAAATCTGAACAGACCAATTACCAGTAACGAAATTGAATTGATAATCAAAAAACTAACTAAGAACAAAATTCCTGGACCAGATGGCTTCACCGCTGAATTTTATCAGACATTTAGTGAAGACCTAATACCCATCCTCCTTAAAGTTTCCCAAAGAAAAGAAGAAGAGGGCATACTTCCAAACTCATTCTATGAGGCCAGCATCACTCTAATACCCAAACCAGCTAAACACCCCACCAAAAAAGAAAATTACAGACCAATATCCCTGATGAACGTGGATGCAAAAATATTCAATGAAATATTAGCAAACTGAATTAAAAAAATACATGAAAAAGATCATCCATCATGATCAAGTGGGATTCATCTCAGGGATGCAAGGATGGTACAACATTAGAAAATCCATCAACATCATCCACCACATCAACAAAACGAAGGACAAAAACCACATGATCATCTCCATAGATGCTGAAAAAGCATTTGACAAAATTCAACATCCATTCATAATAAAAACTCTCAACAAAATGGGTACACAGGGCAAGTAACTCAACATAATAAAGGCCATATGTGACAAACCCACAACCAACATTAAACTTAACAATGATAGGTTGAAAGCTTTTCCTTTAAGATTGGTAACAAGACAAGGATGCCCACTCTCCCCACATCTATTCAACATAGTGCTGGAGGTCCTAGCCACAGCAATCAGACAACACAAACAAATAAAAGGTAACCAGATTGGCAAGGAAGAAGTTAAACTGTCCCTGTTTGCTGATGACATGATATTGTACATAAAAAACCCTAAAGAATCCACTCCAAAACTATTAGATCTAATATTTGAAATCAGCAAAGGTGCAAGATACAAAATTAATATGCAGAAATTTGTGGCATTCCTATACATTAACAATGTACTAGCAGAAAGAGAAATCAGGAAAATAATTCCATTCACAACTGCATCAAAAAGAATACCTAAGAACAAACCTAACCAAGAAAATGAAAGACCTACCAAACACTCGTGAGAGAAATTAAAGAAGATACCAGTAAAGGGAAACACATCCCGTGCTCATGGATAGGAAGAATTAATATTGTCAAAACGGCCATCCTGCCTAAAGCAATCTACAGATTGAATGCAATTCCTATCAAAATACCAACAACATTCTTCAATGAACTAGAGCAAATCATTCTAAAATTCACATGGAACCACAAAAGACCCCAAATAGCCAAAGCAATCCTGAGAAGGAAGAATAAAGCTGGGGGGATTATGCTCCCCAACTTCAAGCTCTACTACAAAGCCACAGTCATCAAGACAATTTGGTATGGGCACAAGAACAGACCCATAGACCAATGGAACAGACTAGAGAGCCCAGATATAAACACAAGCATATATGATCAATTTAAATATAATAAAGGAGCCATGGATATACAATGGGGAAATGACAGCCTCTTCAACAACTGGTGTTGGCAAAACTGGACATCTACATGCTAGAGAATGAAACTGGATTATTGTTTAACGCCATACACAAAAGTAAACTCAAAATGGATCAAAGACCTGAATGTAAGTCATGAAACCATAAAAGTCTTAGAAGACAACATAGGCACAAATCTCCTGAATATAAGCATGAGCAACTTCTTCCTGAATGCATCTCCTTGAGCAAGGGAAACAAAAGCAAAAATGAACAGATGGGACTACATTAAACTTAAAAGCTTCTGTATGGCAAAGGACACCATCAACAGAACAAAAAGGCATCATATTTTTGTATAAAGAATTCTTTTGTACAAAGGAGAATATATTTGTAAACCACATATCCATCAAGGAGTTAACATCCAAAATATATAAAGAACTCACACACCTTAACACCCAAAAAGCAAATAAGCAATTTATAAAATGGACAGAGGACATGAAGAGACAATTCTCCAAAGGAGAAATTTAGATGGCCGACAGACACATGAAAAGATGCTCCACATCACTAATCATCAGGGAAATGCAAATTAAAACCACAATGAGATATCACCTCACGCCAATAAGGATGGCCACCATTCAAAAGACTAAGAACAAATGCTGGCGAGAATGTGGAGAAAGGGGAACCCTCCTACACTGCTAGTGGGAATGTAAGCTAGTTCAACCATTGTGGAAAGCTAATATGGAGGTTCCTCAAAACACTAAAAATAGAAATACCATTTGACTCGGGAATCCCACTCCTTGGAATTTACCCAAAGAATACAACTTCTCAGATTCAAAAAGACATATGCACCCCTATGTTCATTGTGGCACTTTTTACAATAGCCAAGATATGGAAGCAACCTAAGTGTCCATCAGTAGATGAATGGATAAAGAAGAAGTGGTACATATACACAATGGAATACTATTCAGCCATAAGAAAGAAACAAATCCTACCATTTGCAACAACATGGATAGAGCTGGAGGATATTATGCTCAGTGAAATAAGTCAGGTGGAGAAGGACAAATGCCAAATGATTTTCCTCATTTGTGGAGTATAACAACACAGCAAAACTGAAGGAACAAAATAGCAGCAGACTCACAAACTGCAAGAAGGGACTAGTGGTTACCAAAGTGGAGGCATGTGGGAAGGCGAGTGCAGAGGGTGGTAGAAGGGGATTGAGGGGTATTATGTTTAGTACACATGGTGTGGGGGGTCACAGGGAAAACAATGTAGCACAGAGAATGCAAACAGTGAATCTGTGGCATCTTACTACGCTGATGGACAGTGACTGCACTGGGGTATGAGTGTGGACTTGATAATATGGGTAGAAGTAGTCACCACATTGTTTTTTCATGTGAAACCTTCATAAGAGTGTATATCAGGTATTGGATTAAAGATGCCGGCGTGAGAGGTGAGACAGAGGCTTCCTCCTAAAACATCATATAATATGAAAATACAGCTACTACAACTACTCTTGAAAGAGCAACGGGAAAGAGGACGGCAACAAACTGCATATACCTGGAGACAAGAGTAGCCCTTACAGAAAAGGGTAACGTACTAAAGCTGTGGTCCTGCGGGATCCAAGCCCTTCTGCCACCCCAGCTCACCAGCAGGAGGAACAGGAACAGAGCAGGGAGGGAGTGGAGATGTGGGACTGCTGAATACCTAACTCTGGAGATCTGCTCTGGGAGCACAAACCTACATTTCCTGGTGCTTGCATGATACTCTTGTAATTAGGGTTTGGAAAGCTAAGACAGGCAGAATTCCTGGAAAGACTAAGATTCCAGCTGCTTGTGAAAGCAGGGATCCTTGCGCACCTGCTCGGGGACAAAAGAAAGGTGGGCAGTCTGAGAGACTTCCTAACAAAGAAGCCCTTAGCAAGAGGGCTGCTAAAGGGACAAGGATTGCACAGAGCTTACTGCTCAGGAAAAAGGACAGGCAGACAAAATTGTCTGGGTGCACTCTGCCCAGCAGGTTGGGAGCTTTCACGATCTTCAGGTGCTCCAGCTTCCCAGCTGCCTACACAGCTCAAAGAATGCCTTGTGTGACAAGCAGCCTACTGCGTCTTTCTCCTGGCCAGCCCCACCGGGCTTGCAAACTGGGAAACTCTACCCTGGCGTTAGGCCAGCCAGAGGGAAGATCTGTCTACAGCAACTAAAAACGCAAAGCACAGAGGCTTATACCTGTGTGCTCAGCCCACTGGTTCAGGCAGTGGAGACAGGCATAGCAGCCAGGAACCAGGAAACAGCCCTTTCCTCCCCAGAGGCACCAATACCACTCCCCTACAATCCCTGCATTGCTTCAGGGACTGAGCAGCTCCAGAGAGTAGAGCTTCAGGGCACTAGAGGGCGCCATACACAAATATGAAACGCCACAGGAACCTGGTCCAGAGTAAAATTATGAATACAACTCCTGAGAAAGATTTAAATGATATGGACCTTATGACTCTCCCTGAAAGGGAGTTCAAAATAAAAATCATTAGCATGCTCATGGAGGTACAGAAAGATATTCAAGAACTCAGGAATGAATTCCGGTCGGAGAGCCAATCATTGAAGAACACAATGGATGGTATTAAAAGCAGATTGGATACGGTGGAGGAGACGATAAATGAAATACAAACTACAGAAGAGGAATACAAAGAAGCTGAGGCACTGAGAGAAAAAAGAATCTCTAAGAATGAAAGAATATTGAGAGAACTGTGTGACCAATCCAAACGGAAAAATATTCTCATAATAGGGGTACCAGAAGAAAAAGAGAGAGAAAAAGGGATAGGAAGTGTCTTTGAAGAGGTGATTGCTGGAAACTTCCCCAATCTGGGGGAGGAGATAGTCTCTCAAACCATGGAGGTGCACAGATCTCCCAACACAAGGAACCCTAGGAAGACAACAGCAAGACATATACTAATTAAAATGGCAAAGATCAAGGATAAGGACAGACTATTAAAAGCAGCCAGAGAGAGAAATAAGATCACATACACAGGAAAACCTATCAGGCTATCATCAGACTTCTCAGCAGAAACCTTACAGGCCAGAAGGGAGTGGCATGATGTATTTAATGCAATGAAGCAGAAGGGCCTTGAACCAAGATTACTTTATCTCGCAAGATTATCATTTAAATTTGAAGGAGGATTAAACAATTCCCAGATAAGCAAAATCTGAGAGAATTTGCCCCCCACAAAGCATCTCTACAGTGTATTTTAGAGGGACTGCTATAGATTGAAGTGTTCCTATGGTTTAATAGCTGTCACCAGAGGTAATAAAACCACAGTAAAGAAAATAGCACAACTAATTACTAAGAAAATGCAAAATTAAATTAACTATCCCCAACGTCAATCAAGGGATAGACAGTACAGAATATGACACCTAATACATAAAGAATGGAGGAGGAAGAAAAAGGAGGAACGAAACAAACAAACAAAAAAAGGATCTTTAGATTGTGTTTCTAATAGCATATTAAGTGAGTTGTTAGACTTTTAGATAGTAGGGAAGTTAACCTTGAACCTTTGGTAACCACGAAGTTGAAGCCTACAATGCCAATAAGTACATACCTATCCATAATCACCCTAAATGTAAATGGACTGAATGCACCAGTCAAAAGACATAGAGTCACTGAATGGATAAAAAAACAAGACCCATCTATATGCTGACTTCAAGAGACTCACTTTAAACCCAAAGACATACACAGACTAAAAGTAAAGGGATGGAAAAAGATATTTCATGCAAACAACAAGGAGAAAAAAGCAGGTGTTGCAGTACTTGTATCAGACAAAATAGACTTCAAAACGAAGAAAGTAGCAAGAGATTAAGAAGGGCATTACATAATGATAAAGGGGTCAGTCCTACAAGAAGATATAACCATTATAAATATATATGCACCTAACACAGGAGTGCCAGCATATGTGAAACAAATACTAACAGAAATAAAGGACGAAATAGAAAGCAATGCATTCATTTTAGGAGACTTCAACACACCACTCACTCCAAAGGACAGATCAACCTGACAGAAAATAAGTAAAGACACAGAGGCACTGAACAACACACTAGAACAGATGGACCTGACAGACATCTACAGAACTCTATACCTGAAAGCAACAGGATACACATTCTTCTCAAGTGCACGTGGAACATTCTCCAGAATAGGAGGCCACAAAAAGAACGTCAATAAATTCAACAATATTGAAATTCTACCAACCAACTTGTCAGATCACAAAGGTATAAAACTAGAAATAAATTTTGGAAAGAAATCAAAAAGGCTCACAAATACATGGAGACTTAACAACATTCTCCTAATTAATCAATGGGTTAACAACCAAATCAAAACAGAAATCAAAGTATATATGGAGATTAATGACAACAATAACTGAAAGCCACAACTTCTGTGGGATGCAGCAAAGGCAGTTCTAAGAGGAAAGTATATTGCAATTCAGGCCTATTTAAAGAAGGAAGAACATTTGCAAATGAATAGTCTAAAGACACAATTACTGAAATTGGAAAAAGAAGAACAAATGAGGCCAAAAGTCACCAGAAGGAGGGACATAATAAAGAACAGAGAAGAAATAAATAAAATTGAGAAGAATAAAACAATAGAAAAAAATCAGTGAAACCAAGAGCTGGTTCGTTGAAAAAATAAACAAAATAGATAAACCCCTAGCCAGACTCATTAAGAGAAAAAGAGAATCTACACACATAAACAGAATCAGAAATGAGAAAGGAAAAATAGCGACGGAACCCACAGGAATACAAAGAATTATAAGAGAATATTATGAGAATCTATATGCTAACAAGCTGGAAAACCTAGAAGAAATGGACAGCTTCTTAGAAAAATACAACCTTCCAAGACTGACCAAGCAAGAAACAGAAAAACTAAACAGACCAATCACCAGCAACGAAATCGAATTGGTAATCAAAAAACTACCCAAGAACAAAACCCCTGGGCCTGATGGATTCACCTCTGAATTCTACCAGACATATAGAGAAGAAATAACACCGATTCTCCTTAAAGTTTTCCAAAAAATAGAAGAGGAGGGAATACTTCCAAACTCATTCTATGAAGCCAGCATCACTCTAATACCAAAACCGGGCAAAGACCTCACCAAAAAAGAAAATTACAGACCAATATCCCTGATGAACGTAGATGCAAAAATACTCAACAAAATATTAGCAAACCGAATTCAAAAATACATCAAGAGGATCATACACCATGATCAAGTGGGATTCATCTCAGGGATGCAAGGATGGTACAACATTCGAAAATCCATCAACATCATCCACCACATCAACAAAAAGAAGAATAAAAACCACATGATCACCTCCATAGATGCTGAAAAAGCATTTGACAAAATTCAGCATCCATTCATGATTAAAACTCTCAACAAAATGTGTATAGACGGCAAGAACCTCAACATCATAAAGGCCATATATAACAAACCCACAGCTAACATCATACTTAACAGCGAGAAGCTGAAAGCTTTTCATCTAAGATCGGGAACAAGACAGGGATGCCCACTCTCTCCACTGTTATTCAACATAGTACTGAAGGTCCTAGCCACGGCAGTCAGACAAAACAAAGACATACAAGGCATCCAGATTGGTAAAGAAGAAGTCAAATTGTCACTATTTGCAGATGACATGATACTGTACATAAAAAACCCTAAAGACTCCACTCCAGATCTACTAGAACTAATATCTGAATTCAGCAAAGTTGCAGGATACTAAATTAACACACAGAAATCTGTTGCTTTCCTATACACTAATGATGAACTAACAGAAAGAGAAATCAGAAAAACAATTCCATTCACAATTGCATCAAAAAGAATAAAATACCTAGGAATAAACCTAACGAAGGAAGTGAAAGACCTGTACTCTGAAAACTACAAGACACTCCTAAGAGAAATTAAAGAGGACACTAACAAATGGAAATGCATCCCATGCTCTTGGCTAGGAAGAATAAATATTGTCAAAATGGCTATACTACCTAAAGCAATCTACAGATTCAACGCAATCCCTATCAAACTACCAACAGCTTTCTTCAATGAACTGGAACAAATAATTCTAAAATTCATATGGAACCACAAAAACACCGAATAGCCAAAGCAATCCTAAGAAGGAGGAATAAAACAGGGGGAATTACACTCCCTGACTTCAAGCTCTACTACAAAGCCGCAGTAATCAAGACAATTTGGTATTGGCATAAAAATAGACCCACAGACCAGTGGAACAGAATAGAAAATCCAAACATTAACCCAAACATATACAGTCAATTAATATTTGATAAAGGAGCCTTGGATATACAATGCAGACATGACGGCCTCTTCAGCAGCTGGTGTTGGAAAAACTGGACAGCTGCATGTAAGAGAGTGAAACTGGACTACTGTCTAGCCCCATACACAAAGGTAAACTCAAGGTGCATCAAAGACCTGAATGTAAGTCATGAAACCATAAAACTCTTAGAAACATAGGCAAAAATCTCTTAGACATAAACATGAGCAACTTCTTCATGAACATATCTCCCTGGGCAAGGGAAACAAAAGCAAAAATGAACAAGTGGGACTATATCAAGCTGAAAAGCTTCTGTACAGCAAAGGACACCATCAGTAGACCAAAAAGACATCCTACAGTATGGGAGAATATATTCATAAATGACGTATCCGATAAGGGGTTGACGTCCAAAATATATAAAGAACGCACACACCTTAACAAACAAAAAGCAAATAATCCAATTAAGAAATGGGTAGAGAACATGAATAGACACTTCTCCAAAGAAGAAATTCAGATGGCCAACAGGCACATGAAAAGATGCTCCACATCACTAATCATCAGAGAAATGCAGATTAAAACCACAATGAGATATCACCTCACACCAGTGAGGATGGCCAACATCCAAAACACAAACAACAACAAATGTTGGCGAGGATGTGGAGAAAAGGGAACCCTCCTACAGTGCTGGTGGGAATGCAAATTAGTTCAACCATTGTGGAAAGCAGTATGGAGGTTCCTCAAAAAACTCAAAACAGAAATATCATTTGACCCAGGAATTCCACTCCTAGGAATTTACCCTAAGACTACAGCAGCCCAGTTTGAAAAAGACATATGCACCCCTATGTTTATCGCAGCACTATTTACAATAGCCAAGAAATGGAAGCAACCTAAGTGTCCGTCAGTAGATGAATGGATAAAGAAGATGTCATACATATATACAATATTATTCAGCCATAAGAAGAAAACAAATCCTACCATTTGCAACAATATGGATTGAGCTAGAGGGTTTTATGCTCAGTGAAATAAGCCAAGCCGAAAAAGACAAGTATCAAATGATTTCACTCATATGTGGAGTATAAGAACAAAGAAAAAAACTGAGGGAACAAAGCAGCAGCAGACTCACAGAACCCAAGAAAGGACTAATAGTTACCAAAGGGAAAGGGACTGGGGAGGATGGGTGGGAAGGGAGGGATAAGGGGGGAAAAGGGACATTACGATTAGCAGATGTAATGTTGGGGTGGCATGGGGAGGGCTGTACACCTCAGTGAAGACACGTAGTGATTCTATAGCATCTCACTATCCTGATGGACAGTGACTGTAATGGGGTTGGTGGGGGGGACCTGATGAAGGGGGTAGTTTAATAACCATAATATTGCACATGTAATTGTAGATTAATGATGTCAAAATAAATTATTAAAAATAAATAAATAAATAAATAAAATTGGGTAGTTAACCCAAGCCAATAAAAAAAAAGTTTATATCAATAATACTTAATAAAAAATAAAAAAAAAGAGAGAAACATATAAAATGCTTAGAAGGGTTTCTGGCGTATGCTAAGCACCCAATAAGTATTACCATTTCCTTCATCATCTATATTTCTAGTCAATTAAAATTATTCCATTTATTAATGCAGTATACCGTATTAAATTTAATTCACCATTAAGATGTATTTCTCCACATGTAAGTCCTCACATATTTAAGTAAGATGTTAATTTAATTTGAAAATCTTCAGAGGGAAAATTTCTGAATAAATCTGTATTTATGAAAAGATACACTTTGAGTTCTACAACATTCTCATTTTAGTATATATTCTATCTAGTGAAATCTTTTTATTTTAACTACTGCTGAGAGACAGTGATGAGAATACTGATTTTTCATATAAGTAGATGAATATCTATAATTCAATATTACAATAAATATTCACACTGAGAAGATAATCTTGAAATCTATATAGATAAAGCCACTTCTGTTTATTTTGTATAATTAATGAAGTTTTAAAACAAAATTTCTGAGTAAAATTTATAGCATTTTTTTTCTCTTCGAAGAAGATTGAATTCACTTTGGACTTTTTTGGTATATCTATAATAGATCAGTGATTTGTTAAATTTGTGAATTAGCTAAGTGAGAAACATATATTAAATTATTTTTTCTATTGACCTGAATTATCTTAATTGGTGCCATTGAACTCATTAGGTAAATATTCAACCCTCAAATTATCTTTCCTGTTAGAAGATCGAAGTATGCAAAGTATGAGAATGATTTGTGTTAAAAATGTAATTCCATCTAAAATAAAGGCAGCTATCTGTTAAGTACCATACCATCAAAGTTAAGCTGTCACTGCACATAATTGGTCTTAAAAGGAAAATATAAGTTTCAATTATGAAATTAAATATGAATAGGTAAGAAAGAAAGTTCTCATTATAAAAAACAGAGACCAAAACAAATACTACAAAGAAATTTAGAGGTATTGAAATAGTGCAAGAAGCAAAAGAAAAATATCAAAAATAAAACTATTGAAAACATTCTCAGAGAGATAAGGGAGAATATGCACTCATGAATTAATAAAGACCCCATGGAAATTGAAAATATTATAGCAGGAGCAAAAATTTTAATAATTGATTTGGAAGAGAGAGTCAAGAAATATTCCAGAAAGAAGAAAAAACAAACAAACAAAAAAAGGGATGGAAATTGGAAAGAGAGAAAAAAAGAATAGTTTAGGATCACTGCAGAATGTCCACTTTCTTCCTAAAGTGCAAAATCCTCCAGGGCGAGGATTTTGTATGTTTTGTTCATTGCCTAGAACAAAACCAGATATAGTAGATCCCCAATAAATATTTTTTAATGAAAGTGGCTGAAGAAACAAAAAACAGAGAAAAGGGAAAGGAGCAAATTATCAAAGAAATACAAGAAAATTCTCAGCATAACAGGAAATCAAACTCTAGAATGAAAAGATTACTAAATACAAAAAATAGAGAAAGACTCACATCAAGATACATGATTGTGAAACTTAAGAACACCAGAGACAAAGCTTCTGGAGAGGAGGAAAAAACCCATGCAAAGGATCAAGAGTCAGAGAAGCTTTGAACTTCCCAATAGCAAAGCTGGAACTCTGTTAGACAATAGTCAGGAGTCCTCGTGATGTGATTTTTATACATTCTTTCAAATGCCCGATGATACAGAGAAACTCAAGGACAGGACAATCTACAATACCATGCAAGATTAGTTCTTACATACACACACTAAATCCTTTCAAAAATTTACCATCAAAGATCACCAGAAAAGCAAGTTCATGTCTAAAGTTTTGTGGCTTGATATTAATTTCCTGGTGCTAAATTAAAATTAAACTCATTTACAATTCAATTTATTTTATGTGCCCTCATTGCATTCAATTTCAACAAGTAGAAAATGGAGGCAAAGGGTGGAAAATACATAACATAAAATTGATTCCCCAATGTCCCTCCAATAAAGTAAAAACTAATAACACTTACCTCTGGTCAAAATTCACATGGTGACTAGGGCTAGTGATAGTGTCACGATGCTCCATGTGGCTGGATTGTTGATTTTTGAATGTATTGGACCCTTTTGATTGTGACAGAAATTAAACTCAATCTAATTTAAACAACCAAGAGAATGCATAGGCTCCCAGAAATGAATGGGAAATCCAAGGTATAGGTCCTGCTTCCAGCACAACTAGATCTAAGAGTGCAAATCAGATCATTTGATCTCTACTTCTACACTTCTCCTTGCATCTCTCCCTCTTAGCTTCTGCTTTTTACTATCTGCCTTCATTTTCAGGCAGGCATTCTCCATTTGGGAGCAAAGATAGCCACCAAAGAGCCCAGGTTTATATTATTGTCAGAGCTAGCACTTCCAAAGAAAAGAGTGCAACTCTTGGCTGTCCCAGTTTTTGCATCAATCTTTGGAAAGAGCTTAGATTATGTCACTAGCTCCCTCCTGGACCAAGAGTGTGTCTAGGGGAATTAAGTACTTTGATTGGACAGCCTAGTTCATAAACCCATGAAACTGACAGACCCATCAGAATCCAGAGGAGTGGGAGACTGATGTCTTTCAAAAGGAAAGGAAACAATGGGAGAAGACTCCTCCACACCTTCCTCCGCAAAAGTAACAGATGGCCACTTACACGAGATTTTCCCATAGGAGTCAAAATTCTTCATGCTGTAGGAGACTAAATAAAATTCAGTGGTTTTAAGAAGAGCATGCTTGAGAAAATTGTCACCTTGAAGTGATGGATGGCTTAATTAGAATTTGAAAAAGAAAAATATTCAACCCACAGCATTATCCAAATTATTGGAGGTATAACATCCTTGGTTTCTAGGAGATATGTAAATGATTTGCTTGTGTTTTTAATTTGTAAGTAAATGGTGCCAGGTTTCCAGCTTGAAACTGAAGCCCCATCCATATGACTTCACAGAGAGGCACATCTTGGGAATAAATACAAATCTTAAATTATTCTTATCCAAATGTGTCCCAACATTCTCCTTAGTATTGGCCCGTCATGATCTCTCACTGCCCTGGGTGCTTCAAATCAGATGTGGACTCTTTTTAAAAATATCTCCCTAGTAGTTCTTTAATACAGCCCTGGGACTTGATCTGACCAAAACATATTCAATTAAACTTGCATAGTAAATAATCTTTCCTCTGTCAGAACTTGCCTAAATCCCAACTTCTATATCCGCCCTCTCCCCATGGATACCTACCATCTGGCCCCTTAAAAGAAATCTCAGCCTCTGAAAGACACTCCTGCCCATCACCCAGGGACTTGGTATTCAAGTTACACTCACTGCTAAGACGGCTCTGACCTCCTGCTCCGATAACTGGGCTTGCGATTTGTCTCTAAGACCACATTTTCTGGTAATCAGGTCTTGTAACTACGAACCTCTTTGTTCTCTGTGCCTATTGAATCTCTGATTTAGAAACCTGCTGAGAACCACACTCTCTCCAGACCTACAGACCCTGCCTTGTTCTTACCAGTCCCTGTTCTTACCGTACCAAGGACTGAAGGTATGCACCATAATTTCGGCTTAAATATCTGGCAGATGGTGACTCTCAATATTTGGAAATCTATGCCAAAAACATTCAACATCTGCCATCTGAGATCTTCCAGCTTTTTTTTGTGTGTTGGGCTCATGCTTTCTTGGACTGTAATCTGCTGTCTTTTACTATACCTTCCCGAAGTAAATTTAGTCCCAGCACCTATAGCTCTCTGTCCCGTTCTATGACCATTTTACCTCAGTGGGTTACCTACTTTCTGTTCTTGCCCCTCTCTACATCTCTTAGGAGAGCAAGATTATTTCTTGTCCTGCTACATTTTCTCAATATCCTGAGTTTCATTTCATGAAAAAGATATTCTTTAAGAAGAGTAATTTAATTAAGTACTGGCAGAGGAATGCCAAACGGGGGTATAGTGATTTATATACTTCTTTTGTGCTGCTCTCATAAAAATAATTTATTCTTAACTTCCCTTGCCATTCTGGATTTTGTCCTTTTTTTCTCTCCAGCATCCTTAGCGTTGGGGAACTAACTCTTCCAGTTTCATAGGATTTCCAGTTTCACAATACTCTGACAGCGTCGGCCTCAGCAGAGGGCCCATGGCCATGATCTGGCCAGTTAGAGTCCCACCCCCTGGCCAGAGTGATTGGTTCAGAGTCTAGGACCGGAACAAGCATGGCCAACCAGAGACCTTCCCTCAGCTATGAGGTATAGAAGTTTGGAGAGTAGGTGGAGTAGTTGTGCTACGGTACAGGTCTGGGGCTGCCGTGGTATCTTCCCCACTGGGTGGAGAAAAGCTGAAGGCACCAAGAATGCAGATATGAAAATATTAAGGCAGAGAATGAAGCCTTGCCAAGGAGAGAGGAACAATGGGAGGCAGGAACTTTTAATTTAATACATACTCCTGTTATTCCCAGGATGTGAGCAGATACACCACGTTTTTTTGCTTAAACTAGTTTCAGTTGAATTTTTGTCTTTATAATTGAGTCTGGACTAATCAAGCTCTATTTCAGGATTTTCACCGATCTAATTAAAATCTATCTGCAGGTGGTCTCCTATCTTCTCCTTCAAATTCTAACCCACTGGAAAGCAGATCTACAGAGGATTTCCTTGTAAACCCTGTTAAAACGATGGAGCTTTAGCATGGGGCTAAATTAGGGCTTCTCCCAATTTCCCTCTTGTCTAGGCCTTCCAACCCACCCTTAGAGACACTCCCACAGTCAGCAGTGCTGAGGGTCAGAACCTGGGTCATAAGCCCTGTCACCATCAGAACAGAAAGCATATCGACCTTAGTTGATGGTGTAAGCCTCTGGACCCCCTTTCTCAGTGCACTCCTCCTGTTTCCAGTGGCTCATGTTACTAATCACATAAGTCACTCTGACCTGATAGTACCGAAAAGGATGGTACCCTCAGGGAATCTCATAGAATCAATTTCTACAATAGTCTTTCTTTTATGGGAAATATGAAGGAGAGTCACCACCCCTTCCCTTCTTGGGTTCTTATCTCCTTTCTCTTCTTAGCACCTCATCCTAGTTCCTCCCATATTATTCATAGTACATTACCTACAGGGGTTGGCATATGCTCAGAATGGACCAATTAGAGTCTATCTCTAGACATTCTGACTGAATCCAATCATCTATGTCCCCTTCCTTAGATACAAAATAGTCCCTCCTTATCCACAGTTTCACTTTCCTTGATCTGGGTTACCCCCAGTCAACCTCTGTCTGCAAGCGGATGATCGTCCTTCCGAAGGATCCTCAGAAGGTCAATAGTAGCCTAACACTACATCACAATGCCTCCGTCATTCACCTCACTTCCTCTCATCATGAACATTTTATCATCTCACATCATTACAAGAAGGGTGAGTACAGTACAATAAGATATGTTGAGAGAGAGAGACCACATTCCCATAATTTTTATGACAGTATTTTGTTACAATTGCCCTATTTTATTTTTAGTTATTATTGTTAATCTCTTATTGTGTCTAGTGTGTAAATTAAACATTATCATAGGTACATATGTATAGGAAAAGCAGTATATATAGGGTTTGGTTCTATCCATAGTTTAGGCATCCACTGGGAGTCTTGAAAGGTATCCCCTGCAGATAAGAGGGACCTTGTCATCTCACTTGACTAGTTTTTGTCTTCCTTTAGACCTCTAATATGACTTCCTCAACTTAAATATTACTCCTCAAAGAAGACTTTCCTGCTAGTTCTATTTAAACTAGAACTCACATTGTGATCTCCATGAAAGCCCCTTGTTTCACAACAAAAAGGAATGATTACTATGTTTTAAAAATAGAATCTATTTACAGCCAAAAATTGAGATGAAGAAGTACATTGAAATGTCTTTTAAAAATATGCTAGAAGAGAAAAATTGCCCCATATTGGACTGGGAAGACATCAGCATTCCTGATAAAATGTTTAAAGAGTTTTCTGAAATTTAACTGGATTAGGATTTATTCTGGGAAGACCAATCACCCATCCACTTAACTTACTGGAGCGACCTTAAAGGAACATTCTTTTATACACAACCTAAAAATGATTAACCTTTCTATTTTCCTTTAAAATATTTCTACCAAGACTGAATCCTTGAATTGTTCTGCTAGAAGCCTTTCCTTTGTAGTCAGAGTATAATAAAACTACAATGTGCTTATAACTAAATTGTCTGAAATGTTTTGCTTTGCTGTTTTTACACACACAAAAAATGATGTGATGGGATTCAGGACATGCTACCCCAAAATGTGGCACCTTGGCATACTAAATAGTTTAAGCTGAAGGAGTTTGGGAAAATAGCAGAAGCATTAAAGTCACTCTGGCCTTCCTCTCATTCTTCCCCCCTGTAAAAAGCCACAAACCTTCATGTGAGAGGTGCTCTCCCTATATCTGGAGGAAAGGAGCATCCTTATGTCTGAAGACAGAGTGATGCCAAGAAGAATCCTAATAAACAGGCTTTTCTAACTTTCCCCCAGTTTACCACACTTACCTCACACTACTTAACCTGTCGTATTTCTACAAAACTCCTATTCTTCATCAAACCTAGCATAAATATACTCAGATCTAATTATTTCTTCTGGTCTTGATTTCCTTATGAAGGCTCTTGTGTCACATAGAACTTATATTAAATAAATTTGTATGCTTTTCTCCTGTTAATCTATCTTTGTCAGTTTGATTTTCAGACACAGCCAGGGACCCTAAGAGTATCCAAGAAAACTTTTACCCTCCCCTACACTTAAGAAAAAAAGAAAAGAACATGAAAGAAAGTGGTCCCTTTTTCCCTCTCCAAGCTGCAACATGAAGGTACTGGACATCCCACGGCCCTTTCTTACTCCCCAAGGAGGCCGCTCTCCAATGTCATCTCACCCAAATGACAGAAATCCAACTGCAAAAATATTGGTGAGTAATAATTTTTTACTGAAGGTTTCAAGGGGGACAGAGAGAGTAACCATAGTATGCCACTGGTAGCACCTTTTAAATACCTACAGGAACATTTCTCTTTCCCTAACAACATTTCTCAAACACCAGCTTCACATCTTTTTTTTTTTCTCTTTCTCAAATCTATTCAACCTCCTGGCTATCTTTGACATTTTGAATTCTTGTCCTCCTCTTTCTCCCCAAGACCTTCCCCTTTAGGTCTCTTTTCCTTTCTAAAGTGGAACAAATGGCTCTTTTGGTTTCTTCAGTTTGCATCCCTCTCTCCTCAGTAAGTACTCTGCGGAAAGGCTTTTCTCAGGATATACTAATAAGAGAGCATGGGAGAGAGGAGGCAAATAATTAAGCATTTTTCTTTTTTTCATATTCCTTCTGTTTGACACTACACAAGGGGGGAAATTGGTTGATTGTACAACACAGAGAATACACCCAAATTTGAAGGCTGTGCCCAAGGGGTCTTCAGGGACAGTCCTTTGTATTTAGCCTGATTGTCTGTTGGGGCACTAAAAGGATTAAGTGATTTGCCTTGGCTTTTGTACTGGGCTTTTTGTATTAAGGGATTTGTTTGGCCATTAGTGCCAAAATAGCTAGTTATAAGTCATTAACAACTCAATCTGTTAAGGTTTCTCTGTGTAACTTCTAAAAGAATGCATTGCAAATATCTTGGGTTTGATTTTTAACTCACTTAATAATCTCTCATTTAAGGTGTCTTGTATTGTCCTCTAGATACAACCTTTTTAAAAATATATATATTGCTAAATCCTTCATGAACTAATAAGTACTTGCTCAAGATGCAATAGGCCTCTTGCAGGCCTTCCCTCCTTTTGTCAGTGTCGGCTGCCAGTTATATGACTGCAGATATAAGGACACTGGAGAAATTTTCAGCATTGCACCACTCAAGTAAAGTTCCAATGTCCAACCAAACACCTAATTCTAAATGGGACAAAAATAGGTGGAAATGTGTTATTTGTGGTTCTGCTTGACTTGCTTTTTGAATTAGCAAAGAGCTGATTTCATTTTTATATCCTGCTTTGTTCTCTGCAGTGACTTAAAAACATAGTTTAGAAACTTTAAAAAGAGTATCTGTTATTCCCAGTGGCCCCAAATGGATATTTAAAAGAGCCTAAAAACAAAGCAAAATAGAATGCAACTCACTGTGGCTGTTTTCAGTATAATTTGGGTCTTTTCTCGTTGTTATTGTTAAAGACACATACTCTTTTTTTTCCCTGATTTTGAAAGTAATATTTGTCTATTGTGAAAATTTATAAAATGCATGAAATAAAAATCATCAGTAATCACCAAACCCAAAGATATTCACTGTTGACATTTTGGGATATTTGCTTTCAGTCTTTTTTCTATGAACAGGGGCAGTTTCAAGGGCATGGAACATATTCAGAAGGGTCCAACATTTGGTTTAAGGCTCTGCTATTGCTATCTTGGAATAATTAATAATTTTTCAACAAGAGGTCCTGCACTTTCATTTTGCACTGGGCCCTGAAAATTACGTATTTATAATGTCATTAATATTCTAAAATTCTTTGTAAACGTTATTTTAATACTTGCATAATATTTTATTTCATCATTTGGAAACAATCATTTATTATGTTCCCATTTTTAGAATTTTTTTCTCAATCTTTTTTTTTATTAAGTTATCATTGATTACAGTCTTGTGAAAGTTTCACATGAGCAACATCATGGTTACTACATTCACCCATATTATCAGGTCCCTCCCACATACCCCACTGCAGTCACTGTCCATTAGCATAGTAAGATGCTATAATCATTACTTGTCTTCTCTGTAGCATCTAGATAATTAATAATTTTATAGTTATAAATAATGATGAGGAACATACATTTTGAAATTAAGGTATTATTGATATACACTCTTATGAAGGTTTCACATGAAAAAACAATGTGGTTACTACATTTACCCATATTATCAAGTCCACACCCATACCCCAATGCAGTCACTGTCCATCAGTGTAGTAATATGCCACAGATTCACTGTTTGCCTTCTGTGTGCTACACTGTTTTCCCTGTGATCCCCCCACACTATGTGTTCTAAACATAATACCCCTCAATCCCCTTCTCCCACCCTCCCACACCCCTCCCCTTTGGTAAGCACTAGTTCCTTCTTGGGAGGAACATACATTTTTAAAACATGTTTCCAACTAGTTCCTTAAAATAATATCCCAGAAGTAGAACTGAAGAGATAAAGGAATATGAAAAATGTTGTAACTATTAAATTGACAAATAGCTTTCCAGAAAGATGGCTATTACCAGCACAGTGTAAGGAACTCCCTCTTCATACCCTCAGCAGCAAAGAATATTATAATTAGAAAATATTTTGTATTTAAATATGTTAAAATATTATCCAGTTACCTTAATTTTCATTTATTTGACTACCAGTAATGGAAGTTTTAAAAACATATTTTTTGGTCATTTTTATTTCTTTTTGAAATTGCCCTAGAATGCAAACTTCTCAACGTGGTTTTTAAGGTCTTTTGTGTCCTACCGCTCTAGCTTTATCTCCCACCACTCCTCTCATCCCCCCAACTCTATTCTAATTTCCAGCCATACTGAATTTTACTGTTCCTAGAGTTTGTCATGCTTTCTCTTGTTTCTGGCCCTTTAAACATTCTATATATGATTTCTGAACATCTCTTCCTATATCTCTTTATCTGGTTAACTTCTGTTTGTCTTTCAGTTCTCAGCTTAACATTACTTCTCCTGAAAGCCTCCCCTGACCCCCAGATTAGGTTGGGTGCCTCTGTCTCTCAAATCACCCTGCTCCTCTTCTCATCTTCCTCCTCCACTTCCTCCTTTTTCTTCTACTCCTTCCTCCCTTTCTTCTTTTTAGCAAACTTTTTATTTTGGAATAATTTTATTTATTTTTTAATTGAAATATAATTGATGTACACTATTACCTTGGTTTCAGGTGTACAACATAGTGATTTGACAATTATGTACATTACTAAATGTTCACCACAATAAATGTAATTACCATCATTAATATCCAAAGATATTACATTATTGTCTATATTCCCTATGCTGTGCTTTCATCCCTGTGACTAATTTATTTTATAATTAGGATTTGTACCTCTTTATACCATTCACTGATTTCACCCATTCCCCACCACCCTCCTCTATGGTAACTACTAGTTTGTTCTTGTGTTTATGAATCCATTTGTTTTATTTGTTTGTTCACTTGTTTTGTTTTTTAGATTTCACATACAAGTGAAATCATATGGTATTTGTCTTTCTCTGACTTATTTCACTTAGCATAATACCCTCTAGGTCTATCCATGTGTTGCAAATGTCAAGATTTCATTCTTTTTTATGGCAGTTAGGAGTAATTTTAGGTGTACAGAAAAGGTGGCATTTTGGAATAATTTTCGGTGTATAGAAAAGATAGGACAGAATTCCCGTATGCCCTTCACACAGCTTCCCCTAATGTTACCATCTTAAATAACTGTGGTGCATTTTCAAAACTAAAACATGAACATAGATACAATGCTATTAGCAAAACCACAGACTTTATTTGGATTTCACTAATTTTTCTATAATATCCTTTTTCTGTTCTAGGATCCAATCTAGTATACTGTATTGCACTTAGTTGTGTCTCCTTAGTCTCCTGTGCTTCTTATGTTATAGTACTTATTACATTTTATTCCAATTGCCTGCCCTTCTAAAACATAAACTCTGTGGGAGCAGGGACTATGTATTTTTCACCATTGCATCCTCAGTTCTTACAGTATCCATAGTGAGCAGGTGATGTATGTGACTGAATGTAAGGTAAGATTTTAAAAGAGAATCTCTCAAAGGCAAACCGCCTTCTGTTTCAGTTCTTACAAAATCTCTTACACTGTGGTACATTTTCTCAATTATTTTATTTAAAACAACAAAATAATGTTCAAGGGACACATATTAGCCTGAAATGACCTCAGTGAAGGCTTGGATGTTTGTAGAGATCATCTGTTGGAATCAGTAAAAATGGAAGCAAAGACATTTAAAAACATTTAGTTATCAATGTTCTTGGGGCAATGACATCAGTGGTGGTAAGGGATGGATGTCCTTTTAAATAAGGCTTTTAAAAGGAGATGGAGGAAAACAGGAGATGAAGGACAAAGGCTTATTATAAAGTTCACTTTTAAAAGCAATGCAGCTATTTAGGGAAGGAAGTGGAGCACCTCCCTGGTCAAAGCTACTGTCTCTTGCTTGATACTACTACAACAGCCTCCCAGATGGGGTCTCTGAACCCTGTCTTGTTCATCTACAATCTGCTGTCCATCAACATCCAGAGTGATCTTTTCAAAATTCAAATCTATCTAAAAACCTGCAACAGTTTTCCAATTGATCTTCAAATAAAGATTAAAATCCTTAATGTCCTACAAAGCCTTGAATGCTCACTCTCTTGTTCACCTTTCTACCCTCAGCCATGAATCTCAGCCCAAGCCTCAGCTCCCTGACCATGTCTGCCCTCCAGGTGTATGCTCTCAGCATTCAATTGGCCTTTTCTTAATAGCTTGTTAGAGTTTGAGCTATAACTATAAACTCCATGAAGGTAAGACCCAGATCAGTTTTTGCTCACCTTGTTTCTCCAACATCTGGTACCTGGCATAGGTAATTTGTAAGCACTTGTAATTAGTTGAAAAATGCATAAGTGCCTTCAGCAAGAGTGAACTATCTACCCAATTTAACAGAGTAGCCTTAAATATTTGTAGTTTTCAATTTATGAGCACCCCAACTTTACTTTGAGTCCTGACATCATGACAATTGACCATCTAACCTGATTAGGACTATTCAGCTCCACAATTCTGGAATCAAATACCTGCCCAGCCTAAGTGAAGTCTTATTTGGAGGTCCTCATTTTTATTTTATGTATTTATTTTTTAATTAATTAATTTTAAATTAAAGAATAGTTGATAGACAATATTACATTGGTTGTCAATATACAACATAGTGATTCAACAGTTATATACATTATTAAATCCTCACCCCAACTAGTGTTATTACTATCTGTCAACATAGAAGATGTTACAGAACTATTGACTATATTCTCTGTGTTGCACTTTCATTCCTGTGACTAATTTATAACATGAATGAGATTTTGTGCCTCTTTATTCCCTTCACCAATTTCACCCCCCACGCCAATCCCTCCCCATAATAACCACTTCTCAGTGTCTATCACTCTACTGCTGTTTTGTTCATTTTTTTTTGTTTTCAGATTCCACATATAAGTGAAATCATATGGTACTTGTCTTTCTCCTGGCTTATTTCACCTGGCTTATTTCACTTAGACTAATTCCCTCTAGGTTCATCCATGTTGTCACAAATGGCAGGATTTCTTTCTTTTTTATGGCTGAATAATATTCCATTGTGTATAGGTACGACATCTTCTTTATTCATTCATCTATTGATGAATACCTTGGTTGCTTCCATATCTTACCTATTGTAAATAATGCAGCAATAAACATAGGGGTGCATGTATCTTTTCAAATCAGATATTTTGTTTTCTTCAAGTAAATCCCTAGGTGCTAGTAGTATGCTATTTCTATCTTGAAATCCTGAATTTTTTGAGGAACCTCCATACTGCTTTCCATAGGTGCTGCACCAATTAACATTTCCACCAACAGTGTAGGAGGATTTCCTTTTCTCCACCTCCTCACCAACACTTGTTATTTCTTGTCTTTTGAATAATGGCCATTCTAACTAGTGCAAGGTAATATCTCATTGTGGTTTTGATTTGTATTTCCCTGATGGTTAGTGATGTGGGGCATCTTTTCATGTACCTGTACACCTTTGTATTTCTTCTTTGGAGAAATGTCCATTTAGGTCCTCTGCCCATTTTTTAATTGGGTTATTTATTTTTTTGGTATTGAGTCATACAAGTTCTTTATATATTTTGGATGCTAAGCCCATATCAGATAAATTTATGGGTATATTTCCCATACTGTAGGTTGCCTTTTTGTTTTGTTGAGCGGTCCTTTGATATACAAAGCTTTTTAGTTTGATGAAGTCCCATTTGTTTATTTTTACTTTTGCTTCCCTTGTCTGGTGAGACATGTCCAGAAAAAATTGCTCATGCTTATGTTCAAGAGATTTTTGCCTGTTTTCTTCTAAGAGTTTTATGTTTTCATGTCTTATATTTAGGTCTTTAATCCATTGTGAGTTTACTTTGGAGATCTCATTTTTCGATTATCTATATCAAGCTAGTCATCAATAACTGACATCTGCTGTCTGATTCCCTAAAAAGTCTTTCATCTCCACATAATTTCAATCTGATACTTACCACATGAGAATTCTCCCCCTGAACTCTCTTGGCTAGGGCCTTTTTAAAATTTTCTGAGTTCCTTCCCTGGTTAAGGACATTTCAGGTACCCTACATGGAAATGAGGGTTCATGTCCAAGTATTTGTATCTGACATAGAGAAGGAACATAAAACTCTGTGCACAAGTACTTTAGGAAATCTCCTTGGAGAATAAAGTGTTGCTTCTCTGTACTTCATTCAGTCCTGTAGCTTGTGTACTTTTTGTCAGCCTTAAGAGTAATTCAGAATTACCAGGCAGCTGTATCTCAGTTGTATAGAAGGAATTGCCAGCTCTCTGTAGTGTGTACTTCATGTAATCTGCTTGTGGAGTAAAGCTGAATTAACAGCATTTGTATCCCTGCACAGGATACAATACTCTGTGTAAAGTGTCTTGACGATAACTTGCTTGGAGAAGGTTGTTATCAGGTGTTCCTTGTGCCAAGAAGTCATGCTGCTCTACCATTCCCTAGGCTACTTCCTCACTCCCTGGCCATAGGCCTAATGCAGAATTTCAGTCCTACTGAACTCATTTCCTAAACATCCTATTCCCATCTTTCTCTTTCTCCCTGAAGGTTGTCAGAGTTGTCTGTTAAAAAGATCACTGAGTTAAAGGTGAAAGAGTTAAAAAGATCTCCCTTCTTTATTTTTCTGTAATACTTATCATTATCCAACATAACACATATTTTATTTGTTCCCATGATTTGTCTGTTTCCCCTCACTGGAAGGTATGCCCCATGATGCAGGACTTTTTGTCTGTTTTATTCACTGTGGTAATCCTCATGCTTAGACAGCGCGTAACACATAGTGTAGGTGCTTAATAAATATCTTTTGATGGATTCTGTAGAATCCATAGAATATTCAAAATTATATCATGCATAGGGTTTAATGCAATTCTGCATTCAAATTGCTGAACAAATTTCTCAAAGTTAAAAAAAACACTACTTTGGAACAGGATATAGACATGTGGAAGAAATGAGGTGCAGAATTAAAGAATTTAGACTGGAAATATGACTGAAGAGGGAACAGTTGGATACAGTGCGATATGAGTCATAAGAAATACATATATCTGGTCATTAATATGACCATATATATATTTCCCATGTATATTTGGTCTTCGTTCACTGTTCCTGAAAACACTGCAGTCTTAAAGGTGAAATGGGTGTCTTGTCATGTTAATGAGAGACTTTTGGACCCCACCCAAGGGCAGGTGCTGGGAGGCTGAATCAGCCAATGGCCAATAATTTAGTCAATCATGACTGTGCAGTGAAGCCTTCAGAAAAAGCTCTGAGAAGATCCTACCCCTCTCTTGGATCCTGCTTCTCTGTGGGAGGCAGCTTCTATGATTGGGGTACCAGAATGCCTCCAAGCTTCAAGCCAGGTGCCAAGCTCCACGAGGACAGATGCTCCTTTATTTGGGACCTTGCCCTATGTATCTCTTCACCTGTCTGTTAACTTGTATCCTTTATTAAACTGGTAAAGGTAAGTGTTTTCCTGAGTTCTGTGAGCCTCTATAGCAAATTAATTGAACCTAACAGGGAGGTCGTTGGAACCTCCAGTCTGTAGCTGGTAGGTCAGAAGCACAGGTTAACAGCCTGGGGCTTGTGGCTGGTGTCTGCACTGGGGGGTGGAGGGCAGTCTTTAGGATGGAGCCCTTAACCTGGGGAATCTGGTGCTGTCTCTGGGCAGACAGCATCGGAATTGAGTTGAGTTCTCCAACACCCTACTGGTGTTTGAGAATTGCTTGGTCTTCTGTATGGGAAGAGTACCTCTCACATACTTACACACATTGGAATTGGGTCCAGCAACCTGAATGGAGTTATACTACTATTACTACTCTGTGTAAAACTATTACTGTTGTTGTATATATGTAGGAAAAGACACCATAGTAGGTAGGTATAGCTAAAGATCACACATGTGACTGGGGCCTTCGTGTATAGAAATAATTGCCCTGAATAATTTCTGAGAGTTTATGTTGTCCCTGATCTGCTTGGCTCCACCTGCCCTGGGGCTCAGCAACTTGGCATGCTTCCTTACCAGAGAGGAATTACAAGATGATAGCAGAGTCAAGGGCCTTATAACCATGGGGAGTGGGTGAGGCAACCTCCTGGGGGTGATGACTGGGCTGCAACAGCAGTTTCAGGAACCTAGTGTCACGGCCTGTACCCACGTAGGCTCTGGCTTCCCCTGGGGCTTCTTGGAGAAGCCAGGTAACACAACTCAGAAATACATGGGAGGCGAATTGTTTGCGCTTCTTTCCTGTCTTCCAACAGATTGTTCTGAGATGTCCCATGTGGCCAAGAATTTTGCCTCTTTGAGAAGCTGTGGCCCATTCCTTCTTATTCTTCCTTCCCTGGAATTGCACTCATCTCCTCTCTTCATCCACCCCCCACACACAAGAAAAATGAGCTCTCTAAGCTTTGTCTCAGGCTTTTTTTCTAGAAAACTCAGGATAAGACACAGAGAAGAGGGAGAAGTTGTCACAATTCCATTTCAGAAACATTACACTAACCCACAGACATACTTTAGAGTTCAAACCCTTCTCTCATGTGTCTTACTGCAAAAAAATATGTTTCTACTTTAAAATAGTTAAAATATTAATGTCTAACAAAGTAAATAAGCATAAAATGAAAAAATGGTAGAACCTCAAGTTAAGATAGATATGGAGATGAGTTATTGTGGTTAAAAAGATTTAAAATTCATTCATTATTTCATTCATTCATTGAACAAAGAGTATAAAGGACTAATCATGGTGCTGGAGACACTACAGCAAACAAGACATAGGGGTCCTTCTGCAAGGAGCTTAAATACTACTGGAGGTGACAAATAATAAACAAATCAGAAATATTTAATATAATATCAGATGGTAATAAATAATATGAAGACAAATAAAGTGGAGGGGATAGAGAGTGATGAAGTACTCTTTTCGATAGCATAATGGGAAAGGCCTCTCAATGAAAGAAACCTAAGCAGAGACCCGAATGAAGTAAGACAAGTATCCCCGGAAAAGGCTAAGGACTACCATTCAATGATGCATGTTCACAGATTAGTTGGGTTGGCAGATTAGCTTCAAACTAAGACTAAATAAATAGAGCAAGGGAAGAAGAAAAGCATTTGCCTTTCTTTTTTATCTCAAAATTATTGAAAATCTTCTTTCCTCATGTTTTAAATTAATCAACTTGGAAGTTGAAGATACTTCTTCCTTCTTCAATGCAAGATTGTTTCTTTTTTTTATGCTCAATCCCTTTATTAATCAGAGAAATACAAATTAAAATCACAAAGAAATACAATTGCAAGATTGTTTCTTATCTTATTCTAACCCCACACTTTGCCCGGTATGATTGTTATTTATTCATGCATCTCATGTACATATAATATGGTATATACTTTGAAAGCAAAATTTATATATTTTCAGCGTTGCATTACCTGAAATATCTAGTGTAGTGCCTGTCACAGACAAGCAAATGTTTGCTGAATCAAAATTTTTATTTTTATTAACATAGGTACTTTTTGGAAAATATCATTTGACTCCCTAAAAATCATAAACCACAGATAAGTGTTTGGTTTAGCCTATATGAAACTATATTTATGCATACACTGAGTTTTAAAGTAAAATATCTGGTCTTGGACAAGTTATCTAACCTCTCTAAGCCTTAGTGTATAGCAGATAGGAATAACAATTCTTATTGATGGTACTTTTTGGTGCAAGAATTTTTTTTTCTGGTATCGTTAATGTACACACACTTGAACAACATTATGGTTACCATACCCCATAATATCAAGTCCCCCCCACTCCAGTCACTGTCCATCAGCGTAGTAAGATGCTATAGAATAATTACTTGACTTCTCTATAAATATTGCCTTTCCTGTGTCCCCAGCCACTGCATTATGTGTGCTAATCGTAATGCCCCGTTTCCCCCCTTATCCCTCCCTTCCCACCCATCCTCCCCAGTCCCTTTCCCTTTGGTAACTGTTAGTCCATTCTTGGGTTCTGTGAGTATGCTGCTGTTTTGTTCCTTCAGTTTTTGCTTTGTTCTTATACTCCACAGATGAGTGAAATCATTTGATACTTGTCTTTCTCTGCCGGGCTTATTTCACTGAGCATAATACCCTCTAGCTCCATCCATGTTGTTGCAAATGGTAGGATTTGTTTTCTTCTTATGGCTGAATAATATTCCACTGTGTACATATAGCACATCTTCTTTATCCATTCATCTCCTGATGGACACTTAGGTTGCTTCCATTTCTTGGATATTGTAAATAGTGCTGCAATAAACACAGGGGTGCATATGCCTTTTTAAAACTGGGCTGCTGCATTCTTAGGGTAAATTCCGAGGAGTGGAATTGCTGGGTCAAATGGTATTTCTACTTTTAGTTTTTTGAGTAACCTCCACACTGCTTTCCACAATGGCTGAACTAATTTACATTCCCACCAGCAGTGTAGGAGGGTTCCCTTTTCTTCACATCCTCGCGAACATTTGTTGATGTCTGTCTTTTGGATGGCAGCCATCCTAACTGGTGTGAGGTAATATCTCATTGTGGTTTTAATTTGCATTTCTCTGATGATTAGGGATGTGGAGCATCTTTTCATGTGCCTGTTGGCCATCTGAATTTCTTTTTTGGAGAAGTGTCTGTTCAGCTCCTCTGCTCATTTTTTAATTGGCTTATATGCTTTTTGTTTGTTGAGGTGCATGAGGTCTTTATACATTTTGGATGTCAACCCCTTATTGGATATGTCGTTTGTGAATATAGTCTCCCATCCTGTAGGATGTCTTTTTATTCTACTGAGAAGCTTTGTAGTTTGATAGAGTCCCACTTGTTCATTTTTGCTTTTGTTTCCCTTGCTTGGGGAGATATGTTCATGAAGAAGTTGCTCATATTTATGTCCAAGAGGTTTTTGCCTATGTTTTTTTCTAAGAGTTTTATGGTTTCATGACTTACATTCAGGTCTTTGATCCATTTTGAGTTTACTTTTGTGTATGGGGTTAGACAGTAATCCAGCTTCATTATCTTACATGTAGCTGTTCAGTTTGGCCAACACCAGCTGTTGAAGAAGGTGTCATTTCCCCATTGTACATCCATGGCTCCTTTATCGTATATTAATTGACCATATATGCTTGGGTTTACATCTGGGCTCTCTAGTCTTTTCCACTTGTCTATGGATCTGTTCTTGTGCCAGTACCAAATTGTCTTGATTACTGTGGCTTTATAGTAGAGCTTGAAGTCAGGGAGTGTAATTCCCCTTGCTTTATTCTTCCTTCTCAGGATAGCATTGGCTATTTGGGGTCTTTTGTGGGTCCATATGAGTTTTAGAACTATTTGCTCTAGTTCATTGAAGAATGTTGTTGGTATTTTGATAGGGATTTCATTGAATCTGTAGATTGCTTTAGGCAGGATGGCCATTTTGACAATATTAATTCTTCCTAGCCAGAGTATGGGATGAATTTCCATTTGTTAGTGTCCTCTTTAATTTCTCTTAAGAGTGTCTTGTAGTTTTCAGGATATAGGTCTTTCACTTCCTTGGTTATGTTTATTCCTAGGTTTTTTTTTTTTTGATGTGATTGTGAATGGAATTGTTTTCCTGATTTCTCTTTCTGCTAGTTCACCATTAGTGTTTATGAATGCAACAGATTTCTGTGTATTAATTTTGTATCCTGCAACTTTGCTGAAATCAGATATTAGATCTAGTAGTTTTGGAGTGGATTCTTTAGGGTTTTTTATGTACAATATCATGTCATCTCTAAACAGGGACAGTTTGACTTCTTCCTTACCAATCTGGATGCCTTTTATTTCTTTGTGTTGTCTGATTGCTGTGGCTAGGCTCTCCAGAACTATGTTGAATAAAAGTGGGGAGAGTGGGCATCCTTGTCTTGTTCCCGATCTTAAGTGAAAAGCTTTCAGCTTCTCGCTGTTAAGTATAATGTTGGCTGTGGGTTTGTCATATATGGCCTTTATTATGTGGAGGTACTTGCCCTCCGTACCCATTTTGTTGAGAGTTTTTATCATGAATGGATGTTGAATTTTGCTTAATGCTTTTTCAGCATCTATGGAGATGATCATGTGGTTTTTTTCCTTCTTTTTGTTGACATAGTGGATGATGTTGATGGATTTTCGAATGTTGTACCATCCTTGCATACCTGGGATGAATCCCACTTGATCATGATGGATGATCTTTTTGATGTATTTTTTAATTTGGTTTGCTAATATTTTGTTGAGTATTTTTGCATCTCTGTTCATCAGGGATATCGGTCTGTAATTTTTTTTTTTTTGTGGTGTCTTTGCCTGGTTTTGGTATTAGAGTGATGTTGGTCTCGTAGAATGAGTTTGGGAGTACTCCCTCCTCTTCTACTTTTTGGAAAACTTTAATGAGGATGGGTATTAGGTCTTCAGTAAATGTTTGATAAAATTCAGCAGTGAAACCATCTGGTGTAGGAGCTTTGTTCTTAGGTAGTTTTTTGATTACCAATTCAATTTCTTTTCTGGTAATTCTGCCTGAGAATTACTTACTCTTTTCCTCACCAGTGAATTGTCATCCCAGGTGCTCTGCTCTTCAGTTGCCTAGAGAATCCTAACTCTCAGGACCAGGAAGTGTTTTACACCAAGTATGTTTGCCCCAGGCCAGCTTAAAGTCTTCCTCAGTCACAATTTATTCCTGAAAGTCTGGAGAGAGGGAGGTGACACCCATGGGTTCTCAGCCATGGGGAAAAAGACCACACCTTTGTCCTTACTGGGGGAAACTCCTTAGTTTTCTACGGGAGCAGCTTGCTTTCTGAGTCCTCACAGGAACTTACAAAGCATGTTCCTGAGAGGCTGGAGTGCCAGGTGGAGCATACAGCACTGGCCTGCACAAGTGAATGTGTGTGAAGAAAAGGAGCAGGGCACACACTTCTACAGCTACCTCTTTGCACACACAATTACTACCAACAGATGGTCCCTCCTCCCTGTCCCGTTGTTCCCCGTTTATAATCACTTCTTGCAGAGGGTCATAATTATTTCCAAATATTACTGGTCTGATGACTTCTCCTCCCAATGCAGTTTTTCAATTCCTGTCACAACCTCTGGTTCCTGGGCTGAGCCATACTCTAACTGGCCTAGCCCTGCGTGTCTTCCCGTGTAAGGGAGACCTTGACCTCCAAATGGGTAGGCAAATCATAGCCACCATAGCAAATAACTCATATTTATTTTGCATAAGATTTTAATTTGTATATTTTTGTGATTTATTTTGGCATTGTTATGAGTTTTGACTCTTGGGGAGTTCTGTTGTTATGACTCTTGTGTCTTGTCACAAGACAGTGATAATATTTGCTAAACAATATATGGAATTTATTTTTGATTGGTAATAAAAAATAAAACATGTAATCTCAAAAAAAATGTTGGGTTTGGAGTGAGTCTCTTGTAGGCAGCATATAGATGGGCCTTCTGTTTTAATCAATTAGGTAACTCTATGTCTTTTGATTGGTGCACTCAGACCATTTACATTTAGGGTGATTATCGATAGGTATGTACTATTCAGATTTTCTGTTTCTTCCTGGGTCAGCCTTGGAAGGTTGTATTTTTCTAGAAAGTTGTCCATTTCTTCTAGGTTATCCAGTTTGTTAGCATATAATTTTTCATAGTATTCTCTAATAATTATTTGTATTACTGTGATGTCTGTAGTGATTTTTCCTTTCTCATTTCTGATTCTGTTTATGTGTGTAGACTCTTTTTTTCTTGATAAGTCTTGCTAAGAGTTTATCTATTTTCTTTATTTTCTCAAAGAACCAGCTCCTGCTTTCAGTGATTCTTTCTATTGTTTTATTCTTTTCAATCTTTTTTATTTCTGCTTTAATCTTTATTATGTCCCTCCTTCTACTGACCTTGGGCTTCATTTATTCTTCCTTTTCTAGTTTCATTCATTCTGAGTTTAGACTGTTCATTTGGGATTGTTCTTCTTTCCTGAGGTAGGCCTGTATTGCAATATATTTCGCTCTTAACATGGCCTTCGCTGTGTCCCACAGATTTTGCAGTGTTGAATTATTGTTGTCATTTGTCTCCATATATTGCCTGATCTCTGTTTTTATTTGGTCATTGATCCATTGATTATTTAGGAGCATGTTCTTAAGCCTCCATGTGTTTGTGGGCTTTTTCATTTTCTTTGAGTAATTTATTTCTAGTTTCCTACCTTTGTGATCTGAGAAGCTGGTTGGTACAATTTCAATCTTCTTGAATTTACTGAGGTTCTTTTTGTGGCCTAATACATGATCAATTCTTTAAAATGTTCCATGTGCACTTGAGGAGAATGTGTATCCTGTTGCTGTTGGATGGAGTGTTGTGTAGATGTCCATTAGGTCCATCTGTTCTCATATGTTGTTCAGTGCCTCTGTCTCTTTACTTATTTTCTGTCTAGTTGATCTGTCCTTTGGAGGAGTGGTGTGTTGAAGTTTCCTAAAATGAATGCATTGCATTCTATTTCTCCCTTTAATTCTGTTAGTATTTGTTTCACATATGTAGATGATCCTGTGTTGGGTGCATAGATATTTATAATAGTTATATCCTCTTGTTGGACTGACCCTTTTATCATTATGTAATGTCCTTCTTTGTCTCTTGTGACTTTCTTTGTTTTGAAGTCTATTTTGTCTGATACAAGTACTGCAACTGCTGCTTTTTTCTCCCTATTAGTTGGATGAAATATCTTTTTCCATCCCTTCACTTTTAGTCTATGTATGTCTTTGGGTTTGGAGTGAGTCTCTTGTAGGCAGCATATAGAAGGGCCTTGTGTTTTAATCAATTAGGTAACTCTATGTCTTTTGATTGGTGCACTCAGACCATTTACATTTAGGGTGATTATCGATAGGTATGTACTTATTGCCATTTCAGGCTTTAGATTCGTGGTTACCAAAGGTTCAAGGGCAATTCCCTATCTAACAGTCTAATTTAACTCACTTCATATGCTATTATAAACACAACTTTTTTTCCCTCCTTTTCTTCCTCCTCCATTCTTTGTATATTATGAATCATATTCTGTACTCTTTGTCTAGCCCTGGGGTGACATCTATTTAGCCTTAGGAATACTTCCATCTATAGCAGTCCCTCCAAAATGCACTGTAGAGGTGGTTTGTGGGAGGTAAATTCTCTCAGCTTTTGCTTATCTGTAAATTGTTTAATCCCTCCTTTAAATTTAAATGATAACCTTGCCAGGTAGAGTAATCTTGGGTCAAGGCCCTTCTGCTTCATTGCATTAAATATATCATGCCACTCCCTTCTGGCCTGTAAGGTTTCTGTTGAGAAATCTGATGATAGCCTGATGGGTTTTCCTTTGCATGTGATCCTTTTTCTCTCTCTAGCTGCTTTTAAAAGTCTGTCTTTATCCTTGATCTTTGCCATTTTAATTATTATATGTCTTGATGTTGTCTTCCTTGGGTCCCTTGTGTTGCGAGATCTGTGCACCTCCATGGCTTGAGAGACAATCTCCTTCCCCAGATTGGGGAAGTTTTCAGCAATTACCTCCTCAAAGACAATTTCTATCCCCTTTTCTCTTTCTTCTTCTTCTGGTACCCCTATTATGCGAATATTGTTCCGTTTGGGTCAGTCACACAGTTCTCTCAATATTCTTTCATTCTTAGAGATTCTTTTTCCTCTCTGTGCCTCAGCTTCTTTGTATTCCTCTTCTCTAATTTCTATACCATTTACCATCTCTTTTTTTTTTAACTATTTTTTCTTTCAGGGATATTGGTCTGTAATTTTCTTTTTTTGTGGTGTCTTTGCCTGGTTTTGGTATTAGAGTGATGTTGGCCTCGTCCATTTACCATCTCTTCTACTCCATCTAATCTGCTTTTAAATCCCTCCATTGTATGTTTCATTTCAGATATGGAATTTCTTAATGATTGAATCTCCATCTTAAATTTGTTCCTGAGTTCTTGAATATTTTTCTGTACCTCCATTAGCATGTTTATAGTTTTTATTTTGAACTCTCTTTCAGGAAGATTGGTGAGTTCAGTTTCATATGGTCCTTTTTCTGGGGTTTGTGAGTTTTCGTCTGAACCATGTTCTTTTGATGATTCACGTTTCTGTGTAGTCCCCACTAGTGTGCAGAAACTCCAGTCTCTGGAGTTGCTCAGCCCCTAGTGTGAGGCTGGGGGATGTAGGGGAGCAGAGCTGGTGCTTGGGGGTAGGAAAGATCTGTTTCCTGATTCCCGTTTGCTTTGCCTGTCTCTAGTGTCAGAGCCAGTGAGCCAAGCACACACGTGTAAGCCTCTGTGCTTTGCGTCTCTAGCTGTTGTAGGCGGGGCCTCCCTCTGGCTGGCCTGACACCAGCACAGTTACTGCTGGTTTGTGAGCAGGTGCCAGCAGGCCAGGAGGAAGGCACAGCAGGCTGTGTATCACAGTGGGGGGCCTCAGAGCTGAGTAAGCAGTCAGGGGGATGGAGCACCTGAAGCTCCTCAAAGTTCCCAACCAGCTGGGCACAGTGCCCCTAGACAACCTTGTCTAGCTGTCCCTTCTCCCGTACAGCAAGCTCCGAGCAAACCCCGCCCCTTCTGCAGCCCTCTCACTGCTAGGAAGCCTTCTAGACCGCCCGCCGTTCCTCTGACACAGAGTGGCCGGGTGTGGATCCCCTCCTCCACTAACGGCCAGAATGTTAGTCTCCCAGGCTCTCCACCTGTCCGAGCTCCCCAGTGTCCAGAGCACCACAGAATATAGGATTCTGCTCACAAAGGAGATGTCCAGAGCTAGTTGTCCAGCAGTCCCAGGCTTTCACCCCCTCTCCACTCAGTTTCTCTTCTTCCTGCTGGTGAGCTGGGGTGCGGGAAGGGCCTGGGTCCCACCAGATTCAGTCTTTGGCACGTTACCCTGTTTC
The DNA here is from genome assembly GCA_032199065.1 of Smutsia gigantea. Lineage (NCBI taxonomy): Eukaryota > Metazoa > Chordata > Mammalia > Pholidota > Manidae > Smutsia > Smutsia gigantea. Next base: position 21,777 of record JAVSCE010005751.1, on the reverse strand, counting down.
ATTAAGTCTGCTCTGTTCGTGTGGTCTGTATGAAGTCTGTTCAGCCGTCTTTCTTCTTTCTGTTTTAGGGTTAGTTGTATTAATTAACTATATTTTTGTACTATTTTTGGTTTTGGGAGGAGTTCTGCCTGTCACCTCTCAGACTGCCATCTTTAATCTCCCGTGCAAGAATTTTTAAAAGAACATAAATCATCTGGTATAGGAACCAGACACATGATCGTATTTAGAAAGTGTTGTTCATTTAATCAAGAAATTAGACATTTTCAAGGTTAATCTAAAACCAGGTAATTTGATTATATAAAGAATGCACTAGTTATTTGTTAACAGCATTTGTTGTTAGTTATTTCCTATAAGGAAACCATCATAATGATCCCAAGATCCCTTCTTTAATCAGTTTAAGATAATTTACATGTAACAAAATTAATCTTTTCAATATACAGTCTTTGACAAATGCACCACCACAATCAATATGTAGAATATTGACATCACTATAAAAAGTTCCCTTAAATCCCCTTTGCAGGCAATTCTATCCTTCCACCCCTGAGATCTGGCAATCACTGATTTGTTTTCTGTGAAACTTACTTTTATTTATTACATAAATATTTATGATGGAAGTCCTTGAGCTAGTTATGTTAGAGAACACAAAGATAAGAGATAGTTTGTATCCAGCTCAAAATCTAGCCTAATTTTTTTTTTTTACACACACACACATCTGTGCAAATGTATTTACAACAAATTAAGGAAGACATTCTCAAGACAGTCAGTCTTTGTTTTGTTTCTGGTCATCTGGTTGTTGCTGGTGTTTATATAACTGTCTTCTTCTGCTACCCATTCCATATTCCCTGGGTCTTCAGTGAGGGTTCTTTACTTGCTGGGGAGACCCAAACTTTCATTCCTGAAGGGTCTGGACCATTACTAGTCCTGCCTGGATTGGGTGTTGGTTTTCCATTGGCCTTGATCACAGGGCATGGTAATACTAACAGAGACCCAAGGGCATGTCCTATTCCCAAAGTCCTGTTCTTTACCTCCATTGTAGAGTCGTGGTGCAGTTTCCCTTAGACGATCAGGATCAGTCATCCCACTGATGACCATAACTCCCTTCCTTGCTTGTTGGTTCAGAGGCACAAGGAGCCTAAGTGGTGAGGCGGCTGCGCTCACTTCAGCTTCAATGGGGTCATGGTTCATGTGTGTGTCCTGGTGGAAGCATTCTTCCCTCTGGAACTAAGACCTCCAGGCAAACAGAAAATAAGGTTTGGGGGACAAGAAGCAAACATTCTGCTAGTGGATTGCTAGGGGTAACAGTGAGCAGTACCACTCCAATTTTTACCCACATTCTGGTCTTTTTTTTAATGTAATTTATTTTATTATCATTAATATACAATTACATGTGCAGTATTACGGTTATTAAACTACCCCTTCATCAGGTCCCCCCCACCAACCCCATTACAGTCACTGTCCATCAGCGTAGTGAGATGCTATAGAATCACTACTTGTCTTCTCTGAGTTGTACTGCCCTCCCCGTGCCCCCACAACATTATATCTGCTAATCGTAATGCCCCTTTTTCCCTCTTATCCCTCCCTTCCCGCCCATTTTCCCCAGTCCCTTTCCCTTTGGTAACTATTAGTCCGTTCTTGGGTTCTGTGAGTCTGCTGCTGTTTTGTTCCTTCAGTATTTTTTCTTTGTTCTTATACTCCACATATGAGTGAAATCATTTGATACTTGTCTTTTTCGGCTTGGCTTATTTCACTGAGCATAATACCCTCTAGCTCCATCCATGTTGTTGCAAATGGTAGGATTTGTTTTCTTCTTATGGCTGAATAATATTCCATTGTGTATATGTACCACCTCTTCTTTATCCATTCATCTACTGATGGACACTTAGGTTGCTTCCATTTCTTGGCTATTGTAAATAGTGCTGCAATAAACATAGGGGTGCATCTGTCCTTTTCAAATTGGGCTGCTGCATTCTTAGGGTAAATTCCTAGGAGTGGAATTCCTGGGTCAAATGGTATTTCTATTTTGAGTTTTTTTGAGGAACCTCCATACTGCTTTCCACAATGGTTGAACTAATTTGCAGTCCCACCAGCACTGTAGGAGGGTTCCCTTTTCTCCACATCCTCGCCAACATTTATTGTTGTTTGTGTTTTGGATGTTGGCCATCCTCACTGGTGTGAGGTGATATCTCATTGTGGTTTTAATCTGCATTTCTCTGATGATTAGCGATGTGGAGCATCTTTTCATGTGCCTGTTGGCCATCTGAATTTCTTCTTTGGAGAAGTGTCTATTCATGTCCTCTGCCCATTTCTTAATTGGATTATTTGCTTTCTGTTTGTTAAGGTGCATGATTTCTTTATATATTTTGGATGTCAACCCTTTATCAGATACGTTTTTTATGAATATATTCTCCCATACTGTAGGATGTCTTTTTGTTCTATTGATGGTGTCCTTTGCTGTACAGAAGAAAATCTAGCCTAATTTTATGTAATTTTGAGATAACTTGTCTACAAATAGTATGGACTGACTTTCAATATGAATGATGCCCATTAAAGAGGAATAGGAAGGAAAATGTTGCAAATGACTTGTAACTTTTAAAACACTGAACAAAATCATGTACCTTCATGAATTCTACTAAAGGTGATTTCCTTTAAAAGGCACATATTTATGATTGCATGATGTTCCACATAATTACCAAAAAGTAAACTTTTTAAAATTAAGCAAAACACATATAGGAAAATGCAGAAATCCTAAGTGTGCAGCTCCATCTTCCCAGGTTATTTAATGTCAACCTAGACCAGCTCTCTGGCCAATACCATGAAAAGGCAACATCCTAAAGCCTTTTGGTTTAGATAGAATAATTACATTATTGAAAGAAAAAAAAAAGACAAGAGAATAATGTTCTGCCAAGGCTCACAAAGAATTGTGGGCATCAGTAGTGAGAAAATGGATGGTACATTAAAATTCATGAGGAAATGCCAGTTAAGTTCCATGAATAACAAAGCAATTATTATGCAGGTCAGGTTTTTCTTTCATTATTACAGAAAGACACAAAATCATTATCATGATCTGCCATGTGTTTTTCCTTTGTTTTTAGATGCTGGGACAGGCCTATTAAATAAATGTTCAGCGTTACCCAGGGGAACAGTCACAGTGGTGAGTAATGGTGGTTGCAGTGCACGTGGCTTTCTATGGTTCTAATTGTAAGTGCATTTAGACCAGAGGAAAGAAACAAATTAAAAAGAAGGGCAGACGGCTTGGGGGTCATTTCTCGAAGAACAGAACTGAGTCTATTCTTAATCTTACTGCCCCTTGCTTCATGCTTTACACCTGCTGATTCCGGAATAGACAAAGCTGGTGTCTGCATTTGGAGCCTCCTTGATCAATACAATGGGGACAACAGTTCATTTCAAAAGGAGTAATACATGCGAATTGAGAAAGGGTACTAACATCAGGAGAAAAAACAAAAAGAATCCTATAAACATTTGTATAGTGGGGTCAAAATTTACCCCCACTGTAATTCTACCGTGCAAAGGAAATAGTGCTCTTTATTTTCTTTGATGGACATAATTTTCCTGGCAAGCTTCCATAGCAGAAGGAAAGAAAAGCCCTGAACTTGTCAGTTCAAGGTAACAATCTTTTTTCAGTCTAAATGAATAGTCACTTGTGAATAATACATTTTCTTTTGGGTAGGTGGAAAATCTTTCACATTTCTTCTCCCTTAACCTTGCTTCCCTTCAACATAGTCTGGCTGTATGGAAGGATTTGTGGCCACATAGGGTTGGGAGAAGAAGGGCCTCAGATCCCTTTGGGGGTCTCAGGATGCAAATTTGTTTCTGCGGCAGTACGGCATCTCTGTGGACTGGTGGCCATCGAGGGCCCCTTTGAGATGCAGCGAGACTTACCTGGCCTTTGGGCAGTGTGCCAATATCATCATGGTCTGGGGTTTAGGTCATTTGCCCTACATACTGCAGCATGTTGGCTTCTACTGGACTCTTTGCCACTTCTGTGGTCCATCACCAGCATCCCTGGCAGGCCACACAGGAGCCAGGACCACTGCATCAGGCTCATCCACCACTTCTCTCTGTCACAGCTGAGCAGTCTCCATATTGGATGTGGCACCAAATCATAGAGAAGCAGGCCATGAACTCTATTACTTTCAGCTTTCTCTTCATGCCATTTAATGTACCTTCCTCCTCTAGAAGTTGCCCTGGGGAAGAGCATGCAAGATGCAGGAGTCTAACTCCTCTTTCCCCTTTCAGGGCCACCCTTCACCTTCCACTCTCTCTCTCTCTCTCTGAAGAGGCTTTCTCTATACTCTCTTGCTTCACTAGAAGAAGGCAGGCACTGCATGTCTCCATCGTAATGGCAGACAGAGCATCTTTTCTACACTATGGAAGAGACCCTTCAGAATGAATCCTGATAGGGTAAGTTGTCTTCTCTGCAAGACAACTGGGAACTGGGGTTTATAAATTGCTATTTATTTTCCTCAAATATTGTTCCAATTTATTTTTGAGGGAGTATGGCAAATGTTCCCTAATTATATATGTTATATATAGTGTTTAAAAAAAATTATGACCGTCGAGAAGAGAAAAATGAAAGTTGTGCTTTGATATTTTAGGTTGCTCATTTAGGCTTTTTATGAAAACAGAAGTTCAGACTTTCAAAAATTCCTATTTGAAGCTTGAGATGGGTTATGTTGAAGAAGAGTGCATTCCAGTTCTCATTTGGAGGACTTTAATCCCATTTCTTTTTTATTTGCCCCTTCCTCTCTTCTCTTTCTTCTCTTGGATGAGAAGATTTATCCAGTTTTCCCAATGACAAAAGAGCCACATTGCCTTGAACCTGTAGATAGAGAAAAAAAACACGGAAGCACCAGAGCTCCTACAGGAAGGGTATACCTTTTGTATGCTTCTATTTCTTTCTTTCCTTTAAAAAATACTGAACATCATTGAAAGGACTGCTTTGGATGCACCATAATACACAGAAATATATATAGTCTTGCATCTCAAGGATCTTCTACCTTCAACTTCTCTGCAGTATAGAGGGTTATAGAGATAACCAGGGAAACATGTGGTATGGTACACTCCCTTTCCTATAGCTGTGCTGTATACAGTTGATGTGAAAAGACAACTTTTCAGTCTCCTTCAATGTCCTTACCACCAGTGATAAAATGTTTGTAAGTATTTAATTATTTGTTTGTACAAACAGGCTTATTTATTGAGGTTTTTCTTTGAGATAATGTTTTGGGAGTTTTTAATATATAGACAATATTTCAGACATACAGGAAAAAAGTATAGAAAATAACATGATAAACATCTGTGTATCCAACAACAGATTTTAACATGTTGCCATATGTTTAAGATTTTTTTAAGAAATAAAAATTATTAATAAAGTTGAAGCAACCCTCTCTCATTCCTTTCCCTACTTACCACAGGTACCCAGTATCTACAACTTATTATGTGTCCCATGTTTCTATAATTTTACTACATAGGTATGTGTCCATAAGCAGTGTTATTTTTTGTGTGTTTCAATTTTTATTTAAGTGGTATCATGTTGTAAGCATACTTTTGTAACTTTACTAGTAGAGTAGAATTTATTTCTACTATCTTATATTGTGGTTTCTATTTACTCTGCTTTCTCTTCATTTCTTTTTTCTATACTTCCCTGAGTTATTGAGTTATTTTTCCACCACTTCTACTGGCTTGGACATTATACATTAAGAAATATAAACTTTTATTTATTATGGGATTAAGAAGGTAATCTCTGGTAAAGAGGTGGGGTTTCAGATTTATTTACATAAAGCTTTATGTGATATAGGAAAAGTATTGAAAACAAAGTTTGCTATTTTCTTACAGACTTACATAATTTTGAAACCTCTTTACTATAATTATATATAAGCTTTAAACATTTTTGGGGGTTGTTTGTTTTATCCATTTTTCCTTCGATACTTTGGTGAGAAGAGAAGTTCATGGTTGTCAAGTGGATTTTCTTTGTAGTGGTAAAATGAATAACTTACTTCTCTTTTACATTTATAAAAATACATACTTTCCTTTTTTAAAACTACATACAACTTTCTATTTATTTATTCAGTGTTTACCCTTAAATTTATAACATGCACACTCAACTGGGTCTTAGATATCAGCCTCTTTTGAACAATACACAATTTTAGATGATTCACTTCTCCCATCAGTTATGTTATTATAATAATTTGATTTCAGTTCTTCAAAAACCCTCTCAACTTAGAAATACTTATCATTATTGCTTTTTAATACTAAGTATTAATTTAGATGTACCAGTCTTTTTACTATCTTTTCTCTCTACAATTGGTACTTTATCACCAATCCTTTTTCCTGGATTTAATTTCCTCATCTTGAAGTATATATTTGAGTATATTACAAGCAACAATTTATTACTAGTAAACTATTTTATTATTTATCTGAAAAATATCTTGATTTCAGTTTCACTCCTGCATGACAGTTTGAATACAGACTTCCTGATCATTATCCCTTAACAATGTGGTGATGCCTACCATTCTACTGTCTTTTCTCAATTTTTGTTGATGAAAAATCTGCGGAAAATGATAATTATTCCCTTGTAAGAAATCTTTTTTATTTTGTTATTTTAAAGGTTTCTTTTTCCGCTGTGTTCTGTGTTTCATTCTGTTCAGGTATATATGATTTTTACTTTTCTGTGTATGGGGCTCAGTGATTAGCGACTCAAATATTGCTTCTCTCCTATTCTGTCTATTCCATCATTTTGGAACTCCTTTAAACATGTGTTGGGTCTTCTCATTCTATCCTCCGTATCTTTTAATTCCTCTTTCATAGTTTTCATCTCTTCATCATTATATGCTACATTCTGGGTGATTTCCTCAGCTCTGTCTTCTACTTCATTATTTTCTCTTGATTTCTTTATACTGTCCGTTGAGTTTTTAATTTCAATGAAATTTTTTTAATGTTTAATTTTATTATTTTTTCAAATATGCCTATTTGTTTTTATAATGTTCTCTCATTTCATTATTGTTTCCATGATTTCACTTTTCCAGTGCTTTAAACTACACTTATTTTACATTTTCTTTTAGATTCTCCTATTATTTCTAGTTCTTTGGTTACAGTTTTCCTGTTTGTTAGGTTAACTGATCTCGTGATGGCTTATTTCTTCACGTGATATGCAATTTTTTGTTGTGATCTCATTTCCAGTGGGGAATGTTTACTCCATGGGAATTCCTTGCACCTTGAAAGTGTCCTCAAAGAGACTGTCCCCACAGAACAGTTTTTAATTTTCCTATAGATTTGCATTCCCTATTCATTTCTGGTATCTAGGGATTTCTCTTTCTTATATTTTATCAAGCATATTTATGTTGTTGTTGCATAAGGCAGGACTGGACTATTCAGATTTAATCCACCAAGTTGCTGAAAGTTCCATGTAATAAAAAAGATGAATTTTCTGTCTGATTTATAATTGAATGAAAGGAGAACGTAGCTAATTTAATGTAAAGTAAAAATTACACACATGTGTAAAGTCGGAATTATCAACTAAAATCTCAGCATGTTAGTACTTACTAGATTACTAATTAGATTTTTCTTTGTTAGGTTATATTTCTTTTGTGTGTATATTTACTTTGTGATAGATTTTAAACCCAGTGGCATTGCATAAAGCTTAAAGGTATTTTATAAGAATTGGGTTTAACTTTGCTTAGTCAAATTTCATGTACTAGCTGCAAAAGCAATGAAAATGATATTTTAGATAAAAACTTGCTGTTGCAGCAAATATCTATATTTAATAAAGAGAAAGTTGGTGACTTACTCAGTAGGGACTCCATAAATAGTTGGTGGAAAGAGCAATGGCCTGGAGATTTAGAAAGCTGTACTTGAACTTTGATCTGCCACTGTCAAGCTGTACAACCTTGGGCAAGTCACTGAAGATCACCTCAGTTTCCTCTTCTCTAAAAGGGGTCTGGCACTCTCTACAGTTGAAAATCCTATAACTCTAGATAGCGCAGAGATAGATGCCTTAAAATCCTGACACTGCTAATGGAATAAAATGAGAAGTGGAAGAACCAAGACACAAATGGCCCTTTTTAAATAGGGTGTAGTAGTATTTGGAAAATAAAGTTAAAAAATCTTTTTAAAAAAAATTGAAAAAAACTCTCAAACAAGATCTATCACAGATTTTAACTGTATCATTTAACAATAATAGTTCCTGCCTTTGCAAAAATTTCTCCTATGAGGATATGGTGCTTGAACAATTGGACATCTATATGAAAAATAAGAACATTGATCCATACACAAAAACCTACTCAAAATGGATTAAAAACTAAATGTCAAACATAAAACTATAAAACTCTAGAAAAACACATATAAGCAAATCTTTGTGACCTTAGGATTATGCAAGATTTCCTAGATATCACCAAAGGCACAATAAAAAGAGAAAATGTTGGTAAGTTGGACTTCATCAGAATTAAGAATTTCTTCTTGAAAGACACAATTAAGAGAATTAAAAGACAAGCCATAGACTAGGCCAAAATATTTGCAAAGCATATATCTGACAATGGATTTGAATCCAGAATCTATAAGGAATTCTCAAGAATTAACAATAAAAAAATAAGCAACCCTTCTGTCCCATATATATATATTGGCAAAAGATTTGAACAGACATTTCACCAAAAAAGATATATGGACTACAAATAAATACACAAAAAGATGTTCAACCCAATCATCATAGGGATATGCAAATTAAAACCATAATGACATACCACCATTACTTATTAGAATGGGTAAAACAAAAAAAGCAAACTGACAATACCAAGTCTTAGCAAGGATGTAGAATAACTGAAATTGTCATTCATGGCTGGCAGAAATGCAAAATGGTCCAGACTCTATGGAAAACATTTTGTCAGTTCCTTTCTTTCTTTTTTCAAATTGAAGTATCAGATATACATTCTTATATTGGTTTCAAATATACAGCACAGTGGTTCAACAGTTACCCATATTATTAAATCCTCACCCTGTATGTAATTATTATTTATCAACATAGAAAGATGTTACAGAATCATTGACTATATTCTCCATGCTGTACTAGCATCCCCATGGGCAATTTACATTGTGATTGCAAATTATGTGCCCTTTTATCTCCCTCACTCTTCCTGCAAACCTGCCCCAACCCCTCCCCCTTGGTAACCACTAGTCACTTCTCAGTGTCAGTCTACTGTTGTTTTATTTCTTCTGTCTCGCCTTGTTTTTATATTTCACAAATGAGTGAAATCATATGGTATTTGTCTTTCTCCACCTGGCTTATTTCACGGAGCATAATACCCTCTCGCTCCATCCATGTTGTTGCAAATGGTAGGATTTGTTTTCTTCTTATGGCTGAATAGTATTCCATTGTGTATAGGTACCACTTCTTCTTTATCCATTCATCTACTGATGGACACTTAGGTTGCTTCCATTTCTTGGCTATTGTAAATAGTGCTGCAATAAACATAGGGGTGCATATGTCTTTTTGAACTGGGCTCCTGCATTCTTAGGATAAATTCCTAGGAGTGGAGTTCCTGGGTCAAATGGTATTTCTATTTTGAGTTTTTTGAGGAACTTCCATACTACTTTCCACAGAGGTTGCACCAATTTACATTGCCACCAACAGTGTAGGAGCGTTCCCATTTCTTTGCATCCTCACCGGCATTTGTTATTTCTTGTCTTTTAGATAGTGGCCATTCTGACTGGTGTGAAGTGATATCTCATTGTGGTTTTAATTTGCATTTCCTTCATGGTTGGCGATGTGGAGCATCTTTTCATGTGCCTGTTGGACATCTGAATTTCTTCTTTGGAGAAGTGTCTGTCCAGATCCTCCACCCATTTTTTAATAGGGTTATTTGTTTTTGGTTGTTGAGGTGTGTAAGCTCTTTATATATTTTGGATGTTAACCCTTATCAGATATGTCCTTTACGAATATATTGTCCCATACTGTAGGATGCCTTTTTGTTCTGCAGGTGGTGTCCTTTGCTGTACAGAAGCTTTTTAGTTTGATGTAGTCCCATTTATTCATTTTTGCTTCTGTTTCTCTTGACTGAGGAGATGCGTTCAGGAAAAAGTTGCTCATGTTTATATTCAAGAGATTTTTGCCTCTGTTTTCTTCTATGAGTTTTATGGTGTCATAACTTACATTCAGGTCTTTGATCCACTTTGTGTTTACTTTTGTGTATGGAGTTAGACAATAATCCAATTTCATTCTCTTGCATGTAGCTGTCCAGTTTTCCCAACACCAATTATTGAAGAGCCTGTCTTTTCCCCATTGTATATTCATGGCCCCTTTATTTTATATTAATAATATAATGCATATATACATGGATTTGTATCTGGGCTTTCTATTGTGTTCCATTGATCTATGGGTCTATTTTTGTGCCAGTACCAAATTGTTTTGATTACTGTAACTTTGTAGCAGAGCTTGAAGACAGGGAGTGTAATCCCCCAGCTTTGTTCTTCTTTCTTAGGATTGCTTTGGCTATTTGGGGTCTTTTGAGGTTCTACATGAATTTTAGAATTTTAGAATTATTTGTCCTAGTTCTTTAAAACTACTGTTGGCATTTTAATAGGGATTGCATTGAATCTAAATTGTTTTGGGCAGGATGGCCATTTTGACAATATTAATTCTTCCTATCCATGAGCACAGGATTTCCATTTATTTGTGTCTTCTTTAATTTATCTTATGAGTGTCTTATAGTTTTCAGACTACAGGTCTTTCACCTTCATGGAATAGGTTTATTCCTAGGTATTCTATTCTTTTTGATGCAGTTGTAAATGGAGTTTTTTTCTTGATTTCTCTTTCTGCTATTTCATTGTTAGTATATAGGAATGGAACAGATTTCTGTGTATTAATTTTGTATCCTGCAACTTTGCTGAATTCAGTTATTAGTTCTCATAGTATTCGGGTAGAGTCTGTAGGGTTTTTTATGTATAATATGTCATCTGCAAATAATGACAGTTTAACTTCTTTCTTACCAATTTGGATACCTTTTATCTCTTTGTGTTGTCTGGTTGCAGGGGCTAGGACCTCCAGTACCATGTTGAATAAAAGTGGTGAGAGTGGTTATCCTTGTCTTGCTCCTGATCTTAGAGGAAAAGCTTTCCGCTTTTCACTGTTAAGTGTGATGAAGGCTGTGGGTTTGTCATTCATGACCTTTATTATGTTGAGGTATGTACCCTCTATATCCATTTTGTTGAGAGTTTTTATCATGAATGGATGCTGGATTTTGTCAAATGTTTTTTCAGCATCCATTGAAACAATCATGTGGTTTGTATTTTTTTGTTGTTGATTTAAGAATATTGTACCATCTTTGCATCCATGGAATAAATCCCACTTGATCATGATGGATAATCTTTTTGATGTATTTTTGGATTCAGTTTGCTAATATTTTGTTGAGTATTTTTGCATCTATGTTCATTAGGGATATTGGTCTATAATTTTCTTTTTTTGTGGTGTCTTTGCTTTTTGTATTAAAATGACCTTGCCTCATAGAATGAGTTTGGAAGTATTCCCTCTTCTTCTAGTTTTTGGAATACTTTAAGAAGGATGGGTATTAGCTCTTCTGTAAATATTTTGTAGAATTCAGCTGTGAAGCCATCTGGACTGGAAGTTTTGTTTTCTGGGACTTTTGTTTTTTGGGAGTTTTTTGACTACCAATTCAATTTCATTGCTGGTAATTGGTCTGTTCAGATTTTCTGTTTGTTCCTGGGTCAGTCTTAGAAGGTATATTTTTTCTCAGGAGTTGTCCATTTCTTCTAGGTTGTCCAGTTTATTGTTATATAATTTTTCATAGTATTCTCTAATAATTCTTTGTATTTCTATGGTATCCATTGTGATTATTCCTTCTTTGTTTCTGATTTTGTTTGTGTGTATAAATTCTCTTTTTTTCTTTGTAAGTCTGGCTAGGGGTCTATCTATTTTGTTTATTTTCTTAAAGAACCAGCTCCTGGTTTCATTGATTTTTTTCCCTATTGTTTTATTCTTTATTTTATTTATTTCTCCTCTGATCTTTATTATGTCCCTCCTTCTACTAACTTTGGGCTTCATTATTCTTCTTTTCTAGATTCTGGCAGTTTCTTACAAATAGACGTTTATCATTCGATGCAGCAACTCCACTTCTAGGTCTTTACCCAAGAAAAATGAAATAGTACAATAAAAAACCAGTATGTGAATGTTTATAGTGACTTTATGCATAGAAACAACATAAATGTCCCACAACTAATGAATTCATAAATGATTGTGGTAACATTCATACAATTTAATACTACCCACTAATAAGAAGGATTGAATTATTGATATACACTACAACTATATTCAACTGTAGATGAATTATATCTAATTATGTTTAATGAAAGAAGCCAAACCAAAAAAAAGAGTACATACCAGATGATTCCACTTATGACATTTGGAAGAGGCAAACTGTGGATACAGAAAACTTATCAGTGGTTGTCAAAGCCTAGAGGTGAAGAAAGTGGTTGACCACAAAGGAGCACAGGGGAATTTTTTAGAGTGATAAAACTGTTTTATATCTTTATTATAGTGGTGGTTACAAACCATATGTACTTGTCAAAATTCATAAAAGTCACAACTATACACTAAAAAGGATGAGTTTTACCACTTGGAAATTATGTCTCAATAAATATGCTCACCTTCCCCCCTGCCAAAAAAAGACATAAATAATACTTATCACAGATTTTAATGGTATAAGCTACTTTTTCCCTCCAATGAAAAAATTGTATTATAACTGAGAAACAGGGACAATAAAAATTAAAATATTAAAATGAAAAATATTTGCAATATAAAATCTATGTGCTTTAAAACAAGTAATATCAAATATGTACAGTATTTACATGATTGTTAGTAATTTTCAATCTTTTTTCACTTTTTGATTTTATGAGTTAAATGTCAATATTTTTTTTCAGAGAAATAGTACTCTTTCATTTTTCTTTCAAATAATGTTGGTGCTGAAGTTTCTGGAATAAACCCAGCTTGCCACCTTCAGGCAAGTGAAAGATTTACAGAGACCATCACCAGAGATAGAATATTAATTTTGCAAATTTCTCAATCCATACTTAATAATGTCTTGATCACTCTGTTAGTGCGTGTGTGAGATTTCTTCTACCCAGAATCTTTCCCTGGCATTTACTGGAATCTTCCCAACTTTCAAAGCTCAGTTCAAATGCCATTAACTCCAAAAAGCCTCCCCTGATAACTCTAGTTTTTCCCCCTCTAAATATTTAATCTCCTTTAATACTGTAACGTTATTGAAGGTAGTGATCATGTCTTACACATATTTTTATGCCTTTGTATGGCCGTTAAAAAGGGTACATATAAGAGTTGTACATCCTAATGCCTACTTGATATGTGAATGAATGAATAAGAAGTTAGAGTAATCACTGAGCCTTCATTTGAAAGAAGCCCTATTTTATTAATAAAATAATGGGAATTCCACATATCTATGCAAGATTATATGCATATGTATAAAGCATCAATTTTCACTGATAATGGCTAGAAGTGTCTTAATCTTTATTAATCTCTCAATTAAATTATATCATTGATGAATGATTTAATGACCGTTTGGTGACCAGCCCTGTCATACTAATTCAAATCTTAGTATCTGGACACCGGAAACATAAGATTCAAAAGAAAGAAAAGAAAGTGTGATGATGATGTCTTTTAGTTTTGGACTGAAAAGTGTACTCTTCTCTAAGTTCTATGATATGGGCATCTAATTACTTTCCTCCAATCTGACATGCTATAGCCATGTTAATAGAATATGTAACAGTGGTGTGGGGTCCCCCACCACTTCACTCATAGAAAAATTCCGGAACATTTCTGTGTGATCCTACCTGGTTTAGGTAATGAGGTCCTTCTTCATGTTTCCATTTCCTCCATAATGTACAAGCACCCCTATCTTTCTTTCCATACCTACCTATATCTAGGACTGCTAAGTGACAAACTGGTAATATGCTATGGTTTTGATTTTTATTTATTTATTTATTTGTAGGTAGTTCCTGTTCTTTTTTTTTTGGTATCATTAATATACAATCACATGAGCAACATTGTGGTTACTAGATTCCCCCCATTATCAAGTCCCCACCACATACCCCATTACAGTCACTGTCCATCAGCATAGTAAGATGCTACAGAGTCACTACTTGTCTTCTCTGTGCTATACTGCCTTTACCCATGCCCACCCCCTTCGTTATGTGTGCTAATCGCAATGCCCCTTATTCCCCTTCTCCCTGCCTTCCCACCCATTCTCCCAGTCCCTTTCCCTTTAGGAACTGTTAGTCCATTCTTGGGTTCTGTGAGTCTGCTGCTGTTTTGTTCCTTCAGTTTTTGCTTTGTTCTTATACTCCACAGATGAGTGAAATCATTTGGTGCTTATCTTTATATGCCTGGCTTATTTCACTGAGCAAAATACCCTCTAGTTCTGTCTATGTTGTTGCCACTGGTAGGATTTGCTTTCTTCTTATGGCTGAATAATATTCCATTGTGTATATGTACCACATCTTTATTCATTCATCTCCTGATGGACACTCAGGTTGCTTCAATTTCTTGGCTATTGTAAATAGTGCTGCGATAAACATAGGGGTGCACCTGTCTTTTTGAAACTGGGCTCTGGCATTCTTTTTTTTTTTGTATCATTAATCTACAGTTACATGTGCAACATTATGGTTACTAAACTCCCCACTTCATCAGGTGCCCCCCCCATTACAGTCACTGCTCATCAGCGTAGTGAGATGCTATAGAATCACTACTTGTCTTCTCTGAGTTGTACAGCCTGCCTGTGCCCCCCCAACATTACGTCTGCTAATCTTAATGCCCCTTTTTCCTCCTTGTCCCTACCTTCCCACCCATCTTCCCCAATCCCTTTCCCTTTGGTTAACTGTTAGTCCATACTTGGCTTCTGTGAGTCTGCTGCTGTTTTTTGCTTTCAGTTTTTTTCTTTGCTCTTATGCTCCTCGTATGAGTGAAATCATTTGATACTTGTCTTTTTCCGCTTGACTTATTTCACTGAGCATAATACCTTCTAGCTCTGTCCATTTTGTTGCAAATGATAGGATTTGTCTTCTTCTTATGGCTGAATAATATTCCATTGTGTATATGTACCACATCTTCTCTATCCATTCATCTACTGGTGGACACCTAGGTTGCTTCCATTTCTTGGCTATTGTAAATAGTGCTGCCATAAACATAGGGGTGCATCTGTCTTTTTGAAACTGGGCTGCTGCATTTTAGGGTAAATTCCTAGAAGTGGGATTCCGGGGTCAAATGGTATTTCTATTTTGAGTTTTTTGAGGAACCTCCATCCTGCTTTCCACAATGGTTGAACTATTTTACATTCCCACCAGCAGTGCAGGAGAGTTCCTCTTTCTCTGCATCCTCACCAGCATTTGTTGTTCCTTGTCTTTTCTATGTTGGCTGTCCTAACTGGTGTGAGATGATATCTCATTGTGGTTTTAATTTGCATTTCCCTTATAATTAGTGATGTGGAGCATCTTTTCATGTGCCTGTTGGCCATCTGAATTTCTTCTTTGGAGAAGTGCTTGTTCCTATCCTCTGCACATTTTTAATAGGGCTATTTTCTGTCTGGGTGTTGAGGCGTGTGAGTTCTTTATATATTTTGGATGTTAACCCCTTGTCAGATATGTCATTTAGAAATATATTCTCCCATAGTGTAGGATGCCTTTTGTTCTGCTGATGGTGTCCTTTGCTGTACAGAAGCTTTTTAGCATGATATAGTCCCATTTGTTCATTTTTGCTTTTGTTTCCCTTGCTTGAGGATATGCGTTTAGGAAAAAGTTGCTCTTGTTTATATTTAGGAGATTTTTGCCTATTTTTTCTCCTAAGAGTTTTATGGTTTCATGACTTACATTCAGGTCTTTGATCCATTTTGAGTTTACTTTTGTGTATGGGGTTAGACAATAATCCAGTTTCATTCTCTTGCATGTAGCTGTCCAGTTTTGTCAACACCAGTTGTTGAAGAGGCTGTCATTTCCCCACTGTATATCCATGGCTCCTTTATCTTATATTAATTGACCATATATGCTTGGGTTATATATGGGCTCTTTAGTCTGTTCCATTGGTCTATGGGTCTGTTCTTGTGCCAGTACCAAATTCTCTTGATTACTATGGCTTTGCAGTATAGCTTGAAGTCGGGGAGCATAAACCCCCCACTTTATTCTTCCTTCTCAGGATTGCTTTGGCTTTCGGGGTCTTTTGTGGTTCCATGTGAGTTTTAGAATGATTTGCTCTAGTTCATTGAAGAATGCTGTTGGTATTTTGATAGAAATTGTATTGAATCTGTAGATTGCCTCAGGCAGGATGGCCATTTTGACAATATTAAATCTTCCTATCCATGAGCACAGGATGTGTTTCCATTTATTGGTATCTTCTTTAATTTCTCTCATGAGCATCTTGTAGTTTTCAGAGTATAGGTCTTTCACTTCCTTGGTTACGTTTATTCCTAGGTATTTTATTCTTTTTGATGCAATTGTAAATGGAATTGTTCTCCTGATTTCTCTTCCTGCTAGTTCATTGTTAGTGTATAGAAATGCAACAGATTTCTGTGTATTAATTTTGTATCCTGCAACTTTCCTGAATTCAGATATTAGATCTAGTAGTTTTGGAGTGATTCTTTAGGGTTTTTTATGTACAATATCATGTCATCTGCAAACAGTGACAGTTTGACTTCTTCCTTACCAGTCTGGATGCCTTTTATTTTTTTGTGTTGTCTGATTGCCATGGCTAGGACGTCCAGTACTATGTTGAATAAAAGCGGGGAGAGTGGGTATCCTTGTCTTGTTTCCGATCTTAAAGGAAAACCTTTCAGCTTCTCGCTGTTAAGTATGATATTGGCTGTGGTTTTGTCATCTATGGCCTTTATTATGTGGAGGTACTTGCCCTCCATACCCATTTTGCTGAGAGTTTATCATGAATGGATGTTGAATTTTGTCGAATGCTTTTTCAGCATCTATGGAGATGATCATGTGGTTTTTGTCCTTCTTTTTGTTGATGTGGTGGATGATGCTGATGGATTTTTGAGTGGTTTTTGATTTATTTTTAAAAGAGTGATCCACACTTGAGGGTGGCTCCTCTTCTTGAATTCTTTCAAGAATTCTTTTAATTAGAACTTTATAACCAAAGATCCTTTTTCTCTTGCCTACTTTGAGGGCTCTCTGTTCCATATATTAGGTCTGTCTTTCTCATTACATTCTTCCTTCTCTCTGTCCTCTCTCTAGGCCCAGTCTTAGCTGTCTGAGAGAGGAAATAATCAGTTGTTTAAGCATGCCTGGGAGGCTCTGGTCTTGGGCCTGAGCTCAGCAATGTCCTTGGATCTGTGTTTCTGCTCAGGTGAGGGCTGGGAAGGAAGAAAGGCCCTGTGTTTACAGGTAAGATAGAAATAGGGCAGGGAAATACAGCAAAATAATCAGATTCATATTTTGGGAAAGAAATCTGCCACAAGTGCAGATTTATAGTATCTACTTTGACCAGAAGTTTGTTCTCTTTCCTCTAGTCCTGCATCCTTTCTCAGAATGTGCACTTGACTTCTCTCCCTCACGACTACCTCTGTTTCAACTCTCCTAAATACACTTTCTAACTGCACCCCAATAATTTCACTGACAAGTCTTTTTAAAATCATCATACGTACACTGTAACACCAGCATCTGTTTCTGGCTATTGTTTTCTCTCCCCTTCATTTACCTTAGTTGATTCTAAGCAGACATCTCCAAATGCATTAAGTACATTTTCAGTTTGCTCCCTAATTCTCTTCCCACCCACTTACAGTCTGGCTTCTCTCTGCTTCTCTTTACCAAAACAGCTGTTGTTTTGGTCAAATTCATGAATTTTAAAAAACTCATGTACTGTGACACCATTGTTCATTCTCTTTCTGTGAATCCCTGTTATGATTAGCTTTCTACATATCACTACTAGTGGTATTTTTAGCTTTCTGGATTTTATTGTATTAATATATTTGATAATTTTCCTTTCTGTTCCAGTTATTTCATTTAAATTAAAGCACTGTTTCTTTGCTCTTTCTTCCTGAAGATGATTTAAAAATTAGATTCTATCTGCATAAATGTCTAATACTCAGCATCCTTCTTGTTGTTTGGATGCTCATAAACAAATTATTTGGATCCAAGAACATTTTCAAAGACTGCTTATGAAGTAATAGAAGTAGGGTGCAATTTATACTTTTCTCACTTCTTTGAATGTCATTTCTTTCAGTTTATCCCATGACTTAAAGATAGCAGGAAATAGATTCAATGTTGTTAGGAACACTGACGTTTTTTCACAGACTCAACCCATGTATTTTCTATTTTTATTCTGTATCTTGTTTGCCATTGTAATTTGTAAACTCACTGGGCAGGAAATAATTGTTGATCTTTCAATTTGGAATACCTTCAAGCACATGGTGATTAATAGTAATATATTTTAAATGTTCTTGGTTTCAAAACTGACAATGTTAAACAACATTTGAGTTTTTCACTTTTAATTTTCTTCACTCTTGGTTTGCAGGTTTTATGTTGGATACTCACCTTAGGTGGTTCTCATACAAGACTGGAATCATTCTATAATAGCTGATTTATAAACACTGGAAGAAAATAAATTGGGAACCAAAATTGATAATTTTGATTATCAAAGGAGGTAATTCCTTCTCCCATTACAGTACAGTGGTTAGTAGTGTGGCTTTGATTCCTGGTCCTATCACCTTTTTGTTCTGTTGTCTTGGGCAAGTATGTGAGCCTTGATTCTCGCATGTGAAAATTGGGATAACGATAACCTACCTCTCTGGCTTTTTGTGAAAACTAAATGAAAAAGAATTATATTAAATGTTTAACTATTAAGTTGTCAATAAATAAATGGTAACCATTATTGGTCTGAAATTATTCTGCTCCTGTTCTTAGGAAGTGGCTTTATTATGCCACTGATACAGCTTCCTTGTACTCAAATACCTTGCTCTGTACTTACCATGCCTGGGCTAAAAATGTATTTTTTATTTTTTTGCTTTGTTTTTCTGATTTGTAATATTTTAAATTTCTAACAGAATCCAGAAGGTTGGAAGCTTCCTTTAAATGGATGAGAGAAATCTGGGATGTTCTTCTGTATTACCAGATTTATTCCTATAGCACCTTGGTTTTGGAGATACAAAGTTGTTAGTTAGAAAGTTGCACTTCATTTAGAGTCATTCAAAAACCAATAAACTTGCCTTTTAGGAGATGTCAGTCCCACTTACAATGAGTTGGTGTAAGTACCTTTTTAATAAGCACAGAAAAATCTTGGGGTCCAGTGACATATTTTGAAGCCTGTCATATAAGAGTAGTGGCCTTTAGGTGATGGTGAAGTGACAACTTTGGGTTTTCTTCTTTGTCAGTAAGTATTAGTTAATTCTAACAGCAAGAATGGTTGGAAAGTTCAAGAAACAATCTTCTTGCACTCATTTTGTTACAATTGACACTATTTACAAAATTGGAAGTTTCTATAACAAAGATCTGCTCCCCAAAGTGCCCTTTCTGGAAAAGTCTCTCCACCTGATTGTTGTATGCGTGCATTTCACCTATTGTGGTTTCCAAAGAATCCACATCCATTAAAAGTGAGCTTAATTCCTCTGGAGATTAATCATTCATTCATACATCCAGCAAGTTCAACAAATACTGATGGCCTATTTTGAATCACTTTGCTGGGCTGTGTACCGTGGCTTTCTAAAGTTCCCGCCCTCGTGTCTAGATAGGCTAAAGGGGAAGAAAATAAACACGGAAATAAATGAAAATGCAGCGTCCTTTAAAGGGAAGGAAGCGTGCGGACCCGAGTTTTGGATACTAAAGAACTGTAAGTCCGGCACGCACCTCAGTAGTTGCGTGCCTTAAACATATCACTTCAGGATGCGCAAGGCGAGAATGTTGTGGAACGCCACTCCAGGAGGGTTCCAGCCCCTGGCAAAGGGTCATATCACGCTGGGTGTGTGAAGGGAGAATAGGTTTGCAGTGACCACTGCAGCTGAGAAAAGTGTCACCTGGCTCTTTTGGGCACAAGAGAACCGGAGAGGGCCTTTCCGGACCTTGGGGATGCCTTCGCGCTCGAGGCGCAGCGCGCACCGACAGATGGCGGGAAACCCTCGCGGGGGGCTCGCCGCTTGTGGCTCAGCAGGGTCGAGGGGGCCCGCGAGCTTTCCCGCCGCCGCGCGCCACGTCACGTAAGAGCTCCCCCTCCCCTTGCTTTGAGTCGCACGCGCGGAAGTAAACACCTCCACGTCATCAGGGCGCGTCTTCGCCTTTCCCCTCCCATCTCCCTAGATCTGTGGACGTGCTCACCTCCGCTCTGGGCCAGGTCTATGTCCCGGTTTCCCGCCGTCGCGGGCAGGGCGCCAAGGCGGCAGGAGGAGGGTGAGCGGTCAAGAGACCTCCGGGAAGAGCGTCCTTCGGCTGTTTCCATCGCTGACAGAGGTGCGGTCCGCGGGACGCTACGGAGGCCAGCGGGAGTTACGGCATGCGGGTTTTTTGGGAGGGGAATAAAAGTCCGCCTTGGGCGGGTTAGAGAAGAGTGGAGAGGAGGCCGCAGCTTTCTTTTTGCCCTCCAAGCCGGAGGCGAACTTTGCGTCCAATGAACACTTTGCTGTAGAGGGGGGCGGTCCCAGACCCAAGTTAGGTGAAAACCCTACTGGGGGACAAAAAAGTGAACCCCAAAGCCCAGACGCATTCTGCTCGCAAACAGGTTCATAAAGCCTTTGTTCTCTACCCATCCATCCCCCCGCACCCCCCTTCGTCGGGCCGCCAGCCTGCCTTTGGGTACGATATGAAGGGAGCCAGTTTCCAGGAGCCAGTTTCCATGGTTACCCACCACTTGGCCTTCTGGGATATCAGTCACTCTGAACAGGGACCTAACTTGAACCATGAATCACAAGGCTTTTAATTCAACAGAGTTTTCCGCTGTATTACAGTTTTTGGTTTATTTAATGAAATTGGGTCTTGTGCTTCTGTGTAGGTATGCTTACATATACGTTGTCCTATGCTAGGCTTACTTTGTCAAGTGCTTTGAGTCATACTTTGGCAAATGCTCAAGTTCGTAGATTTCACTGAAGAGTTGGTATGGACTTATATAAACCTCACTGGGTATAGGTGATTTAACTGAGAATTCATGGATTGATCTCTTCCAGCCCTAAACTTCTATCGCCTTCGTTTTTCAGTTCTGGGAAATTGAGTCACAGATGTCTTTACAGCCCTTTTAATTGCACAACTGTTTTTCTGTTATTGCAGAAGAGAAAGGATGCACATCACAGGAGGGAGGAACTACTCCAACTTTTCCTATTCAAAAGCAAAGAAAAAAGCTTATTCAAGCTGTGAGGGATAATTCATTCCTTATTGTTACTGGAAATACAGGAAGTGGTAAAACAACTCAACTCCCAAAATATCTGTATGAAGCAGGTAATTTTGTTTTGGGATAGCATTGGGAGTAGTTTTTAAAATATCTTCCTAAAGGCTTATAGGACAAACTGTATTTCACAGATGCCCACCATTTGTTTTACAGTCCCAGTTCTTCTCTTGGCACACCTTCCATACATCTTCCCTGTTTCTTTATGGTCTTATTTCAGATTCAGTTGTTGTTGAGAGGGCAATTTTTCCATTTTTAATTACCATAATATCCCAAATAGAATTATAGGTAAATATTGATGCTCTGCTGTAAAATTAGATTGTCTTGCAGTTTATTAGGTAGTGAAATAATTTTCAGCAGGAAGGGATATATTGATATCT
>JAVSCE010005750.1:0-65722 GCA_032199065.1 Smutsia gigantea | reverse complement strand
GACCGACCCGGCTCGCAGGCAGCTCTCCCAGGGCTGCAGGGCCGCGCCCGGACTCACCTGCTCGAGGCCCAGCGAGGAACGGGGCTGAGAGTTTCCTGCCCTTCGGCTGCGGCTCCCTTGCCTTTTGCTCGTCTCGGGGCACCGACCTGAGGGCCGGCATCCGACTGGGCGGGCGTCTGGGGGCCCGCGGGACGCCCTGGCTCTCTGCCCTGACTTGCTCCCCTGGCGCTGCCGCCCAGGAGCCTCGTCCCTGGGGCCTACGGAGGCAGTGTGCTCGGCAGGCTTCCACGGCGCCGACGGGCAGCACGCAGCCCCGCCCGTCTGCGAACGAGGCCCGCTTGCCTGTCCGGCAGCTTCAGCCCGAGGCGCGGGCTCCAGGTGTGCCGGCCGTGGGCGGCGAGCTCCGTGCTCCCAGGGCAGGTGGGCGGTGCCCGCCACCGCCCCGCTCGCCGATGTGACCCGGACAGGAGCCTCTCTGCTTGTCTGGGGCCTCAGGTCTTGTGATCGCTGCCCAGGGGGCCCCTCTAGATCCCCTGGCACTGGTGACCAGTGGGGCTTGTGGTCCCACGGGGCTGTATATGTTTGCATACTTAAAAAACTGCTGCCCAAGGGTCTGGCTTCCAGTCGGCCTGGGTCTCAGGTGGCACAGGCTCCACTACAGAGAGAGGCAGTGAAAATAAGGGAGGCTGCTTGGTCAGTCACAGAAGTTTCAGAGGTGACCGAGAATTATGGCAGGGTTCAACGATAAGGTTCATATCCTACAGAAGGACACTCCTTCAAGACTGGGAAAGGTGGCTTTTTCATCTAATGCATAGAAACCAACACAGAGAGTGAAGTAAAACAAAGGAACAGAGGAATATGTTCCAAATGAAATGACAAGATAAAATCTCAGAAAAAAGAACCTTAATGAAATGGAGACAAGTCATTTACCTGATAAAAAGCTCTAAGTAATAGTCATAAAAATGCTCATCAAACTTGCGAGAAGGATGAACACCATGAGAAACTTCAACCAACAGACTGACAACATAAGAAAGTACTGAACAGAAGTCACAGAGCTTAAGAATACACTAACTGAACCGAAAAATATCCCCATGCTCCTTAAATTTCCGGTTCTAAGAATAACTTACAAGGTACAGATTTCTGCTGGTAGAAAAATTACTTCTAAATGTATTGTCAGTTTCCAGATCTCACATTTTTATTATTATTCGATGTGTGAGAAACTTAGTTCAAATCAATCCAACCATATTTTTCTAAGCACCAAATGTGAGAATATAGTATATATGATATGGTCCCTAGAGTCTTTTTTGTGGGAACGCAATTTCTGCATGAAACTAGTTGATATAAAACAAAAAGAGGAATCTATAATAATATGGTATACTGAATGAAATTAGCTGCTAGTGTGTCTGGCAAAGGCCATGAGGGCTGAGGTGAGGCCAGAGAACAATATGCCAAACAGTGTCTTCAAATTCGTCATTCAAAGAAGTTGGCCTAGAGCTGGGCCCTGACTAACTAGTAAAGTCTGGACAGTCATAAAAAGGGGCAAGGATATTCATGTTATTAAGCAATGTCAGACAGCAAGAATGTCAGTCTTGGGACAGACTACCAAGATTAGCTTGCTGGAATGCATAGGGAGGATTAGAGGAAAACTAGAACATGCGCAACAATGCCAACTGTGAGCGCTCTAGCACAGTGTGCCTGCAGATCACCTTGTCAACAGGTGGGAAGGAGAAAAATAAGCCTGGAGTGAAAAAGTATTAAAACAAGAGGATTAAAATAAATGGATAGTTCTAGTAAGTACAAGGCACAGCCTAAGAAACAGCTTTCTCTTTAGTGTTAAGACTTTGTAAATAGATTTGAACCTGATCCAGCAGGTTGGGTTTGGGCCTGAGATACTGCATTTCTAGCAAGCTCCCAGGTGACTCCACGGCTGCTGGCCTGGTGAGTAGCACTATGAGTAGCAAGGGTCTAGAATGACAAAAAAGGTTTCAAATGTTATACGGTAAGAAACAGAAAGTTTTGTAGGACTGGAGAGGAAAGAATGCCAGTAGATTATGATACTGGTGAAGACAGCAATAATTATAACCATTTATTAAATGATCTCTAGTCCTTCTCCTGGTTACTTATGGAAGCCAGCTACCAAAGAGCCAAGAATATCACTGTAAAAAAATAAAAGTAGTACTGAAGAGGGAGACAAGGATTTTGTTAAGGCAACATGAGGCAGAGAGCGCCAAGCACGTAATGAAGACGCGATGCGCAGTGGCCTGCTCTGGGGCTTGCTTTGGAATCCCACATCACTGTTAAAGCATTGATGACACAGGGTTCCCTTGATGGTCTGCAGTGGCTTTGAAGCAATCAAGCAGACCTCCACCTGAGCTTGCAATGTCTTCCTTCATACTCATAAAAATCCAGGCTTCATAAAGAGAAGTGCTGAAGGTATGCTCCTCTTTTCTGGTTGTTTGCCTTTGTTACCCCTGACCCCAACTTCCCCCAATAAGTTTGCCACTGTTTTGAAATTATCCAGGGTAACAGTCTGAGTTCACATTAGGGACCTGGGACTGTAAAGAGTATCATAGGATATACATTAGCCACCTGCAAATTGAGCAGTGGAATGCCACGTTCTTGCCTTGGAAGGCAGAATACTTTGAGACTGTAGATAGTATTAAAAATGTGAAGGAATGTGAATACAAAAATATCCAGTTGTGGTGATGAGTAACTTGGCAGCATCTTAAAAGGTTTAAAGGGAGGAATTGGCCACCAAATGTTTTATAAAGTCAAGAGAAATGCTGGTAGTAGGGCCATATCAGGATAGATGAATGAGCTGCCCTGTCAACGCTCTTTAGAGGTCAGTGTCCTTGGGGAAGAGGATCTAAGGCCAGATGCATGTAGGATATGCTCCCTGCCTCTGCTTGACTTTTGATTGCCAACATATGAATCTTCAGTATGTGTTTATACAGCTGCTCATATCACAGTGCTTTGTGCTGAAAAGTGAAACTCTAGGCAGGAATAACTCTTCTTTCAAAATTAGGAAAGAAAAAAGATATTCAGACCCCATTAGTCTGCTTTATGAAAACAAAATTTTAATTTTAGCTAAAGCATGTATGTTCTGTTCATCTTAAAATAACGTCAGTGTCAGATGCATAAAACTGTCAGATAAGGAGGTATGCAGGGAAATGAGGAATGTATTTATCTTTTCATTTGTGCTTAAACAATTAGAAATAACTTTTTCTCATTTTTATCACAAAGTAATACATTACTATTATAGGAACCATAAAATACCAGTAAATGGAAGAGAAGTAATCACCCATAGTTCCACAACTTAGTTAAGATTTTGGTGTGCAATTTTCCAGTCTTTTCTCTGTGCATATTTTATTGGCTATTTGACATAGTTGTCAATGTCCATATTGAGTCCTGCTTTTGAAAATTAATATTATACTAATTCTTAACGTAAGAGACAAAGCCTTCTGGGGGAGTTTGTTGTGTTAAAATTATTAAGCATTTCACCCTTGGACAGTTAAGAGGATTAAAATAAATGGATAATTCAAGTAAGTACAAAGCACAGCCTAAGACACAGCTTTCTCTTTAGTGTTAAGACTTTGTAAATAGATTTAAAACCTTTATAGCATTCATCTGGACTTCCATCACTGCTTTGTCTCCACGCTCTTGCCTCTCTAATAATGGAAAGCTGCTAATGCTGGTTACTCAGTGCTTACGAGCCTGCAGCTAGGGACTGGGGAGACTGTGCCCTAGCCTGGTGTTAGTCTTAGGCATGCCATCTGCCTTTGGTTCTCAGTAATGGGGCTTTCTCAGAGATCCTGCTTCTTCTCCATGTGGCAGCCGCACATTGCCTTGGGGGGTCTTGTACGTGAGCAATTCCAGCCCCTTCCTTAGCCAGAGCAGACCACTAATGATCCGGCCCAAGTTCTCTATCCCTTCTCTAACCTTTTCCTTTTACCCTTTCTCCAGACTCAGGGGGCTCACCTGTGCCCAGAGAGCAGCGGGTTTGCGGCCTTTTCCTCAGTGGGTTGAGTGTTATTCCAGAGGTAAAAAGGATCTGGTGGGGCCTTGAGATTTTTCTGTAGCAGTGGTCGCTCCCTTCTCCAGGTTCATACTATTGAAAGAGGATGTCTCTGGCCTCTTGCCCTGCCCACACATTTTTTCTTTAATGCCCAGTGGATGTCAGCGGAAAGGGACCTGCAAATGGATTTCCATGGAGTCTGTAGTTCTCAGGGTTTTTATATGCTTTTACTAGCTCACACTGAGCCCTTAGAAATTTGTGAAACATTTTAGCTGAAATCTCATTCACTTATGTGGTTCTCCGCCTCTCTTCCCTACATATTCTGTTGCAGTGGAGCCAGTGCTCACTCTCTTTCTCTTTGGCAGGGCATGTCTTTTCTTAGATTTCAGGCTGCTTGGTTGCTTTGTGATATTAGCTCTTTGATGGATACCAGAAGAGTGATTATGTTTTGGTTTATACAGCTTTTCATTATTGTTAGGGTGGGAGTGACACTCTTTCAGAACCTTCATTTTTAATATGCTCCCATAGATATATATGTCTTTAAAGTATTAATAAAAATATTTTGTGTTTGGGACACACCTGATATATTTTTCCTTTTTCTTCAGCGATAAAGTATTTGGTATGCATAGCTCCCTGGTTCTATTTCCTGATTTACTCTGAAACCTCTTTTTGGAAAAAATTCCATGACATTCTGTAACATTTATTGTAAAAATGATTTGGGATGATGGAAAGGAGGAGACTTTTACTAGCCTGTATCCAACTAGCTGTGGCAAGCTGGAAGCATCTGGGAAATTAACAGAAGAGTAATTTATAGGCACAGAAACAATAGACTTGGGGACATACTAGTATTTTTTGCCTGTGAAAGTCCGAGCACTGAAATCCTCTTTCAAAATATAATATGAATTGTGTCATTGAGAATGAAGTGGCAATGTTATCTATATGTACATGAAGCTAACCTTGAAAACAAGTAAGATACTTATTACTGAGTCCAATGAGGTAGATCCTGGGCTAATACTTCAAGAAACAAAATAACTATCATAAATGACTTACTCTCAGGAAATGGGCATAGTAGATGTATCATATATGAACTCTTTAGTGAGTGGGATTGCTTTGAACAGTTTAAATTTGTCAGTACACTGATGGTGATGTACTTGGAAAAACAATTTTCTCTAAAACATAAGCCAGTTCTCCTAAGTTATATAAGAAGTATTATTACTATTTGTAATTATACTAGGCCAACAGGATATTGCGTAAATTATTTAACAAGTTTACCTGGCAGGTCATTACTGTAACATGACCAGTGTACATTTACTGCAGAAATTACATTTTTTTGTAGAAAAATAATGGATTAATTAGTTTTGACAATGTTTCTAATTCTCATGTGAAGTTATGAAGATGAAACACTAAATGTGACATCATTTTAATCATTTTCTGGAAGTCTATCACTGACATAGGGTAATGCAAGACAATGCAAATCACAGGGGAAATAAGAGGCACATTAATATAAATATAAGTGTGATGAAAATATTAAACCCAGAAATTGAAAGAGAATTCTTACTGGCATCAGAATTCCTCATTTTTCCATTTTGTGGCTTTTAAACTTTGTGAGGAAGACATAGTAAGGGAATTACTCTTTAAGCAGTACGCTGAGTCTCTTTAAGGAATAGCCACTAAACTCTCATAGTGTTTTATTTTTATTTTTTGAAATAAAAATATTCCCTCTTTCATTTCTCAGTTTGAGTATGTTAGTGGAGGCTCATGTTTTAGAGTTGGTCAAGTCAAATAAGACCATAAATTGAAGTTTGTTTAACTGCTGTGTAGGTTTCATTCATCTTGCTCTTTTTGAGGCTGTCCTTAATTATTTTTGAATATTTGAATTAACTGTATTTATCAGAAATTTGACTCAAGGCCTAATTATGCATTCTCATGGAGGACGCAATGAAAAATGTGAAACGAAACAAAAACAACAGCTAGCACTTCTGCAAACTCAACTCACTGAATTTTTCAAAGTATGGTTAATAAAATCAGCATAACTAATTTGCATTTCTGAATGGACAAACAGACATTGGAAAAGGAAAAGTTTTCTTTGTGATTAGAGCAAAGTGAAATAAGAAAGAAAATTGCCTTTACAAGATGTAAAAAAAAAAATTCGCTCAGGGTATTTCTGTAGAATTCAGCCTGTATCTCTTAGAAATGTACCTAATGCCAGGGTTCTTGGTCTGAGAGTAGACCGTGGTATTTTATAAGCAAAATAGTTATAGAATGACCTGTTACAGTTATAGAATAAAATTAAGTTGTCTCCTGCCTATCATATGGCAGCAGTATTCTCCAATCACTGTGATAACCAAAAACAGATAAACAAAAATACTGGCTCTATAAATTTCCCATAGACCCCTGGGAGCAGTACTGCTCCCTGGGGATCCACAGACTTAAGGTCACAGAGCCGAAGAACTGACTGGGGATAACAGCCTCACAATTTTGAACTTGGAAAGTGGATGTGTCAGTGGCGACTGACTGACTCAGCAGAGCTTGGAAAGCTGACCCTCGGCCAATAGTCAGGAAAGCTGATAAATAGCCTGATTTATACCACAGAAACTTGAAAAGGCTAAAAACTCTGTGACAACGTGTCACCTTTAAAAATAGAAGTGAAGGTAGGGCTCAAAGCAAGATGACACGGATCTGTTTCAAGTTGGGTCTAAAGGTGCTGACTGAAAACCGTGATTATTTCCACTTGAATGAAACATCTTCATATCTAGCCCTCGAATCCACTTGGTTTCCAGAATCTTGGCAGCCAGCATTGTATCCTCTGATCTGTAGGATTCCACTCTGGGGCTCTTAACAGCCTAAAAAGAACTAAAGGTAATAACCTCAGGTTTACCTGATTAAACGACTCAGCCCTGTTCACTTTTCTGGGACCCAGACCTACAAATCAACTTATAGATCCCCATGCTTAGATATAGGTGGGAAATCAAAGATCACTACACATTTGAGGAAAGTCTTCAATGTGAACACTGGAGACTCAAACTAGAAAATGCAACCAGGGGAAGGAGAACTAGCCTGGGATAAGAAGACTTCAAAAAATAATCATTCGTAACCTCATGAAGGTAGATTACTGCATCCTTGAAGTAAATAACAGATTGTTATAAAAAGGAACATCAGAGACAAAAAGAGCTAATGAAGGAGTTAAAAAGTGAGGGCAGAAGTTTAAAAATGTTTAGAAGATAAGGTGAGGAAATCTCCCAAGAAAACAGACCTAAAATGCAAATAGAAAAATGAGATGACTGAAAAGATAAGAAAATGAGATCTCTTTAGGAATTCTAGAAAATGGAAACAGAACGGAAAGGAGAAAACCATCCATGAAGTCATTCAAGGAAAAGTGCCTAGACTGCAAACCTTTCTTCGTCTACTTGTAGCGGCGCCGAGGGCCGACGGATAAAGGAGTTGCATCTTCATGGATTCCTTAGGGCAACTTTATTCAAGTGATAGTGCCAGGGACAGTCAGAGGAAGTCAGCGTAGGTCTCAGTCATCATTTACCTGAGAGTCTGAGACAAACGAGGACTAACTGGAAGTCCGGAAGTCGTTCTGATCGATTAGAAGTAAGCACAGTGTATAACAACATACGGTGAACAATTTGTGAACGGCCATTGCCTCGAGCTACTCCATTCTAGTCCCAGATTGTGCCTCACCGGGAGTGGTAGTGGGTTTAAAGGGATTGGACATTCCATTCTGGGACTAGTTTAAGCAGAAAGATACTTAGATTTAAGATCCATCTGGGGCATGGTAATAGCATTTTTCCAAATCAAAAACAGGAACTCTTATCCTTGCAGGTAATTTTTTTCTGAATTGTAGATTTATTGTAAGAAAAGTTTTACAAAGGCATACAAATTCAGTGACACTTAATTTGTTAAAAAGAGTAAAATCATATTGAATTGGATATGCTCCAGAAATTCTAGGCTACCTACAGTAGCCTTAGGTTATAAATGCAAATATATTTCATTATAATTTCGTTCTACAATCAGTGCAGCATACATAAGTAAACCAAGCAAAGTTTATAAATATAAACTTCCACAACACTGGACAAGAGAAGGCTACAAAGTCTCTTTTAGACACACCAAGAAATGACAATTTATAATAGTAAATAATAGGGAAGATGATTTCTTTTGGGGGAAATCTCAAAATTAAATACTTATAAACCTATAGACAGAATAAAAAGTTTTATTTTTGTAATCAAATCATAAAATTATGATAAATTGGATAACTACAAGGCCACCTTATATCAGTTTAGACCTCTTTAACAAGGCTATGTCCTAACTTGTTTTCTGTCCTTCCTTTTCCTAATTGAATATATTTATCACTAGTTATCTGGATTTCTTTCCCCACATTTGTTTTAATGTGGCAATAAATTGTGTTCTTGGCTAACTAGACATGGAAAATTGAATCCAAGTTGGGCCAGGGAGGCAGACCATGATACTTTTGAAACTGTAGATTTTGCCATTTCAGAAAATTCTGTAGCTCAGGGCACCTTGGGAATCTCTCATCCCCATGGCATCTTGGAGCTCTGGAAAGGAATCAAATATTAGTATTTTTCCAGTGAAACAGGATTTAGTCCCTTCTTCTCTTCTTACTTGTAGGCATAACTAGAGTTGGTCCACCAGGCAAATGCTGTTGTGAACGTACAGTTAGGTAAAAGTTTTTAAGGTGATATTGAAA
Source organism: Smutsia gigantea (assembly GCA_032199065.1). Taxonomy (NCBI): domain Eukaryota; kingdom Metazoa; phylum Chordata; class Mammalia; order Pholidota; family Manidae; genus Smutsia; species Smutsia gigantea. The sequence goes on along the minus strand of JAVSCE010005750.1, from coordinate 56,996 downwards.
CAAAGAGTATTTTATTGCCATCCAGGTAGATTTAAGCCTTTTATCCTTCAGATCACTTAGACCTTTGGCCTGTCATCTCTTTCAAATCTTTTTCCTTGTGTTTCCCTACTTACTTAGACTCATTCTCTCCTTTCCTGATGCTCAGGGAGTCCTCCTGCAGGGGCACCACCAATTGCAGGAGACTGAAACATTCAATCTGACACTTGGGATTTTATTTTGTTCAATACCGAACTAGTTATTGGATATGGGGAGGTAAATGAAATGTAGTAAAACTAGGAGAAACTACTACTACTTTTCCTAAAACACACAACTCATTATTTAAAATTACTCTCAAACATACTCCTTCTTCTATTGTATATTGGGTAAGATTTTCTGTGAAGATTTCTGTGTTCAGTGAACACATTTTGTTTGAAATGCTATTTAATGTTTCTTATCCACTTAAAATGTCCTTTTTCCCCCTTTCTTTATTTCCCTTCCTGAACTAAGTGGCACAATTTTTTTCCCCTCGAGAATGTACAAGGTAGTGTAGGAAACAGAGATGTGTGACAATAACTATATGACAATACAAACTATTAACATTTAATGGAGATCCTCGTAGGTGTTGGACACCGTACTGAGATCATAGGGAATCTCATTTAGTCCTCAGAATAACACTACAGAATATGTTAATATCGCTTGCATAATAAAAGGTGAGGAAATAGTTCCAGAGACTGGATTCTTGAGCTGGGTTGAAGAAACTCGGTTTTCTAACTCCAAAACAGGGATTTTTGCACAATGATGCACAATCTCTCCAAAGGCAGAAATGTAGACCCAAAACAATAGATATCCTAAACATGATGCAGAGCAAATCCCCTGGGAATTCAGACAAGAGATAATGGGTAGGTGGGGAATGTGGGATCGGGGATGGTATTGTGGAATAGTTGATGATTAAGTCAATTGAGTACTGAATGACTTTAAAGTGTTGAAGAGAGAAAAGTGTGTGTGTGTGTGTGTGTGTGTGTGTGTCTCAAGGCACCAATAAACCAGGATTCTACATTTGAGAAAGATGGCTTTCTTTTTGAGCAAATTTATAGCAACATCATCTGAGTCCTGTCTGAGCTCTAAGACAACTGAAATCCAGAAAGATAGATGGTTTGTCAAAGATCACACAGCTTAGTAGAAGCAGAGCCAAGGTCAGGACTCGCTCAGGGTTATACCGGTGTAATTTTAAGTTGCATTTACTTTGTATCTTCTTGTACCCTACTCAGTCATAGCTCAGTATAGTCCACACTGGCGACTGATTTCCTGTTCCTAAATTAAGCTAATATTGAAACCATAAAACTCTTAGAAAAAAACATAGGCAAAAATCTCTTGGACATAAACATGAGCAACTTCTTCATGAACATATCTCCCCGGGCAAGGGAAACAAAAGCAAAAATGAACAAGTGGGACTATATCAAGCTGCAAAGCTTCTGTACAGCAAAGGACACCATCAGTAGAACAAAAAGACATCCTACAGTATGGGAGAATATATTCATAAAAAACGTATCTGATAAAGGGTTGACATCCAAAATATATAAAGAACTCATGCACCTTAACAAACAAGAAAGCAAATAATCCAATTAAGAAATGGGCAGAGGACATGAATAGACACTTCTCAAAGAAGAAATTCAGATGGCCAACAGGCACATGAAAAGATGCTCCACATCGCTAATCATCAGAGAAATGCAGATTAAAACCACAATGAGATATCACCTCACACCAGTGAGGATGGCCAACATCCAAAACACAAACAACAACAAATGTTGGCGAGGATGTGGAGAAAAGGGAACCCTCCTACACTGCTGGTGGGAATGCAAATTAGTTCAACCATTGTGGAAAGCAGTATGGAGGTTCCTCAAAAAACTCAAAATAGAAATACCATTTGACCCAGGAATTCCACTCCTAGGAATTTACCCTAAGACTACAGGATCACAGATTCAAAAAGACATATCCCCCTCATGTTTATCACAGCCATTTACAATAGCCAAAAAATGGAAGCAACCTAAGTGTCCATCAGTAGATGAATGGATAAAGAAGAAGTGGTACATATACACAATGGAATATTATTCAGCCATAAGAAGAAAACAAATCCTACCATTTGCAACAACATGGATGGAGCTAGAGGGTATTATGCTCAGTGAAATAAGCCAAGCCGAAAAAGACAAGTATCAAATGATTTCACTCATATGTGGAGTATAAGAACAAAGAAAAAAACTGAAGGAACAAAACAGCAGCAGACTCACAGAACCCAAGAACGGACTAATAGTTACCAAAGGGAAAGGGACTGGGAAAGATGGGGGGAAGGGAGGGATAAGAGGGAAAAAGGAGCATTATGATTGCAGATGTAATGTTGGGGGGGGCATGGGGAGGGCTGTATAACTCAGAGAAGACAAGTAGTGACTCTATAGCATCTCACTACGCTGATGGACAGTGACTGTAATGGGGTTGGTGGGGGGCACTTGATGAAGGGGGTAGTTTAATAATCATAATATTGCACATGTAATTGTAGATTAATGATCCAAAATAAATTATAGAAAAAATAATAAATTAAGCTAATATTAGGGAAATTACTTGACCTATAATTCACCTTCCTTAAAAATGGAAGCACATAACGATTGTGACTAACATTATCAAGAAACTATTGGCCACCAAATATTTCACTATGTAAAACAATTCAGAATGTTTAAGAAAAGTAAAAAAATATATATTTGGAAAAAAGGTCCTTGAAGTAATTAACGAAAGATCTGAAGAAAGTGTGAGTCTTCACCTTGGTGAGTACAAGGTTAAGATAATTGTCGATGTGTCAAGTTTAGATTGTCATTGTAATGGGAAAAGACAGTCTACCTCTATTTTTTAGCTCTGTACACGTTCAATAATAAGTTTAAAAATGCACACAGGGTTCAAAAGTTAGTGCTAGTAAAAATCAATTTCATTGACTTATATATTTGAAAAATCAAAAACTTTTTGGAAAACAAGGCCCAAGTTGTAAGAATTCATAAAGCTTCATAGAAAATGGGTTTATTGTTTTGGTCTTGGGGGAAGAAAAGAACAATATCTGGTTATAAGATATACATATATATATGCATGTAATGTACAAATATATAAATGTAAAATATTAATTACAATAGTATAGTGAAAAATAGGTACAAAAATTCATTTAATGATATCCTATAGAAAGGAACAAAATGAGGCTCATTTTAATAATTAATTAAACTATTAGTGTTGTCTTTAATAGCTTAAAAAGATGAGTGCAACACAAAGATTTAAAGACAATGGAGGATTTCTATGTAATTTGGAAGCTTATGAATAACAAGAGCTTGAGTGATATCCAGCTCTGTCTTTAACTGAAAGATAAGAGTAACCTGTAGTTCATATATAATAATTCATTGCTTTTATATTGTTTATTACCAGCATACATTATTATTATTCCTTATCTTACATTTTTATTTTTGCTAGAGTCTTTTAAAAGAAATCTCAGACATCATGTTATTTCACTTTAAGTACTTCAGGATATACAGCTAACAGATGAGTTTTTTTAATGTAGCCAAAATACCATTATCACAGCTACCAAAGTTACTTTTAATCATCATCTAATACTAGTCCACACTCAAATTTCTTCAGTTGTTTTGAAAATGTCTTTTCTTTTTGTTTGTTCAATAAGAGACTCAAACAAGGTCCAAATAAGTACACTTTACATAGCTGATATGCCTGTTAAATCTCTTTTAATCTATAATAGATCCTCCTCCCTTTTCTATGATACATGTTTAGAAGAAATAAGGTCATTTGTTCTGTGTATTTTTTCATATTTTGGATTTGGTTGATTATTTCCTTGTCATATTAAATAACTTGTTTCTTTATCCCCTGCTTTCCATAAATGGTAGTAATATGTAGAAGTAGAGTTGTATTCAGCATAAGATGGTTTATTTTTTAATTTCTTATAAATGCTGCAAAAGACAATTATTTATTGTCTTAGGTATGTGTGTCCATAATTTTTTTACATAAAAATGACATGTTTTATGTATAATAAAATGGAAAGATCTCAACTATTCAATTTGATGATTTTGACAATTCTCTACTTTCATATACCTACCATTCTACACAAGACAGTACATCGTGAAACCCCACCCACCCCAGAAATTTTCTTTACGCTGCTCCAATCAACCCTCCCTTCCAGAGGCAACCACTTTCTGATTTCATTCACCACAGAGTAGTTGTATCTGATTCTGGATTTTATGTCAATCGGTTCTTTTTCTCAACAAAACATTCTTTGAGATTCATCCATATTGTTGCATAAATCAGCAGCTTTTACCTTTTCATTGCCGAGTAGCATTCTATTGTATAACTATGTCTCGATTTGCTTATCAGTTCTGTTAAGAAGCATCTGGATTGTGGTCAGTTTTTGGCTACTATGAATACAGCTTCTCTAAACACTCCTTTCACCAACTTTATTGAGGTATGATTAACAAATGAAATTGTAGTATATTTAAAGCATACCATATGATGATTTGATGTACATATACACTGTGAAAGGATTCCCACCATTGAGTTAATTAACAAGTCCATCACCTCACATTTTACTTTTTTTTTTTTGATGAGAACACAAGTTCTAGTCTTAGCAAATTTCATTTATACAATACTAAAATTTCTTCTTGTGGGAATATACTTTCAGCTCTCTTGGGTAAAAGTCAATGTGTGTGCTCTATGATATCCTTCTGAAAAGTAAGAGAATTTTCCCTATTTTGAGAGTGCAAAGACCTTCTCCTGGCAGGTTTAAAGTTTTAGCTTTTATGTTTATGTCTATAATCCACTTTTAATTTTGGGTCTGTTGTGAAGTACTGACCAAGGTCTCTTTTCTTCCAGACAATTGTAAAGCCTTTCCAGCATTATTTGTTAAAAAGACTGCTTTCCCTTAAAGAATCCTGTGTCTTTGTTGAAATTCAATTGCTTGTTTACATGTAGATCTATTTAAAGTCTTTATTCCAATGATAAATTGTTCTGATTAGCTTCAGAGCAAATCTTGAATTCAGAAGGTAGATATTCAATTTTATTTCTTTTCAAAGTTGTTTTGGCTATAGTTTGCATGTCCATATAAATTTTAAAATCATTGTGTCAATTTCTCCAAAAAAATGTTTCTGGTGCTTTGTTACTTGTGTAGGATCTATAGCTCAATTTGGGGGAAAATGAACATTTAACAATATAACGTCTTCCAATCAAGAACACAGTATTGCTCACCACTAATTTAGATTTCTTAGCAATATTCTGTAGTTTTCAAGAAAGACATACTACACATCTTTTGGTAATTTTTTTCCTAGGTATCTGATTTTTGGCTGCTTTTATAAATGGTATTTTTAGAAATTTCATTTTTCATTTTTTGGGCTAATATAGAGAAATAAAACCGATTTTTGTTTCTCAACCTGTATCTTGCAAATGTATTAATTAGTTCCACTAGTTTTTTTCCCCTGTGGATTTCTTAGGGTTTCCTATGTACATAATCATGTCATCTGAGAAGAAAGAACTGTTTTCTTTTTATTACCTTTCTAATATATATGCCTTTTATCCTATTGCAAGGGTTAGAATTTCCAATAAATACAATTTTAAACTAAGGTAAGAACAGACACTCTTATACCTCTTAGGGAGAAAGTCGTCAATGTTTTGATAATTAAATTTGATGATAACTGTATATTTTTAATAGATGCCCTTTATTAGACTGAAAATTTTGAAGCCTTGCTATTAAGTACATGTATATTTAGAATTCTTTGTTTTTTTTAGGAATTGGCTCTTTTATCATTTGAAACTATCTCTATCTCTTTTGTCAATTTCTATTTTGTCTGATAGACACAACAGCTGCTTCTACTCTTTTATTTTAACCTATATCTGTGTCTTTATTTATTTGCTCATTATACTTAAAGTGTATGTCTTAAAGACAGCATACAATTGGGTCCTACTTTTTAATCCAGCCTGAAAATCTCTGCCTTTTCATGGAGTACATTTATATCTAATATAATTATTTGCATGATTGGGTTTAATTCTGTCATCTTTTATTTTCTATTTATACCATCTGATTTCCTCAGTTTCCTCTTTTCTGTATTCTTTTGGGTTAATCAAGTATTTTTTAGAATTCCATTTTATGCCCTTTAAGAATGATTTTTATTATTTTTTAGGCATGTCCTAGATAGAATAATATTCATCTTTAGCTTATCACAGTCCATCTTGAAATATCACTGAGCAAACAATATAAGAAACTCATAATAGCATAACTCTACTAAACTTCCCTCCTGCTCTTTGTGTTTTTGTTATATATTTTACTTTCTTATAGCCTATTACCTTAAAAACATTGCCATTATTTTTGCTTTACATTGTCAATAGTCTTAAAAAATTAAATATAAATATATATGCATATATACATATATTACAAATATGAGACATTTATATATACAAAATATATTTAAATATATCTATTACCTAATAGATATATTAAAATGTATCTATTATATATATTTATAATATATAATATTCAGATTACTGTGGTATATATATATATTTTTCTCATCAGAGGTAAGTATTTTATGTTTACTCACATCGTTACCCTTTCTGGTCATCTTTATTTTTTTCCTTGTTGATCCAGGCCTCCATCTTCTATTATTTTATTTCTTACTAAAAGATTTCCATTAGCTGTTTTTGCAGATCAGTTTTATTGAAACAAATCCTCTTGCATTTGTCTATTTGAGATGTCTTTTTTGCTTTTATTTCTGAAGGATATATATGCTATATACAGCATTCTGGTTTTGCTTTCAGTACTTTAAAGATGTTATTCCATTGCTTTCTGGAAGAAAGCATTTCTTTGTGGAGTAGAGTTGGCAGGTGGGTGCAGAATCACTCTGTGACTGGAGCTCTTTGGGACTGTAATCTGTCATACTAACCATGAGTAGTTAGTGATGATTTTTTAAAGGTTGGGCTGGTTTCTCCATACCTTCATCTATGGAGGATGAGTTTCGCCTTCTCCTTCTACTATTGTTTTCCCAGCAATAGAAGCAGCCAGGTGATACTTTTGTAGGAAAGACTTCTCAATTTAGAAATTTTTAATTCCTTTTTTATTTATCATTAGCTCTGTGATATATTTAAAAACTGTATTTGTATTTTTTTCTGTATTGCTTTGATTTTTAGAGTGGGGATGATGGTTGTATTAGTTTCCTATCATTGCTGTAAAAAATTAACCACATATTTCATACCTTATACAACACAATTTTCTTTTTTAATTTATTACACCGTGGAGATCTTTTGAGTTCAGTTTCAGACAACAGCAATAAAGTGAATACCACAATAAAGCAAGTCAAATGATCTCTTTTGGTTTCCCAGTGCCTATAAAGCCATGTTTATCATATACTGTAGTTGATTAAGTGTGCAATAGCATTGTGTCTAAAAACAATGTACATACCTGAATTAAAAAACACTTTGTTGCTAAAAAACTGCTAACCATCATCTGAACTTTCTCCAAATCCTAATCTTTTTGTGGGTGAGGGGCTTGCCTCCAGGTTGAAGTCTGCTGACTGATCAGGGTGGTCATTGCTGAAGGTTGAGGTGGGGGTGGCGATTTCTTAAAATAAGATAATAGTCTGCCACATTAACTGACTCTTGCTTTCATGAATATCTTCTCTGTAGCATGCAATGCTGTTGATAGCATTTTACCCACAGTAGGACTTCTTTCAAAATTGGAGTCAAACCTTTCAAAGCCTGCTGCTTTATCAACTAAAGTCATATAGTATTCTAAATCCTTTGTTGTCATTTCAACAATCTTCATGAGAATAGATTCTAAGAGTAGATTCCATCTTCATCAGGAGTAAAGTCTATCTCAAGAAAATACTTTCTTTGCTCACCCATAAGAAGCAATTCTTCATCCATTCAGGTTTTATCATAAGATTGCAGCAATTCAGTCACATCTTCAGGCTCCAGCTCTAATTCTAGTTCTCTTGCTATTTCCACCACATCTACAATTATTTCCTCCACCGAAGTCTTGAACCCCTCTGAGTCATCAATGAGGGCTGGAATCAACTTCTTCCAAATCCCTGTTCATGTTGATATTCTGATCTCTTCCCATGAGTCACAAACGTTCTTCATGGCTTCTAGCATGGAAGATCCTTTCCAGAAAGTTTTCAGTTGACCTTGCCCAGATCCATCAGAGGAATCACTGTCTATGGCAGCTATAACTTTGAAAAATGTATTTCATGAACAGTAAGACTTGAAAGTTGAAATTCCTCTTTGATACATGGGCTGTAGAATGGATGTTGTGTTAGCAGGCATGACAACATTAATCTCATTGTCCTTCTCCATCAGAGCTTTTGGGTGACGAAGTGCATTGCCAGTGAGAAGTAACATTTTGAAAGGAATCCTTTTTTCTGAGCCAGTAGGTCTCAACAGTGGCCTTAAAACATTCAGTGAACCATGTTGCAAACAGATGTACCGTCATCCAGGTTTTGTCCTCCCATTTATAGCACACAGGAAGAGTGGATTTACCATAATCCTTAAGGGTCCTAGGATTTTCAGAACGGTCCATGAGCAATGGCTTCAACTCAACTGCATTAGTTCCTAACCAGAGAGTCAGCCTGTCCTTTGAAGCTTTGAAACCAGGCACTGACTCCTCCTCTGTATCTAGGAGAGTCCTAAATGGCATCTCCTGCAAAACAATTAGGCTGTTTATCTATTATGAAAATCTGATGTTTAGTGTAGCCACCTTCATTCGTCATCTCAGCCAGATGCTCTGGACAACTTGCTGCCGCTTCTCCATCAGCACCTGCTGCTCCACCTGCACTTTGATGTTAACACAATGGCTTCTTTCTTAAACCTCATGAACTCACTTCTGCTGGCTTTCAACTTTTCTTCTGCTGCTTCCTCACCCCGCTCAGCCTTCACAGAATCGCTCTGGATTAGGCTTTGGCTTAAGGGAGAGTTATGGCTGCTCTGATTTATCCAGGCAATTTCTCCATATCAGCAATAAGGTTGCTTTGCTTTTTTATCATTTGTGTGTTTGCTGGAAGAGCAAGTTTAATTTCATTCAAGAACTTTTATTTTGCATTCACAACTTGGCTAACTGTTTGGCCCACAAGGCCTACCTTTTGGCCTGTCTCAGCTTTTGACCTGCCTTTTTCACTAAGCTTAATCATTTCTAGGTTTTGATTTAAAGTGAGAGATGTGCAGCTCTTCCTTTTCCCTGAACACTTAGAGGCCATTGGTCTAATTTCCCTAGTGCTGTGTCTCAGGGAATGCGGAGGCCCGAGGAGAGAGAGGGGGCCATGGCTGGTTAGTAGAACAGGCAGGACACACACGACATTTATCAGTTCAGTATGCTGTTTTATGTGGGTGCAGCTCGTGGGGCTCCAACACAATGACCATAGGCACATCAAAGATCACTGATCACAGATCACCATAAACAGAATAATAGTAATGAATAATTCGAAATACTGCACAAATTACCAAAATGTGACAGAGACACAAAGTGAGCGCATGCTGTTGGAAAAACGGCACTGATAGACCTTCTCGATGCAGGGCTGCCACAGACCTTCAGTAAAAAATGCGTATCTGCAAAGTGTAATAATATGAAGCACAGAAAAATGAGGTATGCCTGTATTTATAATTCTGGAGGTCAGCAGTCTAAAATGAGTTTTATTGGGCTGAAATCAAGGTGTCAGCAGGACTGCATTCCCTCCTGGAGGCTCTAGGCAATAATTCATTTCCCTGGCTTTTCCAGCTTCTAGATGCCAGTGCCTTCCTTGACTCCTAGCTGCTTTTTCCATCCTTAAAAAGCACCACTCCAACCTCTGCTTTTTCCTGACATCTCCTGTTCTCTCACTCAGCCCCTTTATCCTTCTTCTGATCATACGGACCCTTGTGATTACATTGGGTTCACTTGGATGACACAGGCCAGTCTTCTCATTTCAACATCTTTAACTTCATCACAAGTTCATTGTCTTAAGTGGGTCAGTTCATGTTGCCCCAAAAGAACTTCAACAGTTGATATGGAAGATCACAGATGACCATGACAAGTATAGTAATCATGAACCTTTTGAAATATTGTGAGAGTTACCAAAATGTGACACGGACACAAAGTAAGCATATGTGTCTCTATGCCATATAAGGTAACACAATCACAGATTTCAGAGATTAAGGTATGGAATCTTTGGAGGGGCCATTACTCAGCTTTTCATTGTAGTCTCTTATAATTTCCAATTTCCTAACAGAAATTTGAGATCAGGATATTTGAAGTAATAAGTTGTATTGCTATCTTTCACAAAGAAACATCTTTTATAGGTAGCGCAATAAAACAAATACTTTGTCATGGTTTACAGCTAAATATTTCTTCTTTGCCATAGTAAAGCAACGAGTGAAATCTGACAGTCTGGAGTCCTTGGGTTTGCTACAAGTCTGTTTTGTTAACTTACCTTTTCTGATCCTCTGCTGGCTCACATGGGAATTGTTATCCTTCACAGATTTATTATGATTATTGCATTCAATGTCATAAGTAAAGTTCCGATTACTAATAACGCAGCAGGAACTCAATAATACATGTTCATTCAATTTCTTTGCCTCGTCCTGTCTTTAATGTATCAAATTAGAAGAAAGGAGAAAAATGAGAACTGCAAACATACAAAGGCAACAATGTCAAAATTAAGAGTTTCCCTTTGAAATACTTGCCAGCTGTTGTTTGTGGCCCATGCATTGGTGAAACTGAGGTTCATATTGTTGAAGTTCAACCATCTACAAGCTGAGAGTCATAGGCCAGATGATTGGCATCCTATTGTCTTGTCCACTCTCCTGAGATATTCTATGATCCAGGTCAGACCCAATTTCCTGACATGGTGGAAATATGCCTAGCACTACATTCTTCTGACCTCTACTTATTTCCATGCTAACTGGCCCAGAAGAAATAGCCCCAAATAAGATCTTGTGTCATTGTCTTCAGAGTAACCTGGCAATGGCTGACAGAGTGATATCAGAACTCCATACACACATCTTCCTTTTGTGGGCAGTTTTACCCCTAATAAGCACTTACTCAGTACAATTAGTCATTTCAGAACCCTATACTTTAGAACTATTCATACGTGGTTTATAAATAGCTGGCATAGAAAAGTGGTTTTGGCTTTATAATGCCCTCTATTTTAGATGACACTAAGTACCCTGTTTTGCTAGGAAAATAAATAATAGTATACCTCTTATACAATGCTAATCCAAGTCCATTGTTATTAGTTCATCCTATGGGATAAGGTTGAGACAATGTGACACTTCAGTAAAAGCATGAGTGGTAATTATACTTTAAGATGTCCCATAATTAAAATAAAACCTTTATAAAAGAGAACATTTTCTACAGTTAGTTTATAACATGTCTTGCAATATTTCGTTATGTCCATTTTTACTTTTCGAGTAATAAAAGCTGCATGAAAATATCATTTCTCATCAATGTCCAAGCACAACTGGAATTGACATGTTGCTTTTACTTCCCAAACAAAGTCATGTACAGGAGCACGGCACTTCAGCTACTCAGTCATTGTGATGGATAGGCTGCAGAACATCGATACAGCAATCTGCTGGGCTGATTCCTGCTGCATGTTGGGAGTCACGGACTAGGTCTCAGCAGGTTGAGAGCTATGCACCCACGCACTGTAGAATACTGTGATTACAGCAGGTAGGTGGCTCGGGTAACGGAGAACTTCAGAGAGGTGGGAGTCTGACATAATGTGATGTGTGATTCATGGGAGTTTGTGGGGACACACACTGTAATTGTATGCTTGGTATAATGTCTGATTGTTGTGTCTTTCATGCCCTCTGGAGGCCAGCCCCCCATGTGAGTGATAACCCACTGGAGCTTTTGTTGTGAGTGAAATTGGAATATATGAAATGAATAGCAACTGATTAATTGAAGCGAGCTACATTTTTGGAAAACAAATCAAAGTGATTTGCATGAATCACAATTTGTTTCATAATACATTTTGAGGGCACAAATTACCTTTTTAAAGCCTAAGACACATATATACACAGTGGAACAAGCAGAAGTATAATAAACTGGGCTATAACTACATAATTCACATTGAATACTGGGTGCCAAAACTGATGTGAAACAAATGATTTTCCAATAAGCTACTCAGGCAGAGCCATATCTATTCTGAAGTTTCAATTGAATATTATTTATAATACCAATAATTCTTCACAATTGTTAACCATGGGATGATGGAGCAATTTGTTTTACATATTAGTTTGGGGGGTTTGGGTATTCCCAAGTTGGGAACCCGTTTGTACTCATGTCTCAGAAGATAAGGTAAATAAATAGTGAGTCTGAGAGAAGTACTTAGACAGCGGAAAATTTCCAGGGCCAAATCATTATTGCCTTTTTTCTAGTTTTGAATAAAAACTGTAGTAAAAATAGTGTTGTCAGCATGAAAGGCAAATACCATCATAATTATGTTTCCTTGAGTTTAATACCTATAATAGATTTTAAGAATCATTTCATTTATTATTTTCCTTAAACTTACCTGTATTGTTATTGTTAAAAACTAGACTATACAAATAAAAACTGAATTTCAACATTTGTTGATAATCACTTTTAGGATTAAGTCATTTTTTCTTTTTGGTTTGGCCTTAGGGATTTATTACATATATATGTATACTTATATTTGAAATATAGGTACATATATATGAAATATACTTAGGAAAATATGTATAGTACACAAAAGCATATTACAAAATGTAATTGTACCATATGTCACTTTATAATGTTTTTTTATGTAACAAAAGATAACAAACATTTTTCTATGTCAGTACGTACATGTCCATAGTATCATGGAGTACTATATATAGTATATGTAATATTATACCATTTATTTAGGGGTGGGATGCCTTTCTTCCTTTTTCCCTCCCTCTTTTTTTCCTTTCTTCCTTCATTCCTTTACACAAATGACGAGCAAAGCATCTCCTAATTTTTCTGAAGCACAAAGGCTTCCTTCACTAAACAAAACTTTACTTAATATAACGATGAATTTAAACAATTTCTAACCTTTGCCTTAATTCATTCCAGGAAAGGGGAGCCACTCACCTCTAGAATTTGGGGGCTTCATATCATTTCTGTGCCTGGCATCTTGCTCCTGTTAAAGTGCCCATTAAGAACACTTTCCTAGGAAAAAATCAATGTGTAGACTTTAAATGTTATTTCATTTCTCTTAAAAGGAAATGAATGTAATGCAAAGCTCCTAAATCTGGTTTTTGGCTACTAAGTGTCTAAGGAGGAAGTTATCTAATCATTAGTAAGTTGAGAAGAGAATGACCCAGAGACCCTTTCTCTCTCAATCCACTAGGTTCTTGTCGGCTAGAGGTTTTCAGCAGGAGGGCAGCATGTATCCCAACAGATACTTGCTTCACAGAAGATATTAGTCTCTAATTTTTTTTTAATTGGGAAAGGGAGTTTTTATTTATTTATTTTTATTAAGGTATCATTGATATACAATCTTACGATCAGGTTTCACATGAGCAACATTGTGGTTACTACATTCCCCCTATTTTCAAGTCCCACCACCAACCCCATTACAGTCACCGTCCATCAGCATAGTAAGATGATATAGAGTCACTACTTGTCTTCTCTGTGCTATATTTCCTTCCATTAGATGCTCCATTATGTGCGCTAATCATAATATCCCTTAATCCCCTTATCCCTCCCTTCCCACCCATCTTCCCCAACCCCTTTCCCTTTGGTAACCAGTTGTCCAGTCTTGGGTTCTGTGAGGCTGCTGCTGTTTTGTTCCTTTAGTTTTTGCTTTGCTGTTATACTCCAAAGATGAATGAAATCATTTGGTACTTGTCTTTCTCAACCTGGCTTATTTCACTGAGCATAATACCCGCTGGCCCCATCCATGTTGTTGCAAATGGTAGGATTTGTTTTCTTCTTATGGCTGAATAGTATTCCATTGTGTATATGTACCACATCTTCTTTATCCATGCATCTACTGATGGACACGTAGGTTGCCTCCAGATCTTAGCTATTGTAAATAGTGCTGTGGTAAACATAGGGGTGCATATATCTTTTTGAATCTGTGATCCTGTTTTCTTAGGGTAAATTCCTAGGAGTGGAATTCCTGGTTCAAATGGTATTTCTATTTCGAGTTTTTTGAGGAACCTGCATACTGCTTTCCCCAATGTTTGAACTAATTTACATTCCCACCAGCAGTGTAAGACGGTTCCCCTTTCTCAACATCCTTGCTAGCATTTGTTGTTCCTTGTCTTTTGGATGTTGGCCATCCTTACTGGTGTGAGGTGATATATCATTGTGGTTTTAATTTGTGTTTCTCTGATGATTAGTGATGTGGAGCATCTTTTCATGTGCCTGTTGGCCATCTGAATTTCTTCTTTAGAGAAATATCTGTTCATATCCTCTGCCCTTTTTTAAATTGGGTTATTTGCTTTTTGGGTGTTGAGGCATGTGAGCTCTTTATATATTTTGGATGTCAACCCCTTATTGGATATGTCATGCCTCTAATTTTTTATATGTAGTTTATCTCTTCAGGACAAGGATATAAATTTAAAAAATACTGAATCAAGAGATTTGAAAAGAAACTAAAACATTTAGACAAAAATAATTTTAAGCAAAAAGTTAGAATTTCGGGAGATTTGGACTAATAATAACATGAGAAAAATCTCAGAGGTTTTTTTCCCCCCAAAGGGCCCATATAACAGGAGCTAGAAAAATCACACTGACAAGTCCTGTTTTCCTTTTTCTTATTTGTTTTAATGATATTCCAAGATAGGCACAGCAACACGGGTGATTGTTTTGTTTTTAGCATTGATGCTTTTTAGGAAAATGATAATTCTCTCATAAATGTGGATTTAAAGGTTATATGCATGTAATTATAACACATAATCATATTGATTGGTAATATTTTTTCTAACCAAATGCATTTAAAATTTAATAGCATAGACACATTAGGAAAATAAATTTCATTTAATTGGGGCAGCCCGAGGCGAAATCATGAACTAAAGATTAATCGTAGGTATTTTCCAAACTCCAATTTTCTCATTTTCATTTGAAAAGTTGTTGAATATACATAGTATTCCAGTCATGGTGACAGAAATAAAATAATAAGCTAATTTAGTCTTTAAAAAGTTCTGAGTTAGCTAGGAAAAAAGAGGGAAAAGTGGCATGGGTTCAAGACACTTCTGCGAGCAGTGGACAACTTGTGCCAGGACTGAATGTAAGACAGAATCCGCCACTTTGGAGGAATGGCAAGGATTCAGTTGGAGTTCTCTGATCCCCTCCCCTGAACTACTAACTCCACGGACGCCAATCCACGGGGGTCCCGCTCACACAGCGGACTAAGATCAGGACCTTTCTGTTTCGGTCTCCCTTTTCACAAAAAATTCTCTCCATGATAGCTGTTTGTCGCAACACTAACACCTTTGTGTGACTATTTGCCGTGGACTTAACAGGATATGGCACGTGCTATCTTCCCTGTCCCCGAAGAGGGACGGTCTCTAAAGGAACAAACCTTTAATGGTGGAATTTCAGGCAACAGCAAAAAAAAAAAAACCCCAAAACCCTTGTCCTGGAGGTATTTGGGGATCTTTCCAATCGCTCATCATATTCATGTCATATTTCAAACTGCACGGCCATTTATTCTGGCCACAGATAGGCCTACCTCTGTATTTCAAAGGTATCTTCGTACTAGAAAGCTTTTCTGAAGGAAAAACAAAGCAACAAAAAGTGTGTCCAGCTGTGAGAGACACCTGTGCACCATAAAAGAATTTGCTGTAATATTATTCGCCAATCTCCTCGCGACCACTGTCCTCCGCTGTGCGCGGACTTCACTAAGTACAGGGAACCTCCCTCGGCTTTGGAATCTCCGTGTAGTTCATATTCTGAGATGTTCCTGTGGGCGTTAGGACAGCGGAGTGATGGTGACTTAAGGCCCAGGTTGCTGCCCCATGAAAACGCTGCGGGCTGGCTGGCGTGTATCCTTCTGGTGACACACCTACAAGCTGAGGTGCTTCCTATTGCAGATCACAGGCTCTGGCGCCAACAGATCTCCTGGTTTGGGCTTAGGCTTGTTTTGTACATTATTGGGGATTAAACCTGTTGGTCCATCTTTTCCATTAGATGCTCATTAATGAAACTCCAGATACCCATTATTCATCACATCATAACATACTGGATGGCAGTTAATTCACCTGAAGTTTTCCCATTTGATAACTTTCTCATTTGTGTTAATTGGGTTAGCTGGAATTTTCCATCAATCATGGCATCTCAGCTTTTGGGTCTTCTGAAAGAATCCATTTGTGAGACATATATTATACACTAGTTGTACACAAGCAAAATTAAGTGAAAGATCCAGTTTCAAGTATGACTCATGTCTGCCTGGACTGAAGTGGAGGGTACAAGAGATTCTTCCTCAAAAGAGGAAAAGAAAGCTAAGAGACATTACCTTTACCCCAGCTCACCTTACTCAGAACTCCACTGATTCATATAGTGCCATGAGAAAAGATTTATGTTCAAGGAGATGTTGAAAGAACATTTATTGCAGGGAGCAGCGGCGGGGCAAAACCCCAGACAGTTCTGCACATTTGGAGAGTTGAGTTCAGCTCTGGCACTTTCAGCAGCATTAGCATTTTGTTCTTCTTCGTGTTCCTCAGTTGTAAGCCCCAACAGTGAAAACTGATGTTCTCTTTGAATCATTCTAGCTCTTTATTGTGATCAATCTCTGTTGGTGAAAATTCTTGAGATTTGAGGGACTGTTAATGTTGATTTTCTCTGCCTTGCTACAAACACTTCCCTGCTGCGATTCCCCTACACTCTCCCTTCTCAAGAAATGAATCGTTCTTCTATTCAAAGCAACTAATTTCTTGTTTAACTTAAATCTGAAATTCATGTTCTGTTTCTCTTCTCGTTGTGATAGAGTTAAAAGAAAAAAAAACACAGGATGCTTGAAAAGCAGTAAGAGCATTGGTGGTGTACATTTTGATTTTTTTCTACTGCTCTTATCAGGGATGGTCACAACTTAGATAACTCATATTCCAGTGAAAGGGAAACTCAGCAGAGGACATAGGCTCAGGCCACCTTTGTTCAACGACCCAGGGTGGATCATCTTCGTGTGTTGCGACTGGCCAATAACTACTGCAGCGTCTGCTCACTGGGCTGAATCAGCACTTGTCCTACTGGTTTGTGTATCTTCAAGGTCAGGTAAATAAGTCCTAAAGCCCCAAATTTCTCCTTATGCCAACATGCTGCCGGGATACTAAGTAGGTCACAATAGGATCCAAATAATAATTCATTTCAGGTTTCCAGGTTGCTAAGAGCCCCAGTGGTTTTCCTGTGTACGGCCCACATTCTCTTCAATCTTGCTTGGCGAGTTCCCTTACGAGGTCTTGCTCTCAGATTGCATGAATTTACATGCTCAGCCTGTAAGCTTTTTCACTACAAATTATATAAAATAGAGGTCAGCCCTCTGCCAATATAATTTTCTTTTTCCCCCCTATTTGCTTACACTAAAAAATAAATAAAAACATGACTAGGAAGAATAAAAAAGTGAAGTCTTTCAACAGAGGTCTTCTCACTCTGACAGTCAAAACAGCTGTTGTTTTAATCCTATTATTCAGAGAGCTGCATTTTATCTCTGACTTCCAAGGTGCTTTGTTCCAGGCTGGTGTTTTTCCAACTGCACATAGAGGAAAATCGTGCTTTTTAATGGTTAAAAGACTCATGATCTCTCCCAGGGAGGCTGGATCTCAAGACAATATATAGACTTAGAAAAATTTTCTGGACACTCTTAATTAAGTCACTAATAGTACAATCTGGATTTCTGATCATTCTCAGATCTATTTTACTAGAAAAGTTATAGTTGGTGAAGGTCAGTGGGTTGGGACTTTCTGCCTTCACCGTCATTGTGGCTCTTAACCCTCTCATCATATTTCTAGAATGATTTTTTCTTTTGACCTTGTGTTTAGTTTTATATTTCCATCTATCTGCTCAAATTCTTAAGTGTTACTGCTATTTAAATCACTTTCAATTTCAGTCTCTTCCAACATCCCTCTAAATTTCCAAACACTTGTAGTTTTGTTTCCTTTTTAAAGCATACTATCAAAATGTTGTTCATGGGTTTGGAAATGAAGAAATACTACTAATTTATAAATTAAAATTTCATCTCTTACACTTATGTGTTGCTGGCTTAAATGGCACATTTGTACACATCAGAAGAAGCCTACCTTTCCTTAAGACAGTTTCCCAACTGTCAGAGAACAATAGTCCTAATTTAAAAAAAAATCAACAATGACTACGAATAGTTTTCCCTGGAACTGTCCAGTTCACAACCTGCACCACTGTATGCAGGGGACATGAAGAGTCTAAACTTTCCCTGAACACTGTTGCCCTAATCATAGTTGTATGCTTTCACTGAAGGGATACCATCTTTCTCAACTGGCTGTAGCTGCTGAAACCTGACACTGAACTTGAAGTTCAATAAGACATAATGCTTTGCCAATGTTTGAAATGATTGTTAGCTGGGATAAGAAAAATGGCTCCTTCTCTTAGGATTATAATATAAAGCTCCTTTAGCCACTGAAAAACTGCAGAGGCATGAAGCCAATCTTTTCTGAAGAGATTGCCTCCAGAAAAACAAAACCTCGATGTTAAATAGAGAAGTCTGTAACATAAATCATGTACTACAGTGCATGATTATTGGGTAAATTATAATCTGCATATGTGCAGTATTTTAAAGTAAATCCTCCATGTGTAATGACATATGGATATCGGAAAAATGGTTGTGTGGGTACTGCTAAGGTCTGCAGAGTAGAATATTGGCATGTTTCCAAGACTCGATTCACATGCTCTTTCCAAAACCTAAATAATAGAACAAATGTATACCTGGATTAATGGTTTAAGATAATCATTCCACGAATTCTCAGAAGACTGTGATGGGAATCAAAGGTTATGCTCTAGATTTAATGCCATTCTAGTTATACACTATAAATGTTCATCTTTTTACTTTCTGAGCAAAGTATAAAAATGGAAACCCATTGCCTAGACTAGAAGACAAAGTCCAAATTCTTTAGCAAGACATACAAAACTTTCCTGGCCAAGTTTACTGTCTAGTTTTCACTGGTACAAGTGGATGGGTGAGGAGCTTGGGTTTCTTTCCTGAGCAGGGGTCTTCAGAATCTGCTCCATGACCATGGGTAAAACAACAAAGAGGAGCTGATAATGTGTGTGTCCTAGATGAAGGTGTGCTCTGAAATAGGTGGGACACTTCAAAACTGAGTCTGAAGGGAAAAGTCTGCCACAGAGATGAGGTAAATTGAGGAGCGTGGTGCCAGAGGCACCATCTAAAGAAATTTTTGAAGAATAAAACATAGTCTGTGGACAGAGTGTGTTTTAATTTTTAGGCCCATTTAACTCTTCAACTCTATCTTCCACAGTTTGAACATTGACTATATCTCTGCTATACCAATTATTACATTCCCTTCTGCCTTGAAAATTCTTCCCATCACCTTTCACCATTTAAACATATTCTTCAAGAACCAACTCAAGCCTCTATTTCTCTGAATTACTTCTTTCTCTTAACCTTATATAAATTTTGATGGTAGCATGTATCCTAAGGCATTATAATTATTTATTTGAAGCTTATCTCCTCTTATAGACTATTAGCTCATTAAGGGCAGGATGATATCTTCCTTATGAAAGGAAACTAAGGTATTCTTAGTAGAGATAATGGAATAAACAGATAATTATCATTACTGAGATCTTTATTCTGCCCTTAGGCATACAAGATAGTCCCAATTATATCATCAAATCCCAAATATTTACGGGTACTTTCCAGGTGTCAAAGACTCATACTTGCAGGTGTTTTGGGGATGCAATGACTGATGTATGAGACACAGACTTTATTGTTGATGAATTTACAACATAATTGGAGAAAGAATATATATACTCATGAAATCAGCAGGAGACATGTAGGGTAGTGTGTGATAGCGTGTGATCTATGCTGACTTGTTTGGTACAGACCAAGTTAATAGTGAGTAAATACCTTAAGTGAGGGATATATGGTTTGAAATAACTCCTTCCAGGAACTCCCTTACTGTTAAAGCCTTTTCATCAAGTAGACAAATAAATAAAAGATCATGGCATGAAAGAAGCACTTCTTAATATTAACACTGGAATGAGAGGTTGGGTAGTTAATAAGATGAAAGCTAAAGTCCCATATAATCCTGAGTTATCTCATAACTATGAGACAATAATGACATTGGTATGGATGGCCAGTGTTGCTCCAAGAAGAGGAAGACATGCCATTGTCTCTGCCTGAGACCATGTTTCAGCCATCAGGACCTGGGTCTCCTGAAGGGCCAGATACTGGACAGCCACACAGGTTTCTAATTTCCTCTCCTTTCATTTTGTTTGAGATAATAGAGTAAGAGGCTGTTCAAACCAAGGTGAAGCTTTCTGAACACAGTCTTTTCTTGGTAATGTCCAAAATGGCCTGACACTGATTTTATCCTTCCTCTTCTTGCATGGATTGTGTAAACCCTCCATTAGTTCCTACCACTTAGGCTAAGCTGCCAAGCAGAAATCCCTCAGCCCTTCGTGTGCCTTGTTAACAGCACCACTAGGATGGAGCCCCTTAGTCACTATTTCATAGCTGATGCAAAACTATGTGAAAGTAAAGCTCTTTACATATATAGTATACATACACTAGCTTAACAAAATACATTTTTTCTTCTCTTTTTTTTTGCTCATGGATAATTTTCAACAAGGAAAGTCTAAAAAAGAAAAAAAAAGAGTGCCGTAGAGTCATAGTGTTGGAACTCCTACCATTTTCTTTTGCCTCCTATTTCACAGATATAAGGGCGGAGAAAGGCAGCACAGACTCACGGGCACTTTCTAAGACAAGCATTTCAGTTCAGCGTCACATGGCATTACTCAGACCCAGTGCCATTTGCTGAAATGGTGTGTGTACTTCAGTTCTTCCTAAATGAGGTAATTAAAGGGGGAAGAGCCATTACTTCTTTCCTTAGATTTTTGAAGTTAAATTAATTTTTGTGTGAGTAGAAAAAAAGAGAAAATACATGAGCAAAACTGTTTTTCCCCTACTTTCCATTTGTACTCTAGTAGTCACTGCCAGCCATTTACTTTATTTTCAGAATATCAATATATATAAACCTATTAAGGAAACATGCCTGGAGCAAATACCTACCATACACACTTACATGAAGATATGAATGCAGTTTAGAGACTTTGTTGACTAATAAATTATGTACTGTTTTGACAAAGAAAGTTATGGTTTTCTTAAAATATCCATACATGTATCCTCATATACACTCTGACTCTTATTGCTGGATATTTCTATAGAATGTCATAGTCTTTCAAAGCTCTCCTTAGCCAGTAATTATTACCGACAACAATCCAGGCCTTGCACTGTTTGCGGTCACCTCTGGCTGCTGAAAGGAGCAATCTAGACCCTAGCACACTACGGTTGAATTAAATTATCATAGAGATGCAATATACGCTTGCTACACTACTCTAGCAGTGAACCCAGAATTGAAAAAAGATTGATAGACTACAGGAATGGATCAACAAATAACTATGTGGGTGGTACCGTGAGATGCTTACTTCAACAAATATTGTTGTAGATAAATGGAATGTGGCTTAAAAATAGTGTTTTCCCAAAAAAGCAAGGTTGCTTGTTTGTTTTCCCCTAAAACTATCCACTATGAAGCAATAATGACAGTATGTTCACATTTCCCATATATGGGCCCACAGGATATTTGGTGTAAGACTTGCCTTCATGTAACTAACATTAAATCATCACAGGATGAGGTCACCCACTCTGTGCGCCTGACTGACTACTTCTCACCCTGGGAAAATGTTGCAGAAATGGCCCATTGGAAGGTGACCAAAAAAATATATGCCTTTTGCTTAACCCTGGAACACAGACCTACAACTACACAAAAAAAGGAAAGCAGCTGTAAAATACACTGGATTGTATCTATAATTATAGACGCCATTTAATGTAATGGATTATAAGAAGTAATTCAACGATGTCATTCATACTCCTGTGTTTATAAATAAGACATAAAAATAAATTTAGTTTGGAAGATCAAATCAAGATCAAATGTTTAATGAAACAACATTGAAGAAGTCACTTAGCTTTGTAACACTTAATTCCTCTTTTGCATAGTCAGCTTCCATGCAAGACTCTAGACAGTAAAGAAGTATAAAAGATATAAGCCTTTCTTTTAAGAAGACCTAGAAAGTGAGACCAGAAAATAAATTAATTAGAGAAGGACATAAAATAGGAAATTTTAGCCATCTAAATCTGAAATATATGGACAACTATTGTTTTGTGTATAGCTGGGATTATTACAAAGTCCTCAGGTGAAATGGGCACTTTGAGATCCAGTAGAATATGATATTTATACTGTCTTCATTAGTTTTCAGGAAATTCATCCAGGTGGTAAAAGGTAATAGGAAATAATAATCATAAAACTGTACAGAAAAGAGTTCCTAAGAGTTTGGATTAGATCAGATAAATCACACCATCTTGAAATAAGTATGTATAAAAAAAGTACATATGTAAGGAGGATAAATGAGACGAAGTTTTAATTTTTCTGTTAAAAAATGGAACATAGAAACTCATACATTGATAAATTATAAAATCCCCTTTGTCCCTGTCTCATCCTTATTTACAGTGGTATATAAATTTTTTGCTAGGGCCAAACAAATGAAACATCAATAGGAGATGTGTATCAATGCAGTTATGAAGAAAGGGGGATAGTACTTATGGTTAATAAAAATAGCCACAATTAATATTGTCTCAAGAAGATACGGCATTCTCATGCTCAGCAGTATCAGTTATCACCAGCTTTTATTATTAGAAGAGAAAATCTTTCCAAATGGACATAGATTGGACTAGAGTGGATTCAAGATGAAGCACCAAATTACTGGTGACCAACTCATATACTTAATATGATTGAACTAGAGAGTGCCTAGCCATTATCCAATCCAATTTCTTCATTTTACAGTTAAGAATGAACATAAAAGTTCATTAATTCAACACATATTTATTGAGTGCCCACCAAGTGCTAACAATGTTTGAAGTGTTGGGGGATGAAGCTAAGAACAAGATGCATAAAGGCCCTTCTCTATGGAGCCTGCATGGTTGATTTGGAAAAGCTTCTTGGAGGAGATGGCATTTAAGCTGATAGATGAACGACAAGAAGGAGCCACTTAGGAAAGACCTAGAGAACAGCATTCTAGGCAGGGGTACCAATTAGTGAAAGGTTGTAAGGCATGAATAAGCCCTGAATGACTGATGATGAAGAAAAAAAGCTCGCTGTGGCTTAAGTGAAGTGAAAAGAGGACCATGAAAGCAAATGAAGTGAGAGGGCCAGGCAGGGCCTGAGCATGTTAGCTTTATAAAACAGGGTAAGAAATCTGGATTTGTTTTTCTGATAGGAAGCCATTGGAAGATTTTAAACAGGAGAGTGATATGATATAGTGAATGCATACCATGACTTGCTGTGTGGAGAACAGATCAAAGGAAAAAAAATGGAAGAAGGGTGACTGGTCAGGATGCCACCACACTAGTCCAGGCAGGATAGTGGTTGTGCTATGCTGGTGCTAGTCGAGCTAGCATAGTTTCATACGCAATATATTTGCAGATGGAACAGAATCTCCAAGGCTAGATGAAAAATTGGTTGCTGTGGGTGAACAAAAAATGTAGAAATCAAGGATGACTCTTAAGATTTTAGCTTATGTTGGTGAGGTGATGGCAGTCTGCTTCCTGGATGGGGAAAGGCAGAGGAGAGAAGACCTGGGGGAGCCTTTGGGGTCTGGGACCTGTGTTTGGTGTGATTATTAGATAGCATTGTGGAAATGTCAGATAGGCAGTTACCAAAAGTCTGTCTTATGGATGGTATTTAGGTGACTGAGTGAATTCCTGTGAAAATACTTAAGAAATGAGGCCCTAGGTTTAGTAGAGGAGCAAGAGCCAGCAAAGGACTCTGAAAAGAAGAATTAGTGTCACACTAGGAAAACGAAAAGATAATGATATTACAGAAGCCAGAAAAAAGAGTTTCAAGAAGGTGGAAATTGTTAGTATGACAAATGCCACTGAGATATCAGGTGACATATGGTCAGGAAAGTAACCATTGGCTTTGGAAACACAGAAATTGCTGTTGGTTTGGCCAAGAGCACCCAGATATAAACTGCTTGAATTATTTGCCATTTTCAGTTCCCAGCCACAAAAACTAGAAGTGTTTTGACATTCGAGGGTTTCTCCTGCACATAAATGTATGTCTCCGTATTACTGGAATATTGAATTAACAAGGTTTTATATGGCTTACCTGTGATACCTTTTATCAGGTGGTTTTATTTATATGCTCTCATAATTTAATATATGTTTCCTTGAAAGTAGGAGAAGAATAGAATGACCCCATCTCCTTTAAAGATGGGAAAAACTGAGGAATATGTAATGGTGGTAAGTACTATCCCTGAATAATTCTTACATATTAAGTAATTAATGATATTGCAAAATGCAAATATGATTCAGGGATCCTAATATTTCTCTTGGACTTGGGCAGAACAATTCTCACAAGCATCTACTTCTGGAGCTCCCGGAAATAAGCTGGGTGTCTTTCAGGCAACGAGGAATGCCTCATGGCCTGTTGTTCCCCAGCAGACTGAGAGAATCACTGAAGCCTTAAGGAGGGAGAATCTTATCTGCAGTTTTCCTATCTTACGCTCCCATCTTCTCATCAAAACGATGAAAAACTGTCAGTGCTAGAAACATCAAAATGATTTGGAAAAATCTCCATGTTAATCCTTATACTCAGGACAGGAGAAAAATGAGTAGTTTGTAGATACTCTCCTTGCCAGAAAAGCAGCTTCATTCAGAGATCTGAAGCATCTGATTCTGGTGACACCTGGAACTACTGCACATGGCTCAGGTTCAAAGACCTTGTTCTTAGTTAATTTATGATGAATTCAGTTTTTTTGTAAAGACTGTTTTAAGGATTACTGCCCCTTCTGTTGAATCTGGGAACATGCCAAACGTTCCGTGACAAACAGTACCTGACTCTTTGGAACTTAAACTAACTCTAAAAATTTTGTAACACTCTTTATGTTGTGCATAAAATATGGCCTAAAAAAAAGTGAGCTTTTAATTTTTCTTAAAGTGAGCTTTCATTTTTCCTTAATTAAATTTTCTACATTTTTGGCAGCCCTATACACCCTCTAACCTACCCCTACTCACAATTTGGTAAGCCTAGAGAGAAATAAGCAATAGATGAAATGAATTTACTGGCATGTTCATTGAAGAAGCAAGTCATATTTTAGCTGGAATAGGTCTTGGAGAGAAACCAACCCACCTGTCTCTTTTACAAATGAGAAAACTGAGGCCCATATCCCATTTTTATATCCCATGGATGCTGAGAACAGATGGAAATCTGGGAGAAATGCATCACAGTCATGTGAAATGCAGTTAGCACTTCTATTAGACAGCAATATTCATGTGTCAGCTGGGTGATACAGTCTAGCACTTCCAAAATATGACCTAAGACCAAAGCTAATTTCATGTTAGTCCATATAAATAAAAATATAGTTTACAGAAAAAGTTTTCAGGCCTCATAAAAAATATTATGTTTTGTTCTAGATGCCACATTTTAAGAGACTCCCTAGCGGGGAGCAAGAAAAACACAGAGGACAATCAAAATGAAATTAAATGAGAAACAGTCCAGACAACCAGAAATGTTAAATTTGCCCAAGAATATTTCTTGGAAGAGATGGAATAGAATAGGCAGCAAGGAAGTGATGGATACATGCATGAAATCAGCTTATTCTGCAAGGCTAAAACAAAATTTGTGTTTATTTCAAATAGGTGATATTTCATAATGGTTAGAAGCACAGTCTTTAGAATTAGAACTAAGCAGCTCTGGGTCCTTGTGGAAGTTTCCTAAACTCTTGTCTTCATTACTTTGTCCTTAAAATGGTTTATAATACTCAAAGGGATAAAAATGACAGTATGCATGTAAAGGTCTTATCCCAATGTCTCATATGTAGTCAATGTTAAATAAATGATAGCTATTATTATTAAACTTTTTAATATTCCTATGGGAAGAAAGTCTCAAGGTAAATTTCTCATCGCTTGAGGAGAACAAGGGCAGATCCATTACATATGGAGGTTGCAGAGAGGAATTGGTGCACAGGGTGGATGGTTTCAAAGTCTATTCAGTTCAAATGAACAGTGATGCAATGACTTTGACCTGCTAGTCAGTGTTTTTGCTACTATCCTCTGAACTTCACAAAACACAGGAAGGCAGGATTTTAAAAGATTCTTCATTATCTAATAAAGTGTGAGTTCGAAGACAGGAACAAAGTCACAGGTCCCACATGCTTTTCTATGCTCATGAAACTCACTCAACAGTTATTTTCTTTTACACATTTTCAATCTTATCTTCCTGGCAACTCTGTTGCGATTATGATGATTATACCAGGTGTTTGAATTAGTGTTTTTCCCTTCTTCTCTCTCCACTTTACATATGGAGAGACACTGTGATGAGTCCATTGGCTGACACAGAGGGAGAAGGGGCAGATGAAGAAAAGGGAGTGGTGTAATAAGATCTGGAAGAGAACAAGTAAAAGTGAGGTCAAGTTCACAAAATAAGCTATTTCCGGAATTAAAATTAGCATGTACAGGGCTCTAGTTCCTTAGTTCCAAGCTAGGCTGGCTGTCTTCTAAATTTTAATATACTAATTTATTTTTCTCAAATTTAATTTACACTTTTACAACATTTAATGAGTGACTTGTATCAAATGGCCATTTGATGGTACAGGCCAGGCCCATCTTTCTCATTAATTTCTCATTGAGGTAAAATTTCACAGTTTTGAATAACACAAAGGATTTTCTGGAAGTTTCTATATGGAGGTGACAGTGACAGACAGACTAGCTTCACCGTGGAAATAGTTGTAACCTCCTAGAGGAGACTTGTTGCAACGCCCAGGTTCTCATTCCCTTCATTTACAGGCCTCTCGGTGCTGATGGATCAATATGTACATGGCAGAGAGGCCCAGTGATGGAGAAAAAGGGTGATAATTTTTTCATATTTGTTTTGCAAGAGATAAAAATGAAAGCTCAGAAAATGAGGGATTTGTGATCACTGAAGGCTAAAGTTGTTTGTTATCCTGAGATTAGGCAGATATTTAAATATTAGCTTTCATATTCAGTATACCCAGATCCTTGAACTGGAAACCCTGGTTATGTTTAGAGAGAAAAGAGTAATTTTCTCAGCTTCCTTCACTGAATTGTTGTGAACAATCACCGAATGAGTTCCACTTTTGCCAGGTAGGACTATTCATCTGGCCTCATGTACTGATAAAACAAAACTCATGTTATTTATGGAATGTCAGCAGCCATGTCATCAGAACAATGTGGACTTCTTTGGACTATATACAACCTAGACTCTTTCTGGAAGGAATATGCAGCAAATCTAATAACACACGATTTGTAGTCAGAAGCCTTTTGGATTTTCCTCTTCCCTTTCCTCTTTGGGAAAAGAATGGCAAACAAGCTGTATGATAGAAAAAGGTGCAAAGCAGGATGTTGTGATTGAAACAATGAACTATACCACACTAACTTGCAAGAATGCATTATGCAAAATGGAAAAAAATATCATTCAAACACGTTTGGTCAAAAATTGCATGGCATGATAAAAACAGGCTTTCCCCTTCAGTAATGAGTCTAGAGGATGTATTCACTGAGCTATCAAAACAATCAGAAACATCATAAGGCATAACATTTGTTTGCCTTCTCAGGAAAGTAACTTTGCAGGCTTATGGATCATCTCAATTAGACATTACTATTTTGATGTCCTTGCCATTTGTTCTTTTAAATTTCCAGCCTAAGGGGTATATTCTCCTATCAACGTGCATGTGTAAGTCCCATTAAGGCTCATAGGAGTTTGGTGCCTGAATCCAAAGAAAAATCTACCTCTAAGATAGCATTTTGAACATGCAACGCACAAGAAAAATAACTAAAAATATCCATTTCTCTTCATAAGACAATTATATTAATTATAAGTACAAGATAAAGTACTTGCTTGTGGAATTTTAAAATCCATTTAATAAATTCACAATCGTATGCCTTTCTCTCGCTCCGAATTGCTTCCCTTGAATATGCTTTAGGTCATCTCAGGCTTTGAAGAACTCAGTTGAAACCAAGAGAAACATGAATGGTGGGAGTGCATTTCTCGACCCGGTCCTCATTTATTTATATTCTGCAGTGCACACACTCATGATGTTTCAGACTTACTTCCACCAGATTCAAAATAAAACCTGGAACACAAAACAGCTTGCCCATATTTTATTGTTTAAGGCTCTATCTCCCGAGCTGTCCTTTGTATCTCAGTTTCTAACCACGTGAGAAATTTTCAGGCAAGAGTTGGTATTCAAATTAGATGTTAATTTAAAGAATTATTACATTCTTCTGTTTATTTTGGTAGAAGGGAAATACTGGTTTTTGGAGTTAACTTAAAACTCTGATAAAAACCAGTTTTTATCTTTAGACATCTTTTGGAAAAAAAAAATTCTACCTCAAGAAATTTCTTTAACAAAGAGAACATTATTTCAGACTCTAACATTTCTGTCTGCCGATTATCATTAGTCATAAGCTAAGCCCTGCACTAAATGTCTAGTGAGCACAGATAATGTTCATTTTGTCTGGAAGACAGGTTGCCGCCTGTCAAGGAGCGATGGAATAAATGACAGGTTTTGACTCTGTGCCTTGCAGGCATATTAGGCTAAGAAATCGCCAACATGATGAAAAATTATTTTGTCAAAAATGTGTAGGTCACCCATCATTGTCTAATGTATTCTGTGATTAATTGCTAGCATAGATCAGCATTATGTCTTTCCAGTGAATCGCTTAATTGTTGCGTGCTTCATGCTCTTAATGTAATGATGAGGCATCTGGTCCTTTCACATGTGCTTTTAAATGCCAGCTTTTGCATCCAGGTTACAGGGTTGGTTAATGCTCAACTTAAAGAACTAGTTCAAATGAAAACTTCGGGACTGCCATCTCTTCGGGCTTTTTATGGGAGCGTGTGTGGAAGGCTGAGTGTTAGTGTTAATGTATGTAGATTTTCTTTCTGATGAGTGATTAGTTGACTGCTCATTTCACCAAGATTTATGGTGTGCTTTCTATCTCCTGACTGCAGTGCTACTCTTATCTTTAATAAAGGAGATGAGGACATTAATCAGCCATTGTCAGGGCTCCTGACGAAGACATTAAATGTACTGTATGGGATAGGTAAACACGCTCCACATCCTTCTCTACTCCGCTAGATCAGGCAAAAAAAACACTCATTATATTTATCATAATTTCACATCTGCTGTTTTTGAAGCAATGTACCATGAGGCCATAAACTGTATTACAACTGTGCATAAATTCAACTGATTTGTGGCTGGAGTAACTAATTCCTAAAGTACATTTTAGAAAAACAAGCAGTGAGCCCTGAAATTGCTATTCCATAAAGGCACTAAATTACCGAGTGCAGAATCAAAAATTTGCTCGATGTAGTTCTGCAGTGACCATTTTATAAAAAGTGACGGTGTGCCTGTGATTAAGTCAATAAAATAAGGACGAGTGAACTGTACGCTCAAACAAGATTAAAGAGAAAGGGAATGACAGAGGACAGACTCATGGTATACAAGTAGGGGAAAGCATAATGTTTCCCCCCAAATGGCTTAAGGATGCAACTATTAATAGCACAATATTGATTTTTCAGTGCTCTTTCCATTATTTTCGAGGTGAAAGAAAAATAATTTCTTTTCTTCATTTCACAGCATAACTGGAAGCATACCTAATATGTAACAAAATGGATTTAGAAATAATTTTTTAATTGTGGCACTAGTTACTGATTTAAGGTTGCCATAATATCTTTTAAAAAGGATAATTCTTTACGGGTTATTTACTTGTCTCCATGTTTTCTAAAGGTGTGCGTTCAAGCAATCTCTTAGTTAGGGCATCTGGCCACGTTTGGGTAGGAAATATGTATGTGCATGTGTCTGTTTGTGGGACGGGGAGTGGAGTGTGTATTTCTATGTGTGTTATTACCTTTATGGCTGTGCTCAACTTCATTTTTTACAAATGTGATCAGTACCCGAACTGGTTACAATGTCTTCTCTATGAGAGAAAGGAGAGTAGGGAGTGATCTTTCATAAAGGACAAGCAAAACCAGAAACACTATTGTTTTTGAAGACAAAATGCACCTGACATTTGTAAAGATGAAAACCAAAGGCAGACCTGACACTCAGAATCCTGACTAGAGGTGTGAGTCCACAAAGGGGGCCTTGCTAAGGGTGGCGGCCATGTACGTTCTCCCGGAGGTAGGATGTGATTATGTGATTATTTATTGACTGGAAAAAGCCATTTAAGAGAAAAATAAATGGGACTGGGCTTTCATGGCTTGGGTTTCTCAAGATATCCACCGCCTTTCACCAATTATTTCATGCATGTGTCACCGAGGTGCTTCTGCTTTGTTTGACTATGATACATATGCATTCTTTGTTTAATATTCTCTGTTTGAAGGCTCCTTCTCATCAAATGTGGGCAATTACTTGCTACCTAGGGCAAATTGTGGAGGGCATTTACACAGAACGTATTTTAGAGTAATATAATCCTATTTCATTTTATTTACAGAAGAATATATTTGCTGTATTTTGTCCCTCTCGCTGACCACTATCCTGGTCAACTTTTACGACTGCAAATCTGGGGCTGGCATGTTGAACATTGCTCTATTCTTTACTCATAATATCAAGTCAAAAATGGTTGTGTTCCTAAAGCATTGCATAGTTTCTATCTAATGGTATCAATCTGTGCCTCACAGAGCGTTTCTTTTCCTGACATTATTACTTTACTGAAATTAAGCTTGAAACAATCTGATGTCAGATACTGTATATCTACTTTTATTGCCAGCCTTTCCGAGCCCACCATATTGCCAGGACTGCATCTCATTTTAGATGGGTTTAACCAGATATATATTCTCAAGTTTATTGAGAGTTGGATAGATTACATTTCCCATTCTCAAAGAGCAGGCTGGTCCTTTCAGTGCATTTTATAGAACAAATGTAAATTCCCATGCTGCAGTTGACAAGAATTCATGGTTCTTTTCTTAGTGTCAAAAATAAATCCAGCATAGCAATGGAGATGAGTAAGTGTGGTATAGAGGAGCAGGCTTCAGTTCACCCTTTCTGATTTAGCAGCAGTTTCGATGTACTTGAGAAATCTGTAAAAGTTCAATTATGATGGTCTAGGCAGAGATTTGCTCACACAACAGAGCTACTGTGTTTGAGAATGAATTGTAAGGACTCAATGAAATGCAAAGCACTTTCTGAGCACAGCAAGCCCCTTCACCTCCTACCTCCTCTCTCCCACTTCCCTTCCCCATCTACCTATATCTTTTACATTAAGCCTCTTCTGAAGGCTTTCATCATAGGTAAATAAAACAAACATAAAAAATTGCCAAATCACTCTGCTAATAAAAATTAGGTATGGGATATGCAAAGAATAGCTATCAAATATATTTATTAGCAGGCTGGCTTGATCAGTTTGCCTAGATTGCTTACATATGTATGACTTAGAAGGAAAAGCAGATTTTATATGAAAAAGGTGTTTATAGCTAAGAGTAAACCAAATATACTGAATCATGGGGAAAAAAATGTCCTCTCAAATGCTATGCACTTACCAACACGATAAACAGCTGAGGCTGTGGACTGTCTGCTTGAATTCCAAGAATGTGCCCTTATAAACAAACAGCATCTCTTTTATATTTACATTCATTGAATTTTTTTTTTTTCCTGGGCGAAGCAGGGAGTTTCCTTTAAGTACCCATCAACACCAGTTTTTGATAGGTACTTGAAGGAAAAAAAATGAAGAAAAAAAATCAAGAATATCCCCTGGGAAGAATGTAAACTGAGTACTACAAGAGTCAGTCCAGGTATGTCTGCTCTTAACATTTTTCTTTTATCATGTCGTTTCACTGCTCTAAGGTTTGAGCAATAAAGGGACTGTCACAACTCGGAAGAACTAAGACCCACCTAAGTTCCAGCAATGGGGAGTGTGGTCAGCCTTTCTTAAGGAGGAAGGACTAGGCCCTGACAGTCACATTTACTCTCTTATGTATCTTCCTAATGAGCAGATCATAAATAGGGTGGGTTGGTGTGAAACCTCTGACTAAGTTCCCCCTCCAGGTCTTAGTGAGATAAGGACAGACTTTGGTTACATTGGGAAAACATGTCTGGAGGCATGTACACACTACACATAAAACATATTGCACAAACATGCACAGTGTTATTACTTTACAATCATCCCATCTATCATATTTACAGTGTGGTTGTAAAATAAAATTTTAAATAGTAAAAAAATAATTATTTCAGGTTTGTGAATCTGAGTGAGAAGTGACTTTCACTGAAGTCCAAAGTAAAATTACAGGGATTATTTAAGAGACACTGTGCTTTGTGCTAACTGACCATCAGTGAACATATATTTACCCTAATTCAGGACTGTATCTTACCTATTTTCTATCACAATATCTGATAAATATTTTTGGAGTATCCACTGTACGTCAGGCATGATCCAAAGCACTATGAGCTTGTCCAGTCCTACCAGTTATCACAGTACCCTGCTGAAAATAATTAAAAACCAGGATGAAA
Organism: Smutsia gigantea; assembly: GCA_032199065.1. Taxonomy (NCBI): domain Eukaryota; kingdom Metazoa; phylum Chordata; class Mammalia; order Pholidota; family Manidae; genus Smutsia; species Smutsia gigantea. Next base: position 24,253 of record JAVSCE010005750.1, on the reverse strand, counting down.
TGTCCTGTTGTAAAGATACATAGAGAAACTCTCAGGAGAGCACAAGCAGTGGAGTTCTGGAATCTGTGAGTATGCCCATAAATTGTGAAATTGGTGGCAATATCAAACATGCAATAGCCACATCCATTTGCTTATTCACTTCCTTACTTAACGAATATGTATGAACTACCTCTCATGTGATTCACTGGATGGGCTCTGAGGCTACAAACGATGACCCCAGACTAAGTCCAAGGCTTCCCATGGCTCACAGGGAAGCTGGAATAAATATGTGGCAGGATGATAATTTGTGAGGGCAGTTAAGCTGGGCTTGATGAGTCAGAGGTCGCCTCCTGGAGGAGGCGACCTCTGAAGTGACTCACAGTGTGAAAGACAAGGAGCAGTTAGTTGGCCAAGTGCAAAGGGGAGAAGGCCCTGGACGGTGAGGGTGGTCCCTGAAAGAGTGGGACGAGCGGAGGGAACAGGGTGCGTGAAGCCCAGGAGGTGAGCGAGCGCGGCAGCTCAAGGAACTGGGAGAAGTTCAGTCTCGCTGAAATGTAGGCTGAGATGAGGAAGAGCGCAGCCAGGTCAGGTAGGGTCTCAAGGGCCGAGGATCTGGATACATTCTTTAAGGCAACCAGAGACCATGAAAGGGATTTAAATAAGCAAGGGGATAATCAAATACTTATTTTAGAAATATCTGTTTGTAACTAAGAGGAATATTTCCCAAATTCTTTCATCTCATACCCTATCAGTAAAGATGTCTAGAGAGCTCATCTCTAATATACGAACATTTATTTCTTTATAAATATTGTACAGGCTCCATTCTACTATTATGCTATGTTTCTTTTAAAGATATACACAAAATTGTAGATTTAAAAGAATAACCTAATTCTGAGATGCATTTTTAAAAAATGTTAAAAGGATATCTCATTTTTTAATCACGCTAATGCCTCTGTTTTCAAACTGTAGATGTTCATTTTTATGTACTGAGGGTTTAGTTCTGGTTTATCTTGCTGATCGTCATCGCATCATTTCTACCACATATCATCTCCGCGAGGCCTTCCCTGATCATCTTATTTAAAATTATAAACCCTTGTCTGGCATTCACCATCTCTCTCCTCGGCTTTTTTCCCTCCTATTATCTTTGACGACGCTACATAATTTCCTTGCTCTGTTATCACACGTCTTCCCCATCTCAAGAGTGCAGGCATTTGAATTTTTGCTCACTGCCACATCCTTGGCCTAGAATATTGCTTGGTCCACCGTTGGCGCTCAAGAAATATTTGTTGCATGAATAGGGCAAAGGTTGTTATTAGTATTCTGGATATAAATCCATATTTCAAGTAGACTTCCTGAGAATTTAAAATTTCTGCTTAATTTTTGTTAGGCCAATTCAGGTCATCATCTTTTAATCTGTAGTATAAATGACGAAGCACTTGATCAGGAATAAGAGACCTACCTGCATGATCACAATTATTCCGCATGATTCTTTACAAGCCATCTGACCATCTCGTGAGGTTTAATTTTAGTTAAAACTAGGTACTGTGATCTGGAAGTTTGGCTGGCTGGGAAAAAGTAAGTGATATGCACTGGGATAGGCTGGAGCAAACAAATGCAGGAGGGTCCTCCCTGCCTTTGCGACAGTGCCACTTTGTCTGTTTCTCCTACTGCAAGTGACCCTTGTCTGAGGAAGGCTGTCATGTCAAACTCTGTATTGTTTTAATAAAGATTAATTTCCTTTTTATTTTTAGATAGAAAGAAATGTAAGTAGATTTTCTAGTGTGCTCTTTCACCGCAGTGTCTCCCCTTGAACATCTGAGACATCTGGGAGAGAGAATGAATTCTGGAAGGCCTGGCTGAGGGTGGCAGAGGGATTGGGAAGGTGGCTGTGTCTCCCCTCGGTTTGTTTGGCTTCGTGGGGGAAGTCCAGAGGGGCAGGATCCCAGATTTTCAACTTGGAAGAGTCCAGCCATTCTGGGAGACATATTTTGTGCTATGCCTATTTAAAAAAAAAAAGCCCAAACAGAGGTCACCATGCTCCCAACATGCACACGTATATTACACCTCTATTGTCAATGTGTAACGCACCAACTCACCTAGATAAGATGTGAACATTTTCAGGATGGTCTGTTATTAACTATCTCTGATTAACTAAAAGCAGATGAAAAGACTGAAGCTAAATTAAGGCCTCAGTTACGTGTACGTGGATTTGCTGATACGGGGATTTAAGTTAGAATGTGTGTCTCGTAGTTTCCATTCCTGTATTTGTGGTCTGTGAAGAATAATGGGGTGGGGGAGGGTCATGCTTAGCACATTTCTTTGGGTCTTTCCAAAATCTGAGTGAAGAAGAAACTGATTTTTTCTTAATAAAAATTGTAGAGAAACAAGTGTCCTAATTCACTTGAACTGCCTAAAGCAGAGTGGATATTCTGAAATGGTTGAGCAAAGTGATTCCTATCTTTTAAATAGATTACTTTTTAATTTTTAAACCACTATTTTTCTTGTTGTTATTGGGAAGCAGATTCTATACCATTCATTCCAGGTACACACTAAGCAGTTGACTGTATCTGCCTAATTTTAGCTGATGTGGACAATGCTAAATAGAAAGAGCAGTGCTTGGAAGGTGTATTTTTAAAATTTTGACTTGGAGGTGCAGTCTACTTCTGCAGGAGGTGGGCAATTTGTAATTTACCTCCTATATGGGTTGCATATGGAAGCCAGAGTTAACTGGCTCCACATTTATTGAAACGATGTTCTTGTTTCCTTACAGATTGATGCCAGGTCCATGAACAGCCTTGATGTTGGTTCCCTAATCCAGCTCCACATAGAAGGATAGTTTTAATGACTTGTTAAAGCCCCTTGTCGCCTTGAGATTGAATTACTCAAATTCAGAGACCATAATCTAATTGAATCATTTCAATAAGAAATCATGATTTTCATCTAAATTTTAATTTAATCCACTCCAATGAATTATAGAGGTTATGACAGCATCCTTTCAACTTCAGCAATATTGGCATCTCTGTATTCACAAAGCAGGGCAAAACCTTAGATGTGGTTAGGTTTTTTTCAAAGTACGAGTCACTCTCTTGCCTAGTCTTCACTCTCCGAGTGTGTTTCTGGGCTGCGTCTGCCCAGTTTTTGTGCTGATGGTGAACTGCTCATGTGCACATGTGTGTGAGATGCGATCAGTGCATTGAGCTTCGTATGATGTGAATATGAAGCAAAGTCTTAAGCATGTGGTAAGTGGTCTGGGCAGCACAGAGCCAGAGCATTCACGCTGGCCATCTTGGCAATCAATAGTGACCACCTCATCTGTGTGCTAAGGTCTGGCATCTGCATTTTTCACAAGGGCGGCCGACGTGAAGAACAAAGTACCTCAGGACGCCATTTATATCATTCACCTGGGCACAAACTTGAACTCAGATAAAGTGCCATAAATCACAGATTCAAGGGGCAGAAGAGACAGAAACAAACAAAAATCCAACATTTCTAATTTCCAAAATAAAGTAGGCATGATTATATTCACTTAGGGCTTTGTGATTTCTAACATCTTCCTTTTGTGATAAGAGCTACTTCTAGAACTTATATTTCAAAAAGAAAAAAGACCATTAATCAGAAGCTAATTAGCATGTATCATTAAATGTTATAGAGTAAGACAGGAAGCCCACCTCCTCATAAATGGCTCATTCCATTTCTCCTGTTCTGTCAGGTATCTGGCCATTTCTCTCTCTCTCTGATTCAGTTCTTTGCTGGGCAGACTGCAAAATATAATAACTTCTAAGCAGTGTGTAAAACAAAGTGCTCAATTCACTTTATTAAAATATCCAATAATAATTGATTTAAAGGCAATAAAATGTGTTCATTAGAGGGTTTATATTCAAGAAATATTGAAAGTATACCTAAAACTGTCACTTTTATTGTGAATGAACAGGATAATATAATTTGAAAAGAGTGTGATCATACTAAAGATTTGTCCTGCAGCATTATCTGATAGCTCGTAAAGTGCTGAAATTTAATATGATGCTTTCAGTCAGTTTAATTGAAATTTAATTGCCACTTTGGGCAGAAGGTTTAGATCTGATCAATAAAATATTAAAGATTTTGTGCTTTCGTTTGGAACAGCTCCTTTAGCTATGCATCAAGAGGACCCTGTATTTTTGGAAATATTTGTTTGTTATAGTTCACACAGTGCTCAATATCACTTTTTAATCTGCAAGTTTTAATGTGCAGTGCAGACAAATAGTGGGAATAATAAAGCAATAGTTGATCCATTTAATTACAACACGATGAAAGAAATAACGGTCACCTTCAGATTCATGAGAAAGGCATTAATGTAAAAGAGCAATAAATATTTTGAAATGTCAAACCTCAGAAAGACAGAGTCCAACTTGAGCTGGGTTGTAAATCAGATGGAGGGAAGGACCTTGAAAAAAAGATGGTTCTTTGGTATTTTAGAAATAATTACTAATACAAAAAGGGTAATGATGAAACTATAAATTACATTAAAAAGGGCCGTTAGAGGAGGATTAGTTTATAAAGCTGAGAGATGGTTCTTAAAATTGTCCTGCTGGTTATTACTACTTTTCGTTTCATTCAGGAAACCCCTGCTCGATTATCTGATTATTAATAAACGAATTGATCAGTACTCTGCAGTTCAAAAAGTAAAGGCAAGTTAACTTTCTCCTTTTCAGAGACTCCCATGGGACTTCCACATTACTTGTATTTTAGGAAGAGAGAGAGTTGGTGATTTCTTAAGATATGTGAACAGTAAACTAGAGAGTGACTTTAACCTAAGTAACACCCTTGTTAATATGTCTTAAAATTATAATTTCTTTTAGGTCACAGTATTCCAAAGGTGGATCTGATTTTTATGTGGCTGTAATCTTTTCCTAATGATCCCTGGCATAATTCTTGTAATGATTCCTTTTTACCTATAGAATTTTTCAAAAGCTCCATATCCAAGCACATGTATTTCTTTACTCATCAGTCCGCCAGGAGAGTCCAAGCTCAGTAACGCGGCGTGGTGTCTTACTTGGCTCAGTACAGCTCTAAAGTATATTTTCTGTTTGCAACCTTATTCAAACAAGGCTAATCAACTGCAATGGTGCTCATCACTTGTTTTTCTTCTCTAGCCGTCTCTGTCCTAGATTTCTCTTGGGTAAGCATCTGCTATGACCATGGCTTCTTAATCTTTCCACCTTATTGAAATAGACTATTTTCTTTTGAAATAGACATATTATTTTTCCCTGTGACCACTCAAGAATGGTTATTTTGTGACATCTAGATACTAGATACCATTCTAGGGCCTGGGAACACAGCAATGCCTAAGAAAAACATTCCTGGCTTCAAGGACTTTATGTTCTAGTGAGAGAGAGAAAGACAATAAACATAGACAAAGAAAATAATTTCAAACCTGACAAGTACTATGAGGAAGATAAAATAGGTTAATATGGGAGAGGGTAAGTGTGTGTGTGTGTGTGTGTGTGTGTGTGTGTGTACATGAACAACTTTAGTTCCTTTTCTAAGGAGGTGACATCTAGGTTAATACCTAATGACAATAAGGAGTCAATATTGTAAGGAAAGCATTCCAAGGAAAGGAAAGAGCAAATGTAAGGACATGGAGATAGGCATGCGCCTGATTTCAGGTTCTATAAAGAATACCAGTGTAGTACTCACAGTGACCCAGGGAAAGACTAGGAGGAAATGCCATCAGAGAGGCAGGAGGGACCTGATCATATAGATCACATAGAGACTTGTAGGCCATAGGGACAGGCTTTGATTGCTACTTAAGTATAATAGGAAGGCATAGGAAGGTTTACACAGAGGCTAGCATGTAGTGGTGGAGCGTGTATGCGTGTGGGCGGGGGGGCGTGTGGGGGCTGAGGGACATGAAATGAATGATGCTTCGGATGGTCAACTCACTCTTTGCAGAGGCTGCACCATCAGGTAGGAGTGGTGGCAGAGGCATAAAGTAACCGGGTAGTGCAGCATCTAGCCAAGGTAGCTTCGATGAATTAAATGACAGAACATATTGAGAACTGGTAAAATTTTAGAAGGTGAAACAAGAGGACTTACTGATTGGTTGGATATAGGTGTGATGAGAGTAAGAACTCAAGATTGACTTCCAGGTTTTAAGCCTGAGTAATTGGGTTTATGACAGTGCAGAGATGGAAAAGTCCTGGGAGAGAAAGAGTATATTTTGGGGAAAAACCAATAGCCCTGTTTGGCCTACATTAAGTTTGAGATGCCTGTTAGACAGGCAAGTGAGATGTCAAGGCGGCTGGTGGATCTAGGAGTTTAGAACTCAAGGAGAGGTCTTGAAATGTAATAAATTGAGTTTTATTAGCATATTGATGATATTTGAAACTGGATGGAATCATCTGAGAGACTGTGATTAGAGAAGAGAGAACCAAGTACAGAACTCTGATACTTTAGCGTGAGAGACCTGGCAAAAGATGGGAAGCCAGCAAAGCTGATTGAGGAGTGACCAGTGAAGGTGGAAGAAAAATAATCGGGCGAGCGTTGTTTCACGGAATCCTAAATAAAGTAGGTTATTCTTGCCCACTGAAGATTTCACTGGACTTACAAGAAAGACTCAGTGCCTTGAGGAGGGGTTGGGAGGTTAAGAATTGGAGGCAATGATTGCAGACATTTTTCAAAAATTAGGTTTGCTGCAATGGGGAGCAGAGAAGTGGGACAAGAGCTGGAGAGAGAACTAGGCTCAAGAAAGATATTCTTTATTTTTAAAAAAAAGAGTTGATGTTGAGATATATTTGTACATCTTTGGGAATGATCAATTAGAGAGGAAAAAATTGATGATGCAGAAGAGAAGAGTAGTGGCTGTAGGGTGAATCTCAGAAAATGAAACGAGCTTGGAATTGGAGGATGAGAAGAACCGTTGGTCTTAGAAAAGAGTGGAGACATTGCTTACATTTGTGCTGAAGGTAATACAGAATACATGACTACAGATGCAGCTATGTTGTTGGAATTGATCATGGAAATATGCAGTAGTTGATTACATTTATCTATTTCATGACACACCTAGCATGAGTATCATCTTAGGGTGAGGGGGAAGGGGAATATTAGTTGATGATACGAGTAGAGTGAAGGCGTGAAATAGATTATTTTGAAGAGAGGAAAATAAAATTTAATAGGTAAACAACTTGCATCAGTACAGATTTTGGAGTGCCAAACTAAGAATTGTAATAATATAAATTGGAGGGAGTCCAGGACGTATGGATACATGATTTTTCCTAGGAATGCTCAACTGTTTGTTTGCAGACACTGAATAAGTGAGTTTAATCAGGGCTGGTGCATTGCTGGCAGAGTGCAATGGATGAAGAGTGGGGCAAGGTAGTTAAGGATATTTGCAAAGGGGTGATTAGAGTGACCATATAATCTGGATTGGAGCAGGAAGGCACTGAGAAGATGAGTGGTAACAGGGAAAGTGAAATAAGTGGTTGAGACAATTCTCAGTAAGGCCACAGAATTACTAGAGCTTTAGCCTAAGTGAGCTAGAAGGCTACACAATGATCGAGAATGAATGCCAGGTGAACGGGCAAATGCACTGGGACCATTGGCAGCTGATGTGGTTCGGGTCTGACGTGTCTGCATTTGCTGAAGCATAGCTTTCTGTGGTCTGATCATATTCATATTCAATCTTCTGTATGGGGTAAGGGGGAATAACACAGCCCTTAGCCTCAGAGATCTGGTTTAACTAGTTAAACCTGTTAAATCTGAGCAGGTTAAAACATTGTATTATTATTTAAGTATACTGACTGTTAGTGTTGTCATCTATACATGGAGATAACATTGGTTACTTAAGAGTATTAAAGAAATGATTATTTCTAGAACAAAGAAAGCAACTGAGAAGTATTTGGATCCCTCTTCCTATCTATATGTAATATGTTTAAACTTTACAGCTTGATTTTCACAAATAGTGGACTATATCCAAGTGGGATATATCAGGGTGAAGAGTTAAGAACTTGGAGCAGCTTATCCAATACATATCCCTCAACTCGTTGGCCTTTATTCCCAGAGGACCCTTTTGCTGATGGTCACTGTGTCTAGGCTGTCAAGAAGGCTCTGGATATTCACTTTCATCCCTATGAAGTTGTTGATTACAGATACCCTGAATGCCTTCAGCAAAGTACTTTGGGGCTAGCTACCCAGAAGAGCTCTAAAACTCCAGTTTCAGTTCTTAATACTATGATCCCAGCTGGTAGCACAGACAGGCTCTTGTATTCAACGGATTTCAGACAACAGCAAAAGTGAAATTAGGAAGTGAAATTAAACATGCAGGTGGCCAACATATTCAAAATTGTTGAATCAATATAATAGATTGATTCTTCCCTGCGCATGTACCTGTTCGAGCTTGCTAAGTTACTTATCTTTTCTACCTACTTCTTATGTCTAGCCACACGGGAGAAAATCAGTTTTAACAACTTATAATCTCCTGATTCATAGCTTTGTAGTAGGCATTAAGACACAGACAATAAAAGTTAGAGAGATGATCCCAACCTCAAGAACTTTAGTCTAGTGTTGGGACTGCACACTTTCTGCTTGCTTTCTGGAAGACATGCTGGACTGTGGAATTTAAATTTGAAGCTCTTCACAAGATTTGTCTCTAAACTTTGTATGTTTTCTTGCAAGTGTAATCTATGTTCCCTTTGTATTATAGTTCTTGACTATTGCTTCTATTATTTTTTAAGAATAGAAAAAGTCAGATTTAAGATGGCGGCATTAGAGGTGAGATGGAGAGCTCCTCCCAAAACCACAAACAGTACAAAAATATAGTTAATAAATACAACTAACCTTCAGACAGCAACAAGAAAGAAGGCTGAACCAGACTGCAAACGGACCTCACGAACAGAGCAGACCTCAGGAAACAGGGTAACATACGAAAGCCTTAGTCCAGCAGGACCCAAGCCCTTTCCCCACGCCAGCTCACTGGTGGGAAGGAAAAGAAATGGAGCGGGGAAGGGGGTGGAAGCCTGGGACTGCTGGACACCCAGCCCTGGAGATCTGCTTTGTGAGCAGAATCCTATAGTGTGTGGTGCCCTGGGCATGGGGAGCTTGGACAGGTGGAGTGCTTGAGAGACAGATTCCGGCCGTTTGTGGAGGACGGGGATCCACACGCGGCTGCTCTGTGTCAGAGGAAAGGCAGGGAGTCTGAGAGGTTTCCTTGCAGCAAGAGGGCTGCTGAAGGGGCAGGGTTTGCATGGAGCTTGCTGTGCCGGAGAAGGGAGAGCTGGACAAGGCTGTCTGGGTGCACTCTGCCCAGCTGGTTGGGAACTTTGGGGAGCTTCAGGTGCTCCATCCCCTGACTGCCTACTCAGCTCTGAGGCCTCCCACTGTGACACACAGCCTGCCGAGCCTTCCTGCCTGCAGGCACCTGCTCCCAAACCCGCAGTCACTGCACAGGCGTCAGGCCAGCCAGAGGGAGGCCCCACCTACAACAGCCAGAGACGCAAAGCACAGAGGCTTACACCTGTGTGCTCAGCCCACTGGCTCTGACACTGGAGACAGGCACTGTAGATGGGAACAGGAAACAGATCTTTCCTTCCCCAGGCATCAGCTCTGCTCCCCTATGACCCCCAACCTCACTCGAGGGGCTGAGCAGCTTCAGAGACTGGAGTTTCTGCACACCAGTGGGTACCACACAGAAATATGAAATGTCAAAAGAATATCGTTCTGACCAAAATCTCACAAACCCCAGAAAGAGGGTCAAATGAAACTGAACTCACTAATCTTCCTGAGAGTTCAAAATAAAAATTATAAACATGCTTATGGAGGTACAGAAAAATATTCAAGACCTCAGGAACAAATTTCAGATGGAGATTCAATCCTTAAGAAATAACCATGTCAGAAATGCAACATACAATGCAGGGATTTAAAAGCAGATTAGATGTAGTAGAAGAGACAGTAAATGGAATAGAAATTAGAGAAGAAGAATATAAAGAAGCTGAGGCACAGAAAGAAAAAAGGATCTCTAAGAATGAAAGAATATTGAGAGAATTGTGTGACCTATCCAAATGGAACAATATTCGCATTATAGGGGTACCAGAAGAAGAAGAGAGAGAAAAGGGGATAGAAAGTGTCATTGAGGGGGTAATTGCTGAACACTTCCCCAATCCAAAAGTAACAGGATACACATTCTTCTCAAGTGCACATGGAATATTTTTAAGAATAGATCATATATTAGGCCACAAAAAGAACCTCAGTAAATTCAAAAAGACTGAAATTGTACCAACCAGCTTCTCAGATCACAAAAGTATAAAACTAGAAATAAATTACACAAAGAAAATGAAAAAGCCCACAAACACATGGAGACTTAATAACATGCGCCTAAATAATCAATGGATCAATGACCAAATAAAAACAGAGACCAAGCAATATATGGAGACAAATGACAACAATAATTCAACACCACAAAATCTGTGGGATGCAGCAAAAGCCGTGCTAAGAGGAAAATTACAGGCCTACCTCAGGAAAGAAGAACAATCCCAAATGAACAGTCTAAACTCACAGTTAATGAAACTAGAAAAGGAAGAACAGATGAGGCCCAAAGTCAATAGAGGAGGGACATAATAAAGATTAAAGCAGAAATAAATAAAATTCAGAAGAATAAAACAATAGAAAAAATGAATGAAAACAGGAGCTGGTTCTTTGAGAAAATAAACAAAATAGATAAACCCCTAGCCAGACTTATCAAGAAAAAAAGAGAATAGAATCATAAATGAGAAAGGAAAAATCACTACAGATACCACAGAAATACAAAGAATTATGAGAGAATACTATGAAAAATTATATGCTAACAAACTGGATAACCTAGAAGAAATGGACAACTTTCTAGAAAAATACAACCTTCCAAGGCTGACCCAGGAACAAACAGAAAATCTGAATTGACCAATTACGAGCAAAGAAATTGAATTGGTAATCAAAAAACTACCTAAGAACAAAACGCCTGGACCAGATGGTTTCACTGCTGAATTTTATCAAACATTTAGTGAAGACCTACTACCCATCCTCCTTAAAGTTTTCCAAAGAGTAGAAGAGGAGGGAATACTCCCAAACTCATTCTACGAGGCCAACATCACTCTAATACCAAAACCAGGCAAAGACGCCCCCAAAAAAGAAAATTACAGACCAATATCCCCGATGAAGATAGATGCAAAAATACTCAACAAAATATTAGCAAACCAAATTCAAAAATACATCAAAAATATCATCCATTATGATCGAGTGGGATTCATCCCAAGGATGCAAGGATGGTACAACATTCGAAAATCCATCAACATCATCCACTACATGAATAAAAAGAAGGACAAAAACCACATGATCATCTCCATAGATGCTGAAAAAGCATTCAACAAAATTCAACATCCATTCATGATAAAAACTCCCAACAAAATGGGTATACAGGGCAAATACCTTAACATAATAAAGGCCATATATGACAAACCCACAGTCAACATTATACTTAACAGCGAGAAGCTAAAAGCTTTTCCTTTAAGATAAGGAACAAGACAAGGATGCCCACTCTCCCCACTTTTATTCAGCATAGTTCTGGAGGTCCTCGCCATGGCAATCAGACAACATGAAGAAATAAAAGGCATCCAGATAGGCAAGGAAGAACTGAAATTGTCCTTGTTTGCAGATGACATGATATTGTACAAAAAAAACCCTAAAGAATCCACTCCAAAACTATTAGATCTAATACCTGAATTCAGCAAAGTTGCAGGATACAAAATTAACACACAGAAATCTGTTGCATTCCTGTACACTAATGATGAACTAGCAGACCGAGAAATCAGGAAAACAATTCCATTCACAACTGCATCAAAAAGAATAAAATACCTAGGAATAAACCTAACCAAGGATGTGAAAGACCTATACCCGGAAAACTACAAGACACTCTTAAGAGAAATTAAAGAGGATACTAATAAATGTAAATTCATCCCATGCTCTTGGCTAGGAAGAATTAATATTGTCAAAATGGCCATCCTACCTGAAGCAATCTACAGATTCAATGCAATCCCAATCAAATTACCAACAGCATTCTTCAATGAACTAGAGCAAATAGTTCTAAAATTCATATGGAACCACAAAAGACCCTGAATAGCCAAAGGAATCCTGAGAAGGAAGAATAAAGCAGGGGGGATTATGCTCCCTGACTTCAAGCTTTACTACAAAGCTACAGTAATCAAGACAATTTGGTATTGGCACAAGAACAGACCCATAGACCAGTGGTACAGAATAGAGAGCCTAGATATAAACCCAAGCATATATGGTCAATTAATATACGATAAAGGAGCTATGGATATACAATGGGGAAATGACAGCCTCTTCAACAACTGGTGTTGGCAAAACTGGACAGCTACAATATAAGAGAATGAAATTGGATTACTGTCTAACCCCATACACCAAAGTAAACTCAAAATGGATCAAAAACCTGAATGTAAGCCATGAAACTATAAAACTTTTAGAATAAAATATAGGCAAAAATCTCTTGGACATAAACATGAGCAACTTCTTCATGAACATGTCTCCCCGGGCAAGGGAAACAAAAGCAAAAATGAATGAATGGGACTATGTCAAATTAAAAATCTTCTGTACAGCAAGGGATACTATCAGTAGAACAAAAAGACTTCCTACAGTATGGGAGAATATATTTATAAATAGCATATTCAACAAGAGGTTGACACCCAAATTATATAAAGAGCTCATGCACCTCAACAAACAAAAAGCAAATAAGCCAATTAAAAAATGGGTACAGGAGCTGAACAGACACTTCTCCAAAGAAGAAATTCAGATAGCCAACAGGCACATGAAAAGATGCTCCACATCACTAGTCATCAGAGAAATGCAAATTAAAACCACAATGAGATATCACTTCACATCAGTGAGGATGGCCAACATCCAAAACACAAACAACAACAAATGTTGGCGAGATTGTGGAGAAAGGTGAACCCTCCTACACTGCTGGTGGGAATGTAAATTAGTACAACCATTGTGGAAAGCAGTATGGAGGTTCCTCAAAAAACTCAAATAGAAATACCATTTGACCCAGGAATTCCACTCCTAGGAATTTACCCTAAGAATGCAGCAGCCCAGTTTTAAGAAGACAGATGCACCCCTATGTTTATCATAACACTATTTACAATAGCCAAGAAATGGAAGCAACCTAAGTGTCCATCAGTAGATGAATGGATAAAGAAGATGTGGTATATATACACAATGGAATATTATTCAGCTATAAGAAGAAAGCAAATCCTACCATTTACAACAACATGGATGGAGCTAGAGGGTATTATGCTCAGTGAAATAAGCCCAGCAGAGAAAGACAAGTACCAAATGATTTCACTCATATGTGGAGTATAAGAACAAAGAAAAAACTGAAGGAACACAACTGCAGCAGACTCACAGAACCCAAGAATGGACTAACAGTTACCAAAGGGAAAGGGACTGGGGAAGATGGCTGGGAAGGGAGGGGATAAGGAGGGAAAAGCGCTATTACAATTAGCACACATAATGTAGCGGATGTGGTGGTGGTGGTGGGGTATGGGGAAGGCAGTATAACACAGAAAAGACAAGTAGTGATTCTATAACATCCTTCTATGCTGATGGACAGTGATTGCAATGGGGTATGTGGCGGGGACTTGATAATAGGGGTAGTCTAGTAACTATAATGTTGCTCATGTAATTGTATATTAATAATAGCAAAATAAAAAAATAAAAAAATAGAAAAAGTACAAAATATATTCTGTGATTAAGTAACTATTGGGAAATCTAGAAAACTAGAAATAAGAAGAAACTGGGTTTGATTATACCCCAGAGAAACATTCACCACTAATCTTTTGATGCTTTTTTCTATTTCCATTGTTTTGAGTTTTTTCCTCATTCATGGACTTTTTGGTAATTACTCTTCATAGTTTTAATTGTACTCCTAAGTACAGAGAAAATTTGTAAATCTGTCCATTGTGTGTTGAAATGGTGCCATGGTTAAGAATGCAAACTCTGGAGTGAGACTGACGGTTCCAGTGCTGGCTTTCAACTTGCTGAGTGCATTTTGTCCTGGGAAGTGATTCTACTATTTTATGCCTTGGTTTTCTCAGTTGTAAAATGGGGGTACTACTTTTCACCTTGCTGAGTTATTGTAAGCATTAAATAAGTCATTGCATAGAAAATACATAGGACAGTGCTTGGCACATAGAAAATGCACAACAAGGTTTAGCTGTTATTAATTAGAAGTGTTTATATATCTTTGGGAGGATATTTTTCCTAGAAGTTTATATGTTTAGACTTTTATTTAAAAAGTTACATAGGCTTGTTGTTAAAAAGTAAAAATAAAGAGGATATATGACTGGCAGTAGTAATACCCAGGGATAGTTATCATTAAAATTTTATGACTAGCAGTAGAAATACCCAGGGATAGCATTTATTAATATTTTCATGTGTATCCCTGTGAAATATATTTTATGGAAGTATAAATACACTGGGTATTTGTATTTCAAAGAACCCTGGGTCCAGCTATTAGCATGGGCTAGATAATAGATATAATTATCCTGGTTCTACAATTCATATACTTCATTCTGGGCAGTGCCTTTTCTTAGAGTTCTGAAAAGCTTAAGTAACTAAATTCTAAAGTTAGAAAAGGGACAATGTGTACTAGAGAATTGGGGTAAGCAGTGGAAAATCGTTCTCCCACCCCTTCTGCTGATTTGATTCAAGTCTAAACCTTAGTTTCCCCACCTCTAAGACAAAGGTATTTTTCCACCTTGCTATCTCTGTGGAATGGGAATAATTTGAATGGTGAATGGTTTGATCTTAGTAGTGAGAAAATAAGAAATTGCTCACTTAATAAATTGCCAGGCCACTTGGGTACAATTTAGTAGATTACCTTTTCCAGAGTGGTAAATGATAGTAAATGGCAAATGGCAGTAACTGGAAGAGTTAATGCAGCTTTGATCTCTTGAACTGAAAGACTCTGTCGTTTCCTTAGAATGAGATGGAATTATTTATTCCCTTTTACCTAAGACCCAGTGAACCCTTGAGAAAGGAAGATATTATTATATTTTCCCATCTTACATGACCATTAGAATAAAAGGGACGTCATTGCTCTACACACACATCTATACACCCCATAAGAGGCCATTATGAATGACAAAAAGAAGTCTTTAAAAAGTATCATTTATCATTCAATGAAAAATACTTACTAAAAAGTTCTGACAGTGTACCAGGACTATTCTAGGTTCAGACAGGAGGACATGGGAACGAGGCAGCCTTGACCCTCCAGGAGCTCAAGATGAGAAGAAATACTTTCTCAAGGCTCTTCATCTCCCCTTCCTTACAGAGGAGCTGACAGTGCACCAGTGTGCATTCTACAGCTCACTGCTGGTAGCATAGAGGGTGGTATGTATGGGCCTTACAAGGAGCCAGAACCTTGGGCAGATACATTTTAAACTGAGACTTCTCCAGTAAGGAGCTGATTATGACCAGAAATAATGTAAAACATATCTGTCTACTTGGTGGGATGCTGGTAACAGTGTTCTCTTGTGTGGGGAGTTGTTATTAGGAGTAAGTACAAGGCTCCAAGTGAACGCAAACTGCCCTCTGTGCGCTACTGCTGATGTGTGTTCCCCAAAGCTCTCACAGTTACATAGTGACTGCTGTGGCAGATGGCCTGGCCCGAGGCCAAGTACAGATTTAATCTGGAAGGAAAGGATGCACTTCTGAGGACAAAGCTATGGCTCTTCACCAGTGTTTCTTGAAAGGCTATTTTCACAGACTCCAGAAGAAATTCTCAAGGCATTATTATTAAAAAGAACCAAATTTCAGGAACTAGCCAGGCAGATGGGCCAAAAGGAGAGGGAATATCCTGGTTTCAATTAATTCTGATGGACAGTCTAACTGATTTCGAACTGTTTCAACATGGTATGGATACTCTGAGTGGTAAACACTGCCTTCTTAATTTGAAAAGTAATATATGCACATGGTAGAACAAATGGAAACCACCAACATATACACACAAATACACACATAGTTACAAAAACTAAAACCCAGTTCCACTACCCAGGGATAACTGATCTTAACATTTGGTATATTTTTCCTTTTTATTTTCTAAATTGAAATCATATTGTAAATTCAATTTTGCAGGCTGCTTTTATTCATTTGGAAACATAATGAACACATTTTCCCAGGTAATTAAATATATATTTTTTGTTTTTTTAAATATAATTTATTTTATTATCATTAATCTACAATTACATGTGCAATATTACGGTTATTAAACTACCCTTCATCAGGTCCCCCCCACCAACCCCATTACAGTCACTGTCCATCAGCGTAGTGAGATGCTATAGAATCACTACTTGTCTTCTCTGAGTTGTACTGCCCTCCCCGTGCCCCCCCAACATTGCATCTGCTAATCGTAATGCCCCTTTTTCCCTCTTATCCCTCCCTTCCCGCCCATTTTCCCCAGTCCCTTTCCCTTTGGTAACTATTAGTCCGTTCTTGGGTTCTGTGAGTCTGCTGCTGTTTTGTTCCTTCAGTATTTTTTCTTTGTTCTTATACTCCACATATGAGTGAAATCATTTGATACTTGTCTTTTTCGGCTTGGCTTATTTCACTGAGCATAATACCCTCTAGCTCCATCCATGTTGTTGCAAATGGTAGGATTTGTTTTCTTCTTATGGCTGAATAATATTCCATTGTGTATATGTACCACATCTTCTTTATCCATTCATCTACTGATGGACACTTAGGTTGCTTCCATTTCTTGGCTATTGTAAATAGTGCTGCAATAAACATAGGGTGCATCTGTCCTTTTCAAATTGGGCTGCTGCATTCTTAGAGTAAATGCCTAGGAGTGGAATTCCTGGGTCAAAAGGTATTTCTATTTTGAGTTTTTTGAGGAACCTCCATACTGCTTTCCACAATGGTTGAACTAATTTGCAGTCCCACCAGCAGTGTAGGAGGGTTCCCTTTTCTCCACATCCTCGCCAACATTTGTTGTTGTTTGTGTTTTGGATGTTGGCCATCCTCACTGGTGTGAGGTGATATCTCATTGTGGTTTTAATCTGCATTTCTCTGATGATTAGCGATGTGGAGCATCTTTTCATGTGCCTGTTGGCCATCTGAATTTCTTCTTTGGAGAAGTGTCTATTCATGTCCTCTGCCCATTTCTTAATTGGATTATTTGCTTTCTGTTTGTTAAGGTGCATGAGTTCTTTATATATTTTGGATGTCAACCCTTTATCAGATACGTTTTTTATGAATATATTCTCCCATACTGTAGGATGTCTTTTTGTTCTACTGATGGTGTCCTTTGCTGTACAGAAGCTTTTCAGCTTGATATAGTCCCACTTGTTCATTTTTGCTTTTGTTTCCCTTGCCCGGGGAGATATGTTCATGAAGAAGTTGCTCATGTTTATGTCCAAGAGATTTTTGCCTATGTTTTTTTCTAAGAGTTTTATGGTTTCATGACTTACATTCAGGTCTTTGATCCACCTTGAGTTTACCTTTGTGTATGGGGCTAGACAGTAGTCCAGTTTCATTCTCTTCCATGTAGCTGTCCAGTTTTTCCAACACCAGCTGCTGAAGAGGCTGTCATCTCCCCATTGTATATCCAAGGCACCTTTATCAAATATTAATTGACTGTATATGTTTGGGTTAATGTTTGGATTTTCTATTCTGTTCCACTGGTCTGTGGGTCTGTTTTGTGCCAATACCAAATTGTCTTGATTACTGTGGCTTTGTAGTAGAGCTTGAAGTCAGGGAGTGTAATTCCCCCTGTTTTATTCCTCCTTCTCAGGATTGCTTTGGCTATTCGGGGGTCTTTTGTGGTTCCATATGAATTTTAGAATTGTTTGTTCCAGTTCATTGAAGAAAGCTGTTGGTAGTTTGATAGGGATTGCATTGAATCTGTAGATTGCTTTAGGTAGTATAGCCATTTTGACAATATTTATTCTTCTAGCCAAGAGCATGGGATGCATTTCCATTTGTTAGTGTCCTCTTTAATTTCTCTTAGGAGTGTCTTGTAGTTTTCAGAGTATAGGTCTTTCACTTCCTTCGCTAGGTTTATTCCTAGGTATTTTATTCTTTTTGATGCAATTGTGAATGGAATTGTTTTTCTGATTTCTCTTTCTGTTAGTTCATCATTAGTGTATAGGAAAGCAGCAGATTTCTGTGTGTCAATTTTGTATCCTGCAACTTTGCTGAATTCAGATATTAGTTCTAGTAGTTTTGGAATGGAATCTTTAGGGTTTTTTATGTACAGTATCATGTCATCTGCAAATAGTGACAATTTGACTTCTTCTTTACCAATCTGGATGCCTTGTATGTCTTTGTTTTGTCTGATTGCTGTGGTTAGGACCTCCAGTACTATGTTGAATAACAGTGGAGAGAGTGGGCATCCCTGTCTTGTTCCCGATCTTAGATGAAAAGCTTTCAGCATCTCGCCGTTAAGTATTATGTTAGCTGTGGGTTTGTCATATATAGCCTTTATGATGTTGAGGTATTTGCTGTCTATACCCATTTTGTTGAGAGTTTTAATCATGAATGGATGCTGAATTTTGTCAAATGCTTTTTCAGCATCTATGGAGATGATCATGTGGTTTTGTTCTTCTTTTTGTTGATGTGGTGGATGATGTTGATGGATTTTCGAATGTTGTACCATCCTTGCATTCCTGGGATGAATCCCACTTGATCATGGTGTATGATCCTCTTGATATATTTTTGAATTCGGTTTGCTAATATTTTGTTGACTATTTTTGCATCTACGTTCATCAGGGATATTGGTCTGTAATTTTCTTTTTTGGTGAGGTCTTTTCCAGGTTTTGGTATTAGAGTGATGCTGGCTTCATAGAATGAATTTGGAAGTATTCCCGCCTCTTCTATTTTTTGGAAAACTTTAAGGAGAATCGGTGTTATTTCTTCTTTATATGTCTGGTAGAATTCAGAGGTGAATCCATCAGGCCCAGGGGTTTTGTTCTTGGGTAGTTTTTTGATTACCAATTCAATTTCGTCGCTGGTGATTGGTCTGTTTAGTTTTTCTGTTTCTTGCTTGGTCAGTCTTGGAAGGTTGTATTTTTCTAAGAAGTTGTCCATTTCTTCTATGTTTTCCAGCTTGTTAGCATATAGATTCTCATAATATTCTCTTATGATTCTTTGTATTTCTGTGGGGTCCGTCGTGATTTTTCCTTTCTCATTTCTGATTGTGTTTATGTGTGTAGATTCTCTTTTTGTAATTAAATATTTTTGAAAACATTATTTTAAATTACTGCCCAGTTCCCTTCTTATTGGGCATTAAGGTGGTTTTCTAGTTTTCCTCTACATAAATAAGCCTTCTTATTTGTAATAATCATTGCTTATTATTTTTTATATTCCTAGAAATGGCATTACTGGTTCAAATGGCATAATTTTTCAATGATTTGATATATTTTGCCAAATTGTTTTTTGGAAATATTGTATCATTTTATACCCCCACCCATCTGCATGTCTTTTAGGGTGTTGTTTGATGACTGGTATTGCGTTTAAGTGACCTGGGTCCAGAAAAAAAAATCACACAGTTCACTATACCCTTGGCTTTTTGAGTTTTTAGTAGAGACAGAGCTCTGTCCCTTTCCAGAGTGAGTTTTACTTTACAATGTTGTGTTGAGGAGAGTTTAAATATATAGACAATTGTACATTTTGTACTTCTACTACCAGTTGGTTAGAAGTGATAAAAATATAAAATTTCATACACACATGCATATATATATACATGTATGTATGCAGAATAATTTTATATGTAAAGATAAATTTTTGTGTGTTTTTCTTAATCCAAGAGCAGGATAAAAATACATTCTATATATCTGCATTCACTACTTGTATATATATTTGCTGATATATGTGACAATAGACACATGAAAAGTCGTTCGACAGCACTAATCATCAGGGAAATGCAAATCAAAACTGCAATGAGATAGCATCTCCCACCAGTCAGACTGGTCACTATCCAAAAGACAAGAAATAACATGTGTTGGCGAGGGTATGGAGAAAAGGGACCCTTGTACACTGATGGTTGGAATGTAAACTGGAGCAGATACTATGGACAGTAGCTGTCATAGTATTTATGACAGGAGGTTTCTTATGTCATAGCAGTTCCGCAGGTTTCTCAGAAAAACTGAAAATAGAAATACCATATGACTTGGCAATTCCAGCTCTGGGAATATACCTGAAGAAAAGAAAATTACTAATTTCAAAAGATATATGCACCCCTGTGTTTATTGCTGCATTATTTATAAGAGCTAAGCTATAAATAAGCAACCTAAGAGTCCATCAATAGATGAATGGATAAAGAAGATGTGGTACACACATACAATGGAAATTAATCAGCCACAAAAAAGAATGAAATCTTGCCATTTGTGACAACATGGATGGACCTACAGGATATTACATTAAGTGAAATAAGTCAGAGAAAGATTTCACCTACATGTGCTATCCAAAAAAATGAAATAAATGAACAAACAAGTAAACAAAACAGAAATAGACTCATAAATACAAAGAGTAAACTGATGATTGCCACAAGGGAAGAGTCTGGGGGAACAAGCAAAATAGGTGAAGGAAATAAAATGCATTGGTCTGATTACAGATATATCACCCCAATATCATATATCCAATATGATACACCAAATATCAGCACTCCATGCACAATATTTTGTACCTGATTTAAATTCTACATATTAGGAATATTTTCCCAATTTCAACAAGATCTTATTGAACTAATTTTTAATGACTGCACGGTATGTTGTCCGAGATTATGCTAATATGTATTCCTATAACCTCCACGGTTGAACAATTAGTCTATTCTCAAATTTAGGCTATTATAAGCACTCTTGTAAATAATTTTTCCACACCTTTAATCATTTTATTAAATTCCAAGAGGTGCAGTTTCTAGGTCAAAGGGCATCCATGATTTTAATGTATTTGGGAACCACTGAAAGACAACCAATAACAGAAAGATTGTACCAAATATCTTTCTGGGCAATGAAAGAGAACACAGAAAGTTTGTAATATATAATTTTAAAACATTTCTTGTTTTATCTTGTCTCTATTAGTTTTATATTGCTGCTGCTCTAAAAAATTACCACACAGTTAAGGGCTTCAGACAACACATACTTTTATCTTACAGTTTTGTAGGTCAGAAGTCGCATGCGGGTCCCACTGGGCTAAAATCAAGGTGTCAGCAGGGCTGTGTTCTTTCCTCCAGGCCCTTGGGGGGACCCATTTCCTTGCCTTTTCCACATTCTAGAGGATACCCACATTCCTTGGCTCGGGGCCCTTTTCCTCCTTCCTCACAGCTCGTAAAGGTGGGTCAAGTCCTTACACTGCGTCACTCTGACCCCTTCTGTCCTCCTTCCTCACTTTAAGGACCCTGGTGATTACTTTGGGCCGGCCTGGCTGATCCAGGATACTCTGCCCAGCTCAGGGCGGGCGACTTGATCACATCTGCAAAGTCCCTTTTGCCATGTAAGTAACATATTCCAAGTCTGGAGGATTAGGATGCAGACATTTTTGGGAACCATTGTTCTGTCAATCACATTGCCCTCGTCCTTCCCACTGCTCAAATTCCTGTGTCTTTTATTATAATCCAACTCAATTGCTTTTCCCTTGTAGCTTCTAATGGTGACCCAAATCTACACAACTCACCTCAGACGTTAGTATTTATTAATTTAAGTATCAACCCTTAATGTATGTCTCCCTTGATCATTTGATAAACAGCATGGTATTTTAAGATGACAAAGACCATTATGGTATTTGTTCCTTAACTTTCAAGCTTCTTTCCTCCATGGGTACATTTTTCATTTCAAAGCTACAGGAACTGGTGTCAGTTTCTCTCTGTACTGATAACGCAGGATTAAAATTGTTGCACCAAATAGTCTTTTATTTTCCCCTCTCCTCCTAATTTATCACAGGCACATATTCTACCAGAAGTTGGAAAAAAAAGATTTCCAGCTGATGGGTGGCACCTCTACCTTGTGGAAGATTCATTGCTCTGCACATTTTGAATCTGCTGACAAGAAACTTGGAGCAGAAGTAATCAGAGCCCTCACAAGATTGATTTTTGTCCCCTGCTGGCATGTGGCATAGAGGGTAGAAAGGCGCTCATCTCTCCAACTAATCTTAACTATTTAGAAGCCATTATTGCAGGATTACAAATCATCAGAATACCCCCTTATTTCTAACAATGTTATTTATTAGCAAGACCTTCAAATTAGTCTTATGTCTTGGCTTTACACTGTTCTTAAAAACAACCCTGATAGAAGTTTCATCTAAAAGGCATTACAGTTAGCACCATCACTTTAATTGCATGAATGTTAAGCCAAATCCCATTTCCAGTTCACATTTTAAAAATAATTCAAACCAAAATGCAAATTGATTCTTGTCTTCAGGTTGTACGAAATGCTTAAAGTCAACTTGTCTTGAAGGAGAAATTGAATCTATTACCTGTACTCTTCCAGGAAGGAAGATGTATGGAAAGGAGAATAGTGAGATTTATCTGATGTTTGGTTGATATATGGGTATATAAAATCTTAAGTAATACTGATAATGTCACACAATATTGCAACATATATTTTCAGTTGAACATTATAAGACAATAAGGCATAAATGGAAATTAAAGGGAAATATCTGAATGGTTGTCAGGGAACACTTTTTCATTCAGAGAATCATAAACATATGGAATGATGTGTCAGGCAAAGTTTCTAAGATGAGAATATTGGAGTAATTACAAAATGGATTTATATTCTGAGGATTGAAGTGCACACAATGGGAAAGAGCTTTGAGTCAAATGATTTTTAACCATCACTCCCCAAAAAACACCTTATGAAAATGTATTTCATATATATTATCTAAAACTGTGAGGTATCAGAAACACAGAAGTGCTTAATGCTTTAAGAAATAGCTATTTTAAAAAAAGAATAAGAATGTAAGGAAAAAGAAATAAGGACAGATAAAACAAAAATTGGAAGGGGAAGAGCTAAGCAGGTATGAGGGAAGACTTAATGAAAAAACTATTTAAATGAAATGAATGTGTTAATTCAATTTCACAAGTCCTGATTAAAGGCTGAAAACTTGGTCAAAGTCACCTTATGGCCCTCTTGAGATTGGTGGATGATATTTTTAACATAGTTACCTTGTTTGCTCCACAAGTCTTGGGTCAAGAATTTTTAGTCATTGCATCTGAATCCAGTCTACATTGTATCCCCCCATCTTCTGCCTACTTCTTCCTCACAACAAATATTACTATGATCACACCAAAACTAGTCATTTCTAAATGTAGCACCTGCTGCCCGGTCTCGAGTTTACTGTTATACACTCAGAGATGCAGCTTTAATGTTGCAGCTGTGGAGTTGGAAAGGGCTCTAACAGTTTGGTTGGTTGGCTGGATGAAATACGGACCAAAAGGTGACTCATAGCGAGCAACTTTGAAAATGTCAACCTACCTGGGATTACTGTAGAGGGAAGTGATCAGAAACTTAAGGAGATTGGAATGTTAGAGAGAACTGATCATTTAAGACCAACTTACCATGTGAGGATCGTGAAGACACACCTTTTACCACAACAGTGAGACATGAATTTGTCAGGAGAGTACCAGCTCCGTGATCATTAATGAGCTCCATAATCATTCTTCTCTGTAAGCCACACCACAGTGGGAACTTTGGCCACTGAATTGGAAAACCTAAATGCAAAGAGAATAATTGCATCTTATCTACAAAATGCAGTTTCATCACTTGAGAAATTAACACATCCCATGGTACCTGGTATGCAGCTACTGCTCTGGCAAATGTTTTATTTCCCCAGTACCTGTTAGTAAAGGCCACCAGAAGTAGTTTGCTTGCAGCTGACAAGGCCAGCAGTACACCTTCACTGTCCTATCGCAATGTAGAAACTCTCCAGCCCTAAGTCACAATTTAGTTCACAGGCATTTTGATCACCTTTCCCTCCCACAGGATATCATGACAGTCCGTTATATTGATAACGTTATGCTGATAAGACCTAGTGAGCAAGAAGCAGCAACTGAGCTCCACTTACTGGTAAGACATTTGTGTGTCAGAGGGTGAGAAATAAGCCCAATAAGAATTTGGGGCCTTTCTAGATTTCACAAAAAAGTAATACTACCACCATGTGCACTTTAAATATAGCTTTGCCAATTATACCTCAATAAACCTGAAAAAAATTCGGGGGCCCTCTATCTGAATTTCTGGATTTAAATTTCTGGGAGTCCAGT
>JAVSCE010005749.1:0-42997 GCA_032199065.1 Smutsia gigantea | reverse complement strand
AACCCTCTGTCCTCTGTGATCACCTGCCCCCGGGAGGGCAGGTGTATGTCTCACCTGGGAGGAAGGCCAGGTAGGCGGCTGCCGGGGAGGCCCGGCTCAGCAGCTGCTGCCGTGGCACTGGCTCATCCGACCAAAGCCTTCTGCCTCGGCTTCCAGCAGTGTTCACCGTCGCTAGCCCTCATCTTGCTAAACGGAACTTGGAAACCGACTTCACTTATAACTTACCCTTTCTTACTGTGATCAGTCGAAAATAAATTGGCCTGAGTTCGTTGTAGAACTCTGCACTTGTTTGGTTCTGTTGGTGTGTTAAAAAAATGAGTCTACTCTTGGAAATTTTTGTTTAGAAAATGCACCAAGAATCAGTGTGATAGGCATGGCCTGACATTGGAGATGAGCAGAGTTCTAGAGTCGGCTCTGTCGTGGGTGGCTCTCTGGAGCCAGTCTTGTTCCCTCTGAGGCCTCAGTTTCTCATCTGAAAAATGAGGGTTTGGAACTAGTTGGCCCATAGGATTGTCCTTAAGCTCTGACAGTCTACGAGTGCACCCCATTTCCTGCTGTTGTCACCGGGGGAGTTGTGTGTAATTCCTGTGCAGATTCCCATGTTGAAGATTTTCCCACAGGCATTCTTTTTCTTTTTACTGTTATTGCCTGGAATTGTCTGGGTCTCAGGTCCCTCGTGGTGACCCAGCCTTGCCTTGGAAATCAGCTGTTTGCCGAAATAAGCTGGGGCAGACTCACCCTTCCTGACCAGCCATCCACCAGCTTGGCATGGCAGAGGCCCAGGAAAACCATCAAACACATCAAAAATATGTCCTGTGGCAGCTGCAGAATGCCTGCCCAGGTTGCCTCCCTCTCCTTGTTCTTACCTCCCCTGGTGGCTGATCCCTTTGATGCGAATGCCAGAGCCATCCCTGCTGCCCCACTTCACAGGTGTGCGGGGCAGGTGTGAGCTGTTTTTACTGGTGTAGGAGCCTAGGCTTCTAAGGGGCTAAAAGGAGCCCGGCAGGGGCTAGGTTGTCCCATTGCTCAGCAGTCTCTTATGGTTGTTTTAGGGACAAGTTTCTTTTTCTCTCACTTAAAAAAATAACGTATTTCCCTGAGTCCACAAAGCAGTTAAAAAACAAAAGGTTGGATAGAGGGGCTGACCTTGGACACAGGGTTTTGTGGCCCAGAAAAGCAGGGAGTAGGCCTATTAATGGAAAGCCCTATTTAGTTAATAAAACATCTTGTCATATATTTACTAACCGACTCAGCAATCATGGAGGCGGAACCTTTTAGGTTTATTGAATGTGCGTTCTGTTAGTCCCGGCTTGTGTCCAGGAGGTTCTGCTTCCTGGCATTTCACATTCAGGTGTAGATGGTCAGTTTCCCTTCTCAGGAGCACACCCCAGCACAGGCCCCCCAGTGGTCATGGTTTTGTTGAAACACTAGGCACTATAAAATGTGTGATCAACGCACTAGGCCACCTGGGAATAGAGTCAGCATCAGCCTGGGTCTGCATTTCCGTGGGTGCTGGTGCCATGAGGACGGGCTTTTGCCTGTGTTGTTCATGGATATATCCCCTGGGCCTGAGGCAGTGCCTGGAGCTAAATGGTGCTTCGTGGGCCAAGAATGCGCATGGCCAATGTGCATAGTGGTTCTAGAGCACCACTCAACATCTGTGAGATGTGTCAGAGTTCGTGGGTGATTGCTCCTTTTGTTGGGCTTATATCCCATTGCTTTATGGAGCCAGTACCATAGGCAGCCTGGTAATTTCAGCAGCTTCTAGGAATATTCTGTAGCCTCACCATGACATCTGCTTTTCAGGATGCTGTGTTGGGTACAGCTGACTGTTGATGTGTATATTGGTGGCTCAGTTGATAACTCACGCTGTTTAAGTCAGGGAGAGCCACGAAGTGTGACACACAGGGCAGCACCAGGAGGCAGAGGGCAATATTGGTTCTCTCTCCGTCCTGAGTGCCCTGGCCACAGGCTTCTCTCTGAGAAGGTGTTGACTTGGGCCTGCAGTTCCATGTGCAGTGGAGGGCTAAGCACCGTGTGCAGTGTGCTTGTGACCGGGGGAAGGGCGGGAGGTGGCCTTGTCACTGCAGGTCTGTCCTCGCTGACGCTCTGACCTTATTTATTGGCAGGCCTGAATTACAGCATGACAGCTGATGTAGGCAAAAAGGAGAAGGGCCAGTTGCCCAGGGTCTACTTTGTGTTGCTGGGAGAGTCCACAGGTCAGGTCACAGAGAAGCTGCAGCTGGTCCACATGGAAGAGACGTGTCATCACTATGTGGCCCATGTGAAGGTCAGTCTCCCTTTTTATCCTCAAACTTTGATCTCCACAGATGTTCATTTGGAACTAATGGAAACTACTTTTATTGTGCATGATGTATGCTCTGAGTTCCAAAATTATGTTTCAGAAGTTGGAAGAACATTCATTTTTCTTCTTTCAAAGTTGGAGTCTGGCAGCCCTTTTACTTATCTTGCTGTGCTGGTCTCAGCCCCTGATGGGGTCTGTGGTCTCCAGGACACAGGTGACACTCCCTGGCCTTGGCTTGTTCCTTTCAGAGATTCCTCATCCTCGTCTCTTGATGGGGGCTCAGCAGGTTTTTTTTGTAGGAGAGCCACTGAGGCACTTGCCTCTGGGTTGGCTCTGAGGCTGGATCGCCCTACACCTGATTCCTTCCTGGTGGGTCACTCCATGTTAGCTTACGGTCATGGTTAAGGCGATTTAAACTGGTTGGACTTGATTTTCCTCCCTTGATGACTTTATTTTAGGAGTGCCTTTCTTTGACTCTCTTCCTCTCTCACTCTAAATGAACTTTCAAATATTTTTCTCCTCTTGAAATGGTTTGTTAAGTACACTTTGCTGCTAATTCAGGGACCAGGCTTTGATTAGCTGCAGAGTGGCTGCTGCACAGGCCGGCCCTGGCAGGATAGGAGCCTGGCAGGAGCCCAGTGCTGCAGGCATGGCCCCCACTGACCCAGAGGCAGAGCATAGGGGGTGGAAGGACCCGCGTGACCCAGGCCACCTGGCGGGTGATAGGAACATGGGTTTTGGAGTGTGTGTCCAGCTGGATGAGTATTTTGTCCTCCATGCACCTTAATTTCTGCATCAGTAAAATGGGTACAGTGATACTTTTCTTGAAAAGTGGCTGTAAGAATTAAACATTACATGATGAATATCCTTAAAGGACCCTGCGTGGAGTCCGATGCACAGCAGGTGCACATTGTTGGTTGGGCCGCATGTAATTGCCAATATTCTAACATTCTTGACTTACAAAAATGGCAACTTTATGGATAGTTCAAATATTATCAGCCAGTGGCTTTCTGGAAAATAGCAAAAACAGTCTACAGATAAGGATGAAGTGTCATTCTAGTATTGAGTTGTTAGTGCCCGAGCACAGAGTAACAGCTGCTTGTAGATGCTTTCAGGTTGTATATAGAGAAATGCCCCACACATCCATGGCATTGCCCTGGCCCGGAGCCTGTAAGTCCACCATGCCCTCAAGATGTTTTTCTGTGGGCTGGGCCATGTCTCCTGCCAGGACTCGTGCTGGGGCCTGCTCAGACAGCTGCCCCAAGTTCCTTGGTGAAGGCCATTTATAAAGCAGTTCATGCTCCTTTTAAGCCAGCCAGCCACCCACCCTTGCAGGCCTTAGGTTACATTGTTTGGTGGGGGTGTGAGGCTGCCCAGGACAGGCTCATGTCCCAACCCTGCTGGGCCTGTGGGTGCCTGCTCGGTGCCTCCCTGCCTCTCGGGGAGGGCCTCTCCCCTTGGGCTTCCCCACAGGGGGTTTCCTTCAAGGCCCTTGGAGACCTCTTCCTTTGGCTGAGAGGCTGCCCTTCATGTGTAGCTACCAGAGGTCCTGGCCTCAAGGTAGGGCCCTCAGAACCTGCTGGCCTTTGAGAAGTGCACTCAGGGTCAGTATGGTGAGGTACAGGCCAGAGACAGGGCTCTGTCTGTGGTGGCCTCTGGGGGTACCTGTGAAGGGGAGCAGGGCTGCCCATGGCTGTGGGTCCTGCTACTTCTCCACATTCAGGGTTGCCAGATTTAGCAACGAAAAATATAGGATTCCTAGTTAAACCTGAATTTCAGACAGTGAATGTTTTTAGTAGAAGTATGCCCCAAATAGTGCATGGATATACTACCCAAAACTATTTGCTGTTTATCTGAAATCAAATTTAACTGGCAATCTGGGAAGTTCGGCCTAGCTGATCCCCTTCCATCCCACGAGTGGCAAATCCCCCTCGGCCCAATCACGGCTGACAAGGAGAGATTGAGGAGGTGGTCACAAGCGTTGGAGGCAAGGGAAGAGCTCAGGAGCGCAGAGCAAGCACAGACCTTTATGATTTGGTCATTTTAGGGAAGAGCAAGAGAGCCGGCCTTTGCAGTGGACTGGACCAGAGAGATTCGGATATGGTTATTGCTTGGCCATTTTCTCTCACAAGGACATGGTGGGACAGATCAGGAAGGCACATGCCTCTGGGGTCTTTGTGGTTCAATCTGAAGCATCCCTATTAAGTGGCACTCAAGGCAGCTGATAATTTACAGCCTCCAGGAATGTCTTTATCAATTACTGTCTGGGTCGCAGCAGAGGACCTGGTGAATGGCGAGTGAACCAGCTGGCTGTCGTGGTGAGGCCCTGGCTGGGAGGCAGCAGGCCTGGCCTGTGGTTTCCTCGGTTGTGGGAAAACAGCGGTGGAGGCCATGGCTCCTGTGTGGCCAGGCAGGCAGCAAGGCTAGGGGAGGAAGTGGCAGCGGGCAGCGGCCTAGAGCAGGGCTGAGGGCCTCGGGGCCATGGGCGCTGGGAGCTAGGGGCCTGAGGGTGGGGGGCTGGCAGCCTGGGGGAGAGGGGGCAGGGACCTGAGGGTCTGGGGAACCATGGGGGCTGGGGGCCGCAGGCAGGGACTGGGTATGAGAGCAGGTGGGGCCTCTGCTGCCTGGGCAGCCTTCTCCCCAGGGATGGCTCTCGGCTTTATAGGCGGTGACGAAGGTGAATGAAAGCTTCCGGCTTGTGGCACGCCATGTGGCTAGCAGACAGTGAGGCAGGCACGGGGGTGCTGGGGCTCCCTTGTTTGGGCTATCTTTAGGTATGTTGTTCTTTTCTTCTTAAGCCTACTTCAATCTTTTTTTTCTTCCTCCTTTTCCCTAGAAGTTTTCATTCCATATATGGTGATAAGTATCTGTCGTAGGACACTGCTTGCCAACACCTGCCTCTCAAGCTAGCAGTGTTGTCCTGTGCTTGGTGGAGCCTCCAGCGGGTACAGAATGTCATGATAAGCCCATCCTCCTAGGGTACCGTCCCAAGGCCTCCCACCTGAGCCCACACGCTCCACATCATTGCTCCTCTGCCCCCAAACCTGCCCAGCTTTGGGGGCGGCCACTCTGCAAGTGGAGTGGGCTGGAGCCCTCTCGTGGACCTCCACCGTCGCCAGGACAGACCTCTCTCAGCCACGCGGCTTGCCCCAGCTTGGCCTCAGTTTACATTTCCAGTCTCATTTCTGTATCGCTTGTGCCCTGGGCTCTTGTCAAGGTAAACAGATCCCTTTTCTTCTGGAGCAGGGAGCTCACAATTCCCTGCCTTGCCTCTCATGCCCTCCCTAGCAGCTTCTCTGGCACTTGGTGGTTAGGGGCCCAGCTTTTGTCATTTCCATAAACAGCCATGTACCACCTGTGTGGTTTTTGCGGTTGCTTTGGTCTTAAACACCCACATCCTGCAGGATCTTGTTTTCTCTTTAAATCAGCTGACTTTCTGTGTCCAATACAATGACATAAAAAAGAAACCATGTGCCCTCCAGTAAGCAGAAAGCCGGTTACCACGTGCCAAGACAGAAGGTAACTGCAAAAATAAATACACTGAAGACAAAACGAAGTCATTGACTTCTAACTGGATTTATTGTTTGCCAGAGCCTCTGAAGAAGTGGCCACTCTTCCCGTGTGCTTGAAGGGGAAGTCGGGGGGTGCTTGGGAAGCATGAACTACTTCCTGGCACCAGCCTGACCTTTATCCCTGACACAATCAGAAGGACTGACGGGGTGTTGACGGGAGAAAAACTTTCCAAACAGGTGGGGCCTGGGATAGTGCCAGGCCCACGCACCATGGACACCATGGCTGAAATGTGTTGGGATCCCCGCCAGGAAGCCCTGGCCCGCTCGGCTCTGATGGGGTGTGCCTCCGCTCTCGTGCCTGCTGAAGGTTGGGTCCTCAGGGCTCAGTCAATGCCCAGGTCTTCAGTGACCTTGGCCGGCCGCTGGCGTCGGCCCTGGGGAGGCAGTGCTGTCTCCTGGGGGTGATTCCACATCGCCTGACTCCCGCTTTGGGGATCATTGGCCCAAGATAACCATCCAACTGAACCTCGTTAAAGTGTCTGATTGAGTCACTGGGAGCATCTGACTTGGCTGGGGCCTGCTCACCTGTCAGTAGGCCAGCTGCTGGGCAGAGATGGGTGGGATGATGGGGAGAGAGTTTCAGATGCATGGCCCATCCTGGCAAGTAAACAAGAGTATCCTGTCCTGTCGTCGCTCCACTGTTTTCTGGTACTTGTATATTTACCTGGGTGATAACCGTGCTCCATCCTCCAGTCCTACTCAACACCTGGAAGAAGTCTTTGTGAGGTCAGGTGCGCATGTCTGACAGGGGTCAGTAAGCCAGGGCGACACTTCTGGGTCTGTCGGGGACAGCAGAGAAGGCCAGGCCGAATATGGGGTCAGTTGTGCCATTCCCAACTGTGAGGATTAGCAACACCCTTTAGAGGCCTTCAGAAAACATTTCGTGAGCAAAACCGTGTGTTAGATGCTGTCAAGTGGGCCAATAAGGGGGACTAATGTAAAAAGCCACAAAACTACCCCACACCAGAGAGGCGAATATAAAAGTGCCTCAGCTCTTCTGAGGAGCTGCATGTGTTCATAGGATTGTCCTTTTATGTTGCTGGAGGGTTTTCCAAGGGAGTTTGAACTTTAGTTACTGCAGCTTCTCTGTCACCTCTGGGGTAGAGGGTCCTGGCCAGGCAAAGAGCAGGGCACCACAGCGGCCACCGGCTCTTGTCCAAGGTCGTGCCTCAGCCTGGTGCTCTGGCTTGTTTGCATTTTTACAGCCAATAACATGTGGCCCTGGGACCCAGCTCACATGACAGGCTATGAGTCTGCAGAGTGTTCGCACCCGTTGGGTGCCGTTTTCAGAGGCGCTGAAGGCTTTTCTTGTTTAGGTTTAGGGAGCAGGTCGTTAAAGAAGAGTGATTCAGCTGGAGTAAATCAGAGCTCTGAGGAAGAGGAAAGGCAAACAGCAAAGTTCCCCTTTCATCTGGAGAAGAGCATGCTACATCTCTCAGTCATTCGGATAAGTGAAAGAAATAGCTAAAAAAACGTGGTATGGTTCGGGAAGAAACGATGCTGACCTTTGATGAAAGAGTTCATCTTAAAACTTTATTTATTTTGAGTTGGTAGTATACCACATAGTTAAAAAACACTTTTTGAAAAACTGAGCTGAAGGCATGCCAAGAAAGAATGTCTCGGAGCCACCCTGGTGCTCTTCCAGAGGCAACCATGTTTCTAATTTCTGCGTGTCTTTCAGAGTTTGTCAGGAAGTCACACAGCTGCGGGTGTGTATCCGTTCGTTTCACCCAAGTGGCAGCTGGCACCCACACACGGCTGTGCAGCTTTTTTCTTTTAGAGTGTCCGACAGCAGAGCGGATGAGCAGGTTTTGGTGAATATGCACAATGAAATACTACTCAGCAATCACAAAGAATGAGCTACTGATAAACACAGTATAACATGCGTGAATCTCAGAAGCATTATGCTGCGTGAGAGAAGCCAGGGAGCATCTGATCCAGGCAGGGTCTGCTCACACGGCTACAACTATGACCCCATTCATGGGACATAGTGCAAAAGGGCCAACTAAAGAGGCCGAAAGCCTAGCAGTGATTCTAGGGGCCAGGGATCGGGGGAGGTGGTGACAACCCCAAAAGGAATTTTCTGTGGGGGGATGAAAATATTCTAGATCATGATTGTGGTGGTGATTATCTGATTGAATATATTTAGTAAAGCTTACCAAAGTGCACACTTAAAATCAGTGAATGTTACTGTATGTAAATTCTATTTCAGTCAAACCTATTTTTTTTTGTAATGGATCTAAAGGGTTCCACATGGGTATATGTGGAGTTTTCCTGATCTTTTCCGTGTCTGCACAGGATTCTGTGACAGACCATGCCTCGACTTATTTAACCTGTCCAGGGGATCTTCTGACTGTCAGCTGCATGCTGACTTCACCTGAAGTGTGTAGACCACTAGTTGCAGCTTCTCTACATGTGATTCAGGATCCCTTTTTGGAGGACCCTGGACCTGCCTTGGGAGGGGGAACACCCTTAAACAGGAATGACATGTCAGCTCTTCTTCCCTGTGCCAGATCTGGAGGTCCTGGCTGAGGTTTGTTAGGACCCCTGCAGATGGAGGTGGCCTCGAGCCTATGTCCTGAAGAGCCAGGGGGTGCCCAAGGGAAGTGGGAGTTTCCTTCACTCCTGTAGTTGGCTGTTTGCCTCTGGCCAGCTCCATTGGTCTGTAGGTGGCACAGATGGCCTGAATGTTCACTAAAGGGGGGCTGGGAAGTAGGGCAGGGGACGAGGAAGGGCTGGGATGAATAGAAACGGTATGTGGGAAGCTGCCTTCATGATCCAGCTTGGTGGTAAACTGCTCATGTGATGTGCTCTGGTCACACGGATGTCCCCGAGGAACTGGGAGGCTGGCTTTGGAGACCACCCATGCAGCCACCCTCTGGGTCGGGGTTGCTTTGGCCGCCTCGTCCTGAAGGCTGTGCTGTACACAGCTAGGGAGCAAAGTGGGGAGGACTCTAACGTGGAGGGGGTGTGGCAAATGCTGCACAAGGGTGCTGGCATCCTTCATGAGCCCTGGTTGGCCACTGAGTCCTTCATTAGGAGGAACAGGGTGCCTAGTCCTCTGCATTCGGCAGTGCCATGGGAGATGTTGTCAGTAAGGGAAGGTACAGTAATTCTAACCCAATGGCTTTGCCTGTCTCAGGTCCGTATTTTGAAACAACCCATAGAAATAAACACAGAGCCATGGCATTCGCATCCTAATGGTTTATCATAAGCTATGTGTGTGTGTGTGTGTGTTGTGAGACAAGCTTCATAGCAATTGTTGTGGGTGAGATTTTCATTTTGAGAGACAACTTCGTGTTCAATTATTTGCTTACTTGGGGTTCACCTATGTATTCCTGATGGCCTTATAACACCAAGGAAGTCACACATGATAATATGTTCTATTGGTTTTGTCTTTATCTGAGATGTGATTGATTATAAAGGATTAGCGAGATTTTCCTTTTCCCTCAAACCTGGAGCTTCTATCATTGTAGGCACTTCCCTTCAAAGGCATCATCTTTCAGTAGTACTTACTTTGGAACATCCTGCAGCATTTATTTATTTACTTTTTTTCAAAATGAGATATAAGTGACATATAACATATTAGTTACAGGTGTTCAACATAACAGTTTGATATTTGTGTATATCTCAAAGTTATTGCCAGAGTAAGTTACCATCTGTCACTGCACAGTTACAGGTTGTTTTGGTGATGACAACTCTAAAGATCTATTCTCTTAACAACTTTCAAACACACACACACACACACACGCGGTGCTGGTAACTCTAGTCGCCACGCTGTGGATGACATCCCCAGGACTTATAACTGGAAGTTTGTACCTTTTGCCCACCCTCATCCATCTTATCCCACCTCACACCCTGTTCCTCTGGTAGCCACCACTCTGTTCTCTGAACTAAGTTAAAGGTACAAATAAGTCCAGTCTGTTTGTTTTAGAATCCACATATAAGTGAGATCATATGGTGTTTGTCTTTCTCTGTCTGACTTATTCCACTTGGCATGATGCCCTCAAGGTCCATCCATGGTGTTGCAAATGGCAGGATTTCCTTCCTTTATATGGCAGAATAATATTCCATTGTGTATATGTACCACTTTTTTCCTTAGCCCTTCATCCATCAAAGGACACTTAGGTTGTTGTGTTGAGTTTGCTGTAAATAGTGCTGTGATGAACACGAGGGCACAAATACCTTTTCCAGTTAGGGTTTCCGTTTCCTTTGGGTAAAATACACAGAAGTGGAATTGCTGGATCATATGATAGTCCTATTTTTAAATATTTACTGTAGTTACAGCATACTTTTGGAGTTAATTTGAGTTTTGGAAGCAGCCAGACTTCTCTTGTGTTCTTCCCTAGTAGGTAATAGTGTATTTGGGACAGTGAGGTTTGTGAAAATGCAGAGATTAATGGTAGAAAAAGTAGTAACTAAACCCCTTTGAAGTGACTCTACCCACAGGAAGAATTCCTGCACTATTCAGAGCAGCAATGATGGAAGCCGGAAAACTTAAGTAACACGTGCCAGTTGTGGTCAGTCAGTACCTTTAATGTCACTTTCCTCTCCCACTAATATGAGGGGCAGCTGCTGCTTTTATCCTCACGTTACAGTTTAGAAGACAGAGATGGAGGAGTTCAGGGACTTGCATGGTACCTTACAGCTGACAAGAGGGGGAGGTGGGGCTTGAACTCAGGAAGCCTGGTTCCCAGGGTTGGGCTCCTAACCATGGCACCACAGCACATCCTCCAAACCCCAGCCTCCGTACTTACCCGCCAGGCACTCTCCTAAGGGCTTTACGTGGGTAAAGAGAGAGAGTGGCTTGCCCCAGGTTGCATATCTAATGACAGGCTCTACTGGGATGAGCATGTGGCCTCCAGAGGTGGCAACTTTTAACATGTACTTGGAGAAGTAACGGTGAGCTGGTGATGTGAATAAAACAGCTCTCTGGGGGTAGAGGGGGAATGTGGTTTATACCATTTTGCCAGTTCCCTTGTACAAATGTTCCCACCGTGGCTGATTTCCAGCTACCAATGTGCCAGCACTGAATGTGGATCTGGGAAGAGAGCTCAGTAGCACGCTGTTGTACAGGATCTGTACCATACATTAGAGAATATTCTGTATCTAAGTAAGCGCAAGAACGTAGATAACAGTGCAATATAGTAAAATAAGTGATGAGCTTTGGGTGTTTTTACCTTTAACTTAATTCATTTGATCATAAGTTTATGCAATTTAATTTTAATAATGGCTGTTTTAACCACTGGCTGATAAACTTTCTAAAAATTTACCAGTTGGGTCTTGCAAGCCAGCTGCAGTGAGCTCCCCGGGCTGTAACCACCATACCTGTTGTATTTGCTGCTAAGTTGGTCATGTCACTCAAGTCGTGCCTTACACACAGATTTTTGATTATCAGTGTCTTTTTTCTTCTTGCTCCCTATGGCTTTTTAAATTGACAAATAATAGGAAAGTAAGTTTATGGGGTCAGTTTAACCAACAGACCACAGCTTTTATGTTTGTGTGTTTGGTTCAGAGGCGTGCTATATTTTGGCTGAAATTATTAGATGACTTCATAGTATTCATTTAAAATAATGGAAAATATTTTATTTAAATTACCAGGCTAGCCATTCCCCACCCCCAGCTCCCTGACATACTTGTTGAGATTCTGTCCCACACACTAAAGAGTAATGAGCAGATTGTTGAGTTTGCCTGGAGGAGGAAAGGGGCCTGGCGCAGGGCAGGTTGCCTCCCAGAGGACTGCTTGAGCCCTGGGCGCGGCTCACCTCTTGACCTGACTTTGGCCCAGTCCTGATTAGCCTGGGACGGACTGGCTATTCCTGAGTCTTCAGCTCTTTGTTTCCCTTCCTTGGTGACTTGGGAACATAGGACCGAAGGGCTGTCCCGCCCCTTCCTTGCCAAGTGCTCTAATGGAAGAGCACATCAAGACATACACACCAAATTGTACTGTTCCTCTTGTCCTTGTCTTCCTTCCTCCCCCTTGAGGCAGCCATTCCCAAGCCCTTTGGAGAGTTCTCTGGCCTAATGAAGTGAGCCCCACGTGGTTCAAGGACCACGGGCCTGGGCACCACCCTGTGTGTAGGAGCTGTCCCTCAGCCCACCCCCAGGGCAGCCTCAGCCTGGCCACACAGCCCTTGCACCTCTCCTCCCAAGCAAAACATGTGTATGTGAGACTTGTCCAGCTCTATGTGACGTGCCCATGGTGGCCTCTGGGTAAAGATGGTTGAGCCAAGTGGACTCAGCCATGTTTTCCTGCACAGGCCGCAGACCTCAGGGCAGCTTGCTGGGTATGCAGTGCTGTCTCCATGTCTGGCTCGGGGAGGGAGGTGGCCCAAGTCCAGACTGATCGTGGAAGTCGTGTGGGGTGGGAACTGCAAAGGGAGAGGCAGGGCTGGGGCGCCCCTTCGTTCTGTGCCTCTTACGACAGGACATGGGTAAGACCATCAGGTAGAGGGTGATGACTGCCTCTGGGGAAGGGTGGCAGTGGGGCTCTGTCCAGAGAATGCCTCATCTGAGGAAGGATTTTGAGCCAGCTGAGCATTGGAAGGAGGTGATTGTAATAGGTGACCTGCTTCACCTCCCCTCCCCTGTGTCCTGGGAAGGCGATTGGCTGGGTGGTGAGTAGGGCTTCCAGCACATTGGCATCTGCAAGGAGTCCCCAGGCCTTGCCACAGTATGCGGGCGCATCACGGTGCCCTCGGCTTGCATAGAGGTGTCAACCAGAAGTGCCATTCAGTGGCCAGGCATCGAGACCTGACTACTGGGCTGTAAGAATGTCAAGATGAGCTTTTCTCACCTAATAAGACTTTGGAGGAAGAGAAGTTGCTGGTGTTATCCAGTGGCTCAAGGATACAGTCCCTTTGACCCTTTGCTTATTCAGGGGATCAGTACTGCACGCCCGCTGTGTCCTAGGCTGCATGGGCCCTCAGCTCCATCTGAACAGACAAAAGCCCTGCCCTCTGGGAGCTTACCTGCCGGAGGAGGGAGACGGACAACAGAGGTACTAAAAAGTGCCTTGGAGCGTGTAGGGGCTGAGGGGAATGGAGCAAATAGAAGGGTGGAGCAAGTTAGGAGTGCAGGGGTTAGGTGGCCAGGGTGACCTTATGGAGAAGATGAGGTTTAGCAAAGGGTGGAAGGAGGTGGGGAGCTAGCAAAGTGATTCCTGGAGGGAGAGTCCGGACAGAGCCTTGAAGTGTCAGGCATGTTTGAGGAGGAGCACAGAGGCCGCTAAGGGAGCAGAACGAGACAAGGGGCATCCGAGTGGCAGGGGTGGGTCTCGGCAGGCAGGCCGGGGAAAGGACTTTGCGTTCACTCTGCGGGGCTGAGCAGAGCAGTGACGTGGTCTGTCTGCCTACTTTAACATCCTTTTAAAGTAAGGAAACTCTGGCTGCTGTGTTGAAATGGATGGTAGGAGGTGAGATAGAAGCATGGATTTGGTTAAGAGACTCTTCAGGCATCCTGGGAGGAGGCTTGGTGGTTCTACTTGGGGTGGTAGCAGTGGAGGTGGACAACAGTGGTTGGATTCTGCAGACATTTTATAGGTGGATCCTGAGGGTTCTATTGTCAGATGTGAGGGAATGAGATGTCAACGTTGACTCCTGAGTAACTGGAAGCATGGAGTTATCAGTGGCTTTATCTTCAACTGGAATAGGGAAGGTTGTGGGTAGATGGATTGCCTTTTTCTCATGGATCCAAGATGGCTGCTGAGTTCCAGCTGCTCTGTCTGCTTTCCATGCAGGACAAAGGGGAAAGGGGAAAGGGCAAAAGGCTCTTGCCATCTGATCTGAGCCCCTTTGAAGAGACTCCAGTGACTTCTAACAACTCATTAATCATCCTTATCTTAAGGGAGGTTGGGAGATGTCAGTTTTAGCTGGATGTCCTACAAACCCTAACTGTATAGAGCTTTGCTGTCCAGCAGAATTCCTGTGGTGACGGAAATGTGCTATAGCTGCACTGTCCAATATAGTAGCCTCTAACCATATGTGACTATTGAGAACTTGAAATGTTGCTAGTGCCATTGAGGAATTGAATTGTTACTATTTAGTTTTAATTAATTTAAGTTTAAACTCAACCACATGTAGTTAGTGGTTAACCATATTGGTCTGTACAGACATTGAAGTTTGATTATTAAAGGAGAATGAGGGATGGACACTGGGCAGGCAGCTCACAGATTTGGCTCCAGTAAGACATGGGGTCTTCAGAGGACATTGGTCACATAAACCAAGCCTCATAGCCAAGTGGAAACCTAAATAACTGGGTTGAAGTCAAGCTGACTGTTTCACTTTGCACTTACATAAATTACAACCTGAGTTTCAAGAATGCCATAGAGCATAGACTCTCTCTCTGTAGGGCTCCTTTGGCGCGTGCACGCATGCACACACACACACCCCACACACACCCCTCCTCTGCACCCCACCCCTTATCCACAAACTTAGTGTCTGCAGGCCATATGCAGGGTGGGGAGGAGGATAGTATAAGAACTGAGGAAATTGCATGGTGTACCCCGAGTTGGCCATTTAAGGAATATCACAATCTTGCATCTGGTATTTTCTATTTTCTGTGGCATGAAACTACATAAAAGGTAGCAGGATGGAGGATGGGTGTGCTGGACAGTGGACCCAGCTGGGTCAAAGGGAGGACATATTCAGGCTCGAGACAGATCACAGAAGTGCCTTCTGGTGTATAAGGCTGTCCTTCCTGATGCTCCTGCTGGCACGGGGAACAGGGATTCCTGCCAGCCCAGCACATGAATTGGAGCCCTCTTCCCGTGGGTCCCAGGCTGGGCCGGGCAGGGCTGTCCATCACTGGCCGCATGGTCTTAGGCAAGTTGCTTCCCCTTTTTTGCTGAGCCTCATTTTCCCTGGCTGAAAATGGGAAGAATACTGACTTTCCAGCAGGGGGCTGGTAAGCCCCCTTCCTGTCTCCTCTACCCCATAAATCTGTCACTGTGTTTGGAGTGAGTCAAGAGTCATCTCCTAGGGGTTTGGGGGCTATGTATTTTTTTAATGATTAGAAGCAGATGGTAAAAAGAAAGCAGAAAGTATGGAGCAAACAAGAAATACACGTGGGAAGAGATGAAGGCAAATGGTAACACGACTCTCCCGACTGACACATCTTCCTTCACTG
Source organism: Smutsia gigantea (assembly GCA_032199065.1). Lineage (NCBI taxonomy): Eukaryota > Metazoa > Chordata > Mammalia > Pholidota > Manidae > Smutsia > Smutsia gigantea. The sequence goes on along the minus strand of JAVSCE010005749.1, from coordinate 27,994 downwards.
GGACAGAGCAGGTCAGAGCCTCTGACTTATCATCATGAGTCAGCCAGCGAGGGCTTCTCCGACTTTAATGTGCACACGGTCACCCAGGGACCTTGTTAGTACAGATCCTGATGCTCAGGTCTGGGCTGTATTTCTAACAAGCTCCCTGGTGGCGCCAGTACTGCTGGTCCATGGACCCCACGCCCAAGCCAGGAGCTGGAAGAAATTGGTACCCAGAGGTAGGGGTGAAGAGTCAAAGGATGAAGACCATCAGCTGGCAGTTTCCAGGTGTCAGAAGAGCTTGGCCTCCAAGGGGCAGATGCCTCTACCCTCCGCTGATGGGCAGAGAGCTCCTCATCAGTGACATGGCGCCATGGTGCCACTAGGGGCACTCTGGTCTCACCATGACCTTGTGCCGCCGCTGGCTCAGGCTGATGCTTGGCAGTGCTCCTTACAGGAGGGTGGCATGGGCTGCAACTTGTATGTTCGCTCACTGCCTGTTGCTTGTGGGGCAGGCCTGTCAGTGGTCAGCCTGGCACAACTCCCCCAGGGCTTGTTTGCCTTCACTGGAGTGTGTTGGGCTTGACCAAGTCAGAAATCTCTCTCTTCCCCAAAGACTAGGAACTTCTTGAAGTGCAAGCTCTTATTAACCAGAATAATTTTAAGTATGTGTGTGTTTTTTTCCTTCTCTTTCCCTTGGGTCTGCCCTGTCGGGGGACATGGACAGTGAGAAATCAACTTCAGAGATGTGTGAGTTCTTCTTGGATGTGTGGAAAAGTGGGGGTCACATGCATTTTCTTCCCTGGCAAGTCACGGTTGGGCACTGGCTCCTGGGTGACCTCTGATTTTGGGAATGGGGAATTTGCTGGCCACAGCAGAAGGGGCTCCCACACAGCCAGCAGAGCCCCCCCACTGAGAAACTCACCACTTCCAAGTGGCTTAAGGGGTCTTCTCACAAGACAGACCTGGCCCTGGTCATTATCGTTGGGATAATGGTGGGCCCAAGGGAAAAGCCTGTCTGTGAGTATCCCATGAGTTTTGTGTGAAGAGGGTGAAAGAAAATTGCTTCTTTTTCTAAATGCATTGGGTCTGAGTCAGTAAACGAAAATAAGTTTAATAATACCAGTGGAAATGCCTGCCTTTTACTGAACATCTACTGTGTGCCAAGTGTTTTACATGCACAGTCCTTATAAGAACCCAATGATGCAATATTATATATATATATTATAAATAAAATATCATTTTAGAGTTGGCAAATGGTTAACTCTAACCCAAATGATGGTTACTTTCATTGTTATTAATAAACCAAAGTCAGGCAGAGAGAGCCCTGGCTCCCTGAGGCCTGTCTCCAAGCGAATAGTCGCTTGGTTTCCCACGTTAGTTGGACAGTTTGACTCACAGCTGCTCGTGCACATGTGTGTCCAGAGCTGATGTGCTCTGTGGCAGGAGGGAAGCTCAGGGGTGCATCGGGAGTCTGGAGCAGAGGAGAGACCTGGGGGACAGAGGTTCTGTTCCCTTCTCATTTGTCTTCCCAGTCTGTCTTTGGACTCAACCATTTAAAAAATAAGTATCATTTAATCCTTGTTGGAGGAACTCGAAGACTGGCTCATGCATCAGCCTCTCAGTGTGTCGAATACCCATAAATGTTGAGTGCCAGGCTCTGCTGCATGTAGCCCGGAGAAGCTCAGATTGTTTCCCACTTTGCATCTGGGCTCGGTCTCACTTGGCCATCTCTGAGCTTAGCTCCCCACCCCATGCTTCTGTGTTAGTCCACTGCTACACACATTGCCGATAAAGCGGCCATGTCCAGGAGGGCCCAGGCCAGGCCTGACTTATGCCTATTGTCTCAACATAATTATAGTGGCCACCCCTTTCGTTCTCCACGTGTTCCAATCCAGGTAGAAAATTACATATTACATATGCCACTGCATTTATAGAGCAACCACTGTGTGCCAGACACTGTGCTGAGTCCCGTGGAGACAGACAGCAGGTAGACACGGCCCCTGCTCTTGGTCTGCTGGGCATCATTGTGAAAGCTATGGCTCTGCTGGTCCGGCAGCCCTGGACTTCCAGGCTGCTTGTCCTTGCTGCACCCTTCCCAGCACCAGCTGTGCAAACCTTGCTTCCCTCTCCAGGTCCAGCTGCAAGGCCCCCTCTCCAGAACCGCTGCCCACTGCCCTGCCTCCCCCACCCCATTCCCCATGTCTGCAGGAGGGCTTTGACCCACCTGTGTTACTTGGTGTTCTAGTCTGTTCAGGCTGACATAACAAAAGACCACAGATGGGGCGGCTTAAGCAACAGAAACTTAGGTCTTACAGTCTGGAGGCCACAAGTCCAAGATGGAGGCATTGGCAGGCTTGACTTCTTCTGGGGCCTCTCCTTGGCTTGCCGTTGGCAGTCTTCTCCTGTGTGCTGTGAGGTCTCCTGTACCTGTCAGTGTCCCGTTCTCCTCTTAGAAGGATACCAGGCATATTGGACCAGGGCCCACCCTGAAGACATGTTAACTCAATTACCTCTTAATTGTCCTGTGTCCGAATATGGTCCCATTTGGGGTTACTGTCTGGGTGGCCGCAGTCCAGCCCTCAGCGCTCTTGCCTTCTGTCTCTTCCGTGACGTCATTGGCTCTTTAAGGCCAGGGAGCTTACAACGCTGGCACTGTCACCCTGGGCCACACCTAATGTGGAATAGAACCCCCAAAACGCTCGTCAAATGACTGATTAGGTTCCAGGGTCATCTCTTCCTTACTGTCCCTTTCAAAGGATAATTATAGAGTTAATGCCCTGACCATCAAAGGAGAGATTTTTTTTTTTTTCCTGATGTAATGAGTCAAGCTTTTCTGATACTGGAACAAATTCGGTGGATGAGATGACATGAATACACACATACACAGCATGACCATTTGGGGATCATTTATCTAAAAAGTAAAGAATTACTTTTTGGATGGTCTCCCTCTAGGGTATAAGTGTAATACAGGGAAAAGGCAGGGTCCAGTATTCACCCCCAGGCTTGGTGCAAGGATAAGCCAAGAGCTTGCTTATGAAGTGCCGAGCTCAGCACACTGGAAGAAAGGCAGACACATATGTGGGGCCTTCTGTCAAGTCCACTGGGCTGGAATTTCCAGGAGGTGCCCCAGGTGTTCCCACTGCCTCTTTTTGGCCCTTTGTGATTTTGTTGCTTGTGTAATACCAGAGACCTGCCGGTGATTGTGGAGTCACATTACACCCCATCCCACGTGACTTCCCAGGTTATTTAACCTGCCTCACACAGAACGAGGGAGGGACCCACAGAATTTCAGGAATTGGTTTAAGGCTATATCATCTCTAAGAAAAACCACACAAGAGCAATCGCCCGCGTAGTCAGCCTGTGGCTTGCTGAGATGCCGGCTGGCCTGTGGCAGAAGCTGATTTAGGCAGAGTGAGCTGTGCTTATTAGCCCCCAGTGCAGGGGCCTCCCTTACTTTTCTCCAGGAAGGGGAATTGTCCCCAGAGGGGAAACTTTAGAGAAACTCTGTCCAGCAGAAATGTAATGCAGGCAACATGTGTAAATTTTTTAGTGTCTCTGTTGAAAAAGTTGAACAGGTAAGATTAATTTTAATGACATATTTAACCCAGTACATCCCAAATACCATTTCAACATGCAATCAATATAAATACTATTGAGATATGTATGTTCTTTTCTGTGCTAGGTCTTTGAACCCAGGGTGTGTTTTAGCCACACTTAGTGCTCATTAGGGGCGCGGGGTAGCAGCTGCTGTGTTGGACAGGGTCGAACTAGCATCCAGCCTCCTGATTGCTTTGGGGTGCTTTGGGGTTACACACGTACATGAAGTGTGATCATTATGCAAACACGTTTGCTTAATCAATTAATAGTAAAATTACTGCTTCCATCACTTGAGGTTCTGAGAAATACCTTAATTTTATAAAGGTTGCCTTCACTCTTAGAATTGGAAGCATGCTTTTGAACTTCCTAAGCTAGAGTTCCTGGAGCCCAGCTGTCCATAACATGGTGACGAGGGTCTACGCCATCATCTCAGCTTTTCTGAAAGCCCTGTGGGAGTCACAGTGATTGTCCTCCAACTGCTGACAGTGTCCACATCGGTGTTTTTAGCCGGCATGTTAGTGCAGCTTGCTACCGACATGGCACTGATCTAACATTCTGCTTAGCTTTTGATGACATGGTGGGGATTTCTGGGGTCATGCTGGAGGGTATGGGGCTGAGAAAGTGGGTACCAAAGTCCTGGGGCCAGAAAGGCCCATGTTTCTAGTGTCTGTGCTCCTCAGCACGTCCAGACACTCCTCTGTTAGCCTGTCACATGGTAGCTTTGGAGGGCACAGAGGCAGATGAAGCAAGCAGGCGCTGTTACTGGCTAAGTGCTTCCTGTGTGTGGTCAGGGTGCAGGCATCTCCCGTGTGCCACAAAGGGCACTCTCCACCTGTGTAGGATGCCAGGGAGTCATCAGTGCTACCTGCCTTCAGCTCCCACCTCCAGCTGCTCTGCTGGTGGGGCCCCCCTTCTCCCAGGGCAAAGAGCCATGGATAGGGCGCTGGGGACCACAGTGGGCATCCCACAGCTCCAGCCACCCTGATGGTAGGATGATTCTGCTGTGCTTGGCAGCCATCCAGCATTGGGTGGTAAGGATAACCCAGAAGTCCCTCCCTGTGTCCACCTCCATGTGGTCACACATCCACACCCCTAAGCAGCCTCAGGCATCTATGTGTCCCCTACCCAACAACCCCCAATTCCTGTTTCCTCCTGGGCTCAGTGCCCCCAGTTCCTCTGGATCTCCACTGGTGTAAAAATACGCATCAATCAATGGAACAGAGTGGAGGGCCCAGAAATAAGCCCACACATATATGGTCAACTGATTTATGACCAAGGAGCCAAGAGTATACAATGGAGAAAAGACAGTCTCTGTAACAAATGGTGCTGGGAAAACTGGTCCACTATCTTGTACACAAAAGTGAACTCAAAATGCAAAAAATATTATTCCATTAGGAAATATCCATACTCTGTTTTTATTCCTTTCTTCCGATGCATCGGACCTTTTAGCCACCTTCCCCCACCAAGATCAGGGAAAATAAAGGAGAAGAAATTCAAACCAGCAAGTTTGTTCCTTATCAATAGTGTAGGGACAATGCCTGCAGCAAGGGGGTTAAAGGGATGTGTTAATTCCCTCCTGTTAGCCAGTTCCCTCAAATTGGCTGGTACAGTCCTATCCCCTGGCACACAGCTCGCTGGATGCTCCTACCACATGGGCAGTTTGTGTTGGTCTGTACTGAACAATGATGTTTATCCACAAGGCCCTCCTGCATCTGACCTTTGTTCCTCGTTCACTCTGTACTTTCCCAGGCTTAATGTCCTGCTCCCCACTGCTTGGTTGGAGAAATGTTACCCTATAGCTGATGGTTTCCTTTAGCTGATCAGTTATTGAGCCAAAAGTTCCATAAACTTAGGGTACAACCAAGGTGGTAGTGGCAAGAAAGACACGTGGATTCAAAGAGGTTCAGGATAATTTTATAAATGACAAAGCCATAGAGAGCTCCGAAAAGATCATAGGACATTTGGCATCGGGGGCTCTCCTTTCCTGCCCTATCTCCAGCGCCAGGCAGGGTAATTGACATTGACTAATTGCTCAATAAATGCTCACTGAATGTTAGAAGAAGCTGGCCTATGTCCAAGATGAACATATGCCAAGATATTCTATGGGAAGTTTACAGTGTTAGCTTTTACATGTAAGTCAGCGATGCATTTTGAGTTAATTTCTGTGTGTGCTGTCCAAGATATTATAGAAGAGATGCAAATAAAAATATTCTGTTAGATTGTCATTAAAAGTAGATGGATACATGTCAATTCCTGTGGCCTGATGGCTTGAAGAATGGTCACTGGAGGGCTCCTACCTTTAAGCTTGGAGAGGTGGCCAGCAGCCCCTGCTTGCCCCTGGAATTTGGGATCGTCACAGCCAGCTCTTGGGCTAGAGCAGTGTGTTCTCACCCAGCCCTTCCAGGGGACTGTGGTACAGGGTGTGCTCAGCCCACATGGCTCCACTCAGAGCTCAAGCTCTGTGGGTGGGGAACCCCACCACCCTGTGCTGGATGTACCAGCACTTTTCTCAGTCATCACCCATTGCTGATCGTTTCCATTTGGCCTCATTTCCCCTGTGACTGCCATGCTGCAGTGAGCGTCCTTGGGCACCCAGTCATACCTGGAGGGCAAATTCCTCCTTGACCTTGATGGGTCAATGTCACAGCCACTTACGTTCACTCTGATGTTGGCTTCGACCTCCAGAGCCATCCTCCTGTCCCTCACACTCCTCTGGAAGTCCTGTCTCGTATGCAAAGACACCAGGTGTCATGGTTTCTCACCCCTTTTCTGACAGTCCAGGGTGTTCGTCATCCTGTGTGCCAGCAGAAACATGCCATTTTCATGGAACAGTCTTTGATAACACCCAGGACTGTTTAAATCACATTGACAACGTAGGGAATATTATCCTTTATGCCGGCATCTCCCAGAGTGTTTTTCATAGGATGGTAACAGGTTTTATGTCAACAACAAAACGAAGTTCTGTGCTTAGAAACATTGAAAAAAAGACTGCATTGAGCACTGGACAAGGTTGTCTTTTTCCAGGACCTCCCAGGGCTTTTGAAGCCAATACACAAGGGGACACAGTCTGCACCATTTTGCAGATGGACTTGACCACTGGACACGTTTTTCCCTTAAATTTAGGAGATAATGCTGCAATGTAGATTAATTTTCTCTAATTTGATTTTATACCTTCCTATTCCTTTTCTCCTTAGATACTCTTCTGTAGCTTCACATTTTAATAATGAAAGAACTTAGATATTTCACATCCAGAGATTTTTCTCTAGGTCATCCTCATCAATGGGACCTATTCAAAGGTATGGCAGGCCCCAGTACCAAGCCCCAGGGTCCCCACTGTTTATAGACTTGCATCAGTCCTGCAGTGACTTAATTGTTTTGTTATATTTTCAGTGGCCTCCTACACTGAGGAGGACTTTCTGAAAGCCCATAGCTCATGCTAACTTTAGCTGGACATTTAGCCGTCTTGATTGATTGCTGGTCCTAATGGAAGAAAATGTGCTCATCTTTCCTCGTCCCCATCATTAAATTATTACTGATTTTATGACCAGAGGAAGCAGCTGCTGGATAAATGGGTGTCTTTTTAAAAATATTGACACACCACCAAGATGGATGTACTTGCCACTTCACTTCAACAGGTATGTGTTGAATGCCTCCAAGGGCAAATAGCATGCTGGCCTGGGGCCCTGGTGCTTTCCCTGAAGGGCCTTGGAGCGCAGAACAAAATTCCCAGGACCGGGCTCTCCAGCCACACCCCTCCCCACCCAGACTTAGTGAGGAGAAAGGGGCTAAAAGAAGCCCACGAGACTAGCACACATTCCAGAATACTAGCTTGGGAGAAGGGTGGGAAGGGGTGCTGGGACTCAAGGCCTAAGTTAAGTTAAAGGGTTTGAGCAAAGCAGGTTGGATCTGGCTCCTGACAGCCTGCCTGGTGTCATTGCTGACTCCGGTCAGTGGTTCTGCATGAGCCAGAGGTGAGCGGGGACCGAACTGGAGCATGCCTTCCATGCTGCACCTGCTAGCTGCTGACCTGGGCACGTTTTCCCCCTCTGGGTCTCCTATTTTCCTCCTCCTCGAAACAGACACAACGTGGGACTGCCATGAGGGTTAACAGAGATAACGTGCCGAGTGCCCTGGAGGGTGCTTAGCACATCACTGGTGCTCCTCTCCCTTCCCGGCTTCCTAGGGAGCCTGCAGTTGCCCTTGGCTGCTGGTCAAAGGTCAGGTGAACTCCTTCAGCAGGGGCATGCATCATATGGTGGACAGCCCTCGGCGGGGCGGGGCGAGCAGGGCTGGCAGATGAAATGGCCAGACTTGTCTGGTCTCAAGACACACATAAAGCAGTGGCTGAGAGGGCAAGGCCATGGAGCTAATGGATTTGCGGTGTCTTTGAGAAGTTCTTGATGGTAAGGGCCTCAGAGAAACCTGTGGGCATAATGCCCAGAGCATTCCTTAGGAGCACATACCCTCAGGGCAGTGACCCTGGTGCCTGTGTTTCTTTCTCTTTCTGTGTATATGTGTATATGTTTTAATAAGTTTTTATTTTGAGATAGTTTGATAAGTTGCAAAAGTGGCATAGAAGGTTCTTGCGTACCCTTTGCCCCAAAATAATACCTATAGTACCTTATCAAAACTAGGAAACCGGCAGTGGTGGGATGGCACCCTTTTCTTTTTTTAAAGAATGCTCAGCTCAAGCTTGGGGTTCTATTGGCAGCCCAGTTATTTGAGTGGCCTACTTTAGCTCCGCTTTGATGAGGTAAGTGTTGGGGATTCTAAGCTGGATCAGCCACAGTCCTCAGCAAAGCTCAGGCCCAGAGGAGAGAAGCAGCTGGGTTTCATGTGCTCATCCTGGCTGCCCGACTTGTTCTTGGAATTGACCTTCTCAAGCCTGAGCCCCAGGACCCCTGTCCCCAGCACTAATGGAGGGCATGGACTAGACGTTCCCTGAGTGTCTTGCTCCTGGAAAATCCTCCAGTTCTCTCACTTGTGTTGGCAGAGTTTGCAGCTGACACCGATGAGACTCGGTCAAGTGATGCTCCGCCTTGATGCAGCTGCCGGCACAATCGCCTTTCTGGGCTCTGCTCTAATCAGTTTGTGTGAATTAGAGGCCTGCACTCTGTGCACCAGGCATTGTTCTAGGCCTTGGAGTACACAAGTGAATGAGACACTGTGAATATAAGGCAACAGCTAGTAGGGAAAATGGATAGACATGCACAGCGGTGCTATAAACAAGTGCCAAACGCCTGCAGGTGTGAAGTGCTGAGAGACTCAGAGGAAGTGGCTAAATTTGTCAGTATCTCCAGGGCCATGAGGGTGCAAGTTCAAAGGTGAAACTGGACCACAGAAGATGGGTTGGAGTTTGCTGGATTGATGAGGAGTTGAGGGTACAATCAAGGGAAGCAAAGACATTGTCGATTCAGGAAAAAGCACATTCAAAGGTCCTGTGGCATGGTCTTTGTATGCGTGAGAGAGGCTGAGAAACCTGGGTATGACAGATTGTAGGTTCTGGGGGGTAAAGTAGTGGCTGAGCATGAAGCCAGATTTGATTTGACCCCTAATTCATGCTGATGACAAAATGTTGGTACTACTGGGGATTGCTTTGAGAATGTGTTTCATTGAGTCATGCCAGTGAGAGGTTTTAAACCATCTGAGGATCATGCAATTGTGAGAAACCAGTTCTCCCAAAATAGAGTTGGTCAGTGATTTTGCCACATCCCCAAGCAGCTGCCTTGATCTCCCAGAGTCCCAGCATTTCTTCCCTGGGCTTGGCCACCCCTGGCCTTGGCTGACCCCCTTCTCAAGCATGCAGCAAAGACCTAAAAGGATGCACCTCTCAAGTGTCTGGCAGCTTTTGCTGGACAGCTTTGCTAGGCTATTCTGGATGTGGCTATTCTTACATGTTGAGTGTCCAAAGATTTGCAAACTGGATCCCAGTTGGGTGGGACCCTTTGGGACAGGAATGGGGGAACAGTGCAACTATAAATTGCAACAAGTAGTTTGGGGACCATATTGTTTTGCAAGTTTCTTCTGAAGCACATAGAGACTTTTTGTTCCTGGAAATGGTTAGACCTGGGTTGCTTTTGTCTAGCAGGTGGCTTCCTTCCCCTTCTGTTGCCCCTTGGTACCACCTATCAGACTCCCTTTGGGATATTTCATTCTAAGTCCAATCAAGGAACACGTGAGATTCCCGGAGGAGCAGGAACTACCCCTGCAGCTGACTTGGGGGTGGATCGCTGGGCACATTTGCACCTTGGCACCCAGGCAAACTTGGACATTTGAGAGCTTCTTCAGTTTCTGAAAATAGAGGTTCTTATTTTAATGCTTTTTAATTGCAGAAGGGAAATGACAGAGGCATGGGATCACTGCAGAGGCTAGAGAGATGAGGAAACATTAGGAAAAATTAGTTAGAATTCGTGCTGGAGGAGAGTCCCACTTAGGAGACCCCAGGGATGAGAGGCGGACAGGAAGAGCATGCCCTGACTCATGGACCCAGACAAGGGCCAGCCAGCTGTTCTGGATGCCAGGGGCATGGCGGGCAGAAGAGCTCTTTGTGCTGTAGGCCCATTAGACTCCAGTTTGCTGAGGACCTGTTCTCTGCAGGTCAGTAACATTGTGAAAAGAAAATGTAGACTTTTGGTTGATCCTTTTTAAAAGCTTCTATTTTGTATTATCTACAAAATAAAAGTTCCCCCTTAAAACTTGAACCAGTGTAGATAGTGGTCACTTCATCGAATTTGATTTATGAATAATCTGTCCATTGACTGGTAAGAATTTACTGAACCTTTGTCAAATAAACTGGCTCTTTGCACAGATCATTTAAAACAAAAGCAGCCCAATGGGTAGGCCCCAGGAAGGCTGGTTGTTGGGAGCATCTCATCAAGGCACTTGCTAAGGGCAGACATGGGTGCGTAGCGATACTGAGTACCCATAATGGCTGCTCCCTGGCCCGGGGTCAGCCCCGTCAGGGCAGCCAGCTGGAGGCAGCATATCACACACAAGTTAGGACTGAGAAAGGACGCAAGGCCTGAGCGTGCTCAGGGGGCCTCATAGACAACTTTTGTGCTGCCCACGGTTTTGGTCCAATGAATTAAATGACTGACCAAGATCAAGAGAGTGGACGAGAAGCTGAGCTCATCCCATCAGCCGGCCTGGCAAACGCAGAGGGTCCTAGCTGGGAGAGCCCTAGACATTAGTAGAGAAGGGGCTGGACACGGATGAGGGGAGCTAGAGCCCTCTTGTGGTCCTATAATCCAGGTCTGTGGCTCTCACTTGAGACAAGTGGTTCTTAAGTTTTAGGTTCTCAAATTTAGACAGGTGGTTCTCAAATCTGAGGGGGTATCAAAGTCTCCTGGAGTCCATGTAAATTAGTCCAGATTGCCGGTCCCACCCTAGGGTTTCCAACTCAGTGAGTCTGAAGTGGGAGCCGATCATGTGCCTTTCTAACCACTTGCTGGGGGAATTGATGCTGCTGGTCCCGGGACCACACTGTGAGATCCACTGATCTGGACGGCAAGAAGAGGTCTGGATCCTGCGGAGGGAACCTGCTTTCCACTTGAGTTGGCACTAGCAAGCCACGTAGGTGGCTGGAAGATGGCAGGGGAGCATCTGGTCCCATCATGTCCCAACACCTGAGGACCCTCATTCTTTATTTCATTCTGTCCTGCCACTTGTCCCTCAGTCTCATAAATTCAAAAGGGTGGCTTGTGACACTGTATTTTTAAAGAGGAGAACTATCTGTCACATGGCGACTGGGCTGCAGAGAATTGTGGGGTTTTGTATATTACTTCCGTAGCCTGTTGAGTTCTGCCACCGAATTTCCCAGAAAGTGAGCCCCATGTCATGGCCCATTAACCTTCAGCTGGAACCTGCTGGGTCCTGCTCTGTAAACACGTCCAGGGGCTCTGAGGATGCGGACGTGTGTTCATGCACCCCGTCAGTGGAACAGAAAACATTACTTTGCTGTGTTCTGATGAAAGTACTTTCAGTCATGACCTTTGCTTCTTTAAGGGAGCTGGAGTGGCAGGATATTCTCAAGAGTACTTTTTAAGTTCCCCATCATTACATAGGAAGTGAGCTGAATGTGAGTTCCTGTTTTACCCTCAAGAAAAGTAACTTAGGGAAGCTTTTTAGGGTGAAGCATTTAGGTTGGAAGCATGGCGCCGCTCCAGGGTGCCTGGCGTGTGATCCTGGTTTTGCTACTTCCTCACTGTGCCATGTGACCTCTTTGCACCTCGGTTTGCGCACCTGTAACATCGAGATAATACTAGACCCTATTTCACAGGATTGTTGTGAGGACTAAGTAAGGTACATGCCATGCAGTTAGACCCACACTTACAGACAAAAGTCAGTGCATTTTAGTTATTGCTGCAAGCCTGGAGCCATCAAAGACCTGTCAATGTGGTCTTTGTGGATGGATGCTTTTAGGAATGGGATTCTTAGTTTTGTACCTCCCCAAGATTATATTTTATAGAATTTATCAATGTGCATTCTAGAGAAAATGAGCCAGCAGGAGGGAAATGGATCAGTTTTAAAATTCCTTAAGCCTCCTCTTAAGTTTTTGCCTGCTGCTACTTCCATAACCACCCTCCATCTCCCTTGCCAGAGGCCTCACCAGGCCTATGGAGTCAGGAAATTCCCAGGTCTAAACTGAAGCTGTCCATGATAAGACCGCACATGTGATGTTGCTAGTAACGCCTCACACTGCACACTTTTCAGAGGGCTGCGCCTTATTTAATCCTTACAGTGGTCTCATTAGGCTCAGTTAGCCCATTTTACAGTTCATACAGTGAAGACTTCAGGGAATCGCCTGGCCCAGGCTCCACAGGTGGTCAGTGATGACTGGGACCACCCTTTTCCCAGTGTAACACCTGGCCGTTTGTTACTCTGGGTTCTCATTCAGCTGTGTGATTCCATTCATTGAGGGGTGATATATGCCAGTTGTAATTGCTCTATAACATACAAAAATGGGAGTGTAAAACCACTACTTTATTTTGTTTATGGAATCTGTGGGTCATTCAGATTGGACACTGGGGGATGGCGTGTCAGTGTTACGTGACGTTTGGGGCCTCAGCAGGGTGGATACATGCGTGTGCTGGGGCTCGTGTCATCTGGGGCAGCTTCCCTCACGTGTCTGATGGACACCTGGCTGGGGCAAGGGACCTCAGATGGGCTGTCAGCCAGGAGGCTTGCATGTGCCTCTCAATACGTTCCCTCTGTGGGGGCTGACGTGGGCTTCCTCACACCATGGCGGCAGTGTCCCTAGTGTGACTCAGGGGAGGGGCATAGAGCTATGTGGAGTCTTTATGATCTAGCCTCGAGGCCACAGCATCGTGTTCACTAAGAACACTTCAGGCTGACTGTGGACCGCCCAAGGTCAGGAGAAGGCAGGTTGCATTACAGGGTTTGCATTACAGAGAAGCAGATGGCTTACAGGGAAAAACACATTTTTATGCTGAACACAGAGGATACAAGCTGATATGTTCTAGGCATAGGGAGCCCTAGGTGAGGATGCTGAGCTGAGCGAGGGTCAGCTCAGTTTGGATGCGGTGGGAAGTGGAGGAAGAAAGGGGGTGCTGGGTCATAATACACCCCACAAACATTTATTCTTACCATCTTGGAGCCAGGCAGAGTGAGCAGGGCTTCTGGATAGGCCTTTATATGGGAATCCCAGAACTTTGCAGTATAATCCTATCTTATTGAAAACTTGACCTTACTGAAGACCATTGTAAGATTTATTTATATTTAGCACGGGGCCTACAACGTTCCCTTTACTATCTAAAAAGTGAAAAGTTCATCTCAGTCAACGTCCTGTCTTGCTTGTATTTAAGTCAGATAGAAGAAAAAAATTGGCACCGGGAGAAGATTGCTTGTAAAAGTTTATTTTACATTTATGTGAATTTTATTTTTGGCCCTGGTATTTCATAGGGTAGGTATTTCTTCTAAGACTGTTAAGAGTGTATTTCCTTTTTGTTTGCCTCTCCCCACCAAAGTAAGGTCTCTCTTATTTTTGAATCATCTTCATGTCCTTGGAATATCTAATTTTAAATAATGGTTGGAGAAGCTCCAGGCCAGAGAGAGAGTAAAATCCTGTTGCTTTTTGCCTTTGCGGTAGTGTGGTGTAATGAAACAGCAGTCTCAGGAATCACCTTTGCTGATTTTTCTCCTATTATTCCATCTTCATCCAGCTCTTGCAGCCAAGGATTGTTACATGAAGATCCAATCTGAAATGAAAACTCAGGGTTTTAACCAATAAGCTGTAAAGCCGGTGGACTCCCCGTGGGATGTGGTTACCTTTTCCTAAACTTCCTGAGTTGTCTCTTCTGAGCCCGAGAGCTGACTTCTGATCGAGCTTTTGGAAACCTCCCTGATGTTTCATGGCCGTTTCCCATCAGGTGGGGCCTGTTGGCTGTGCACACCCCCTAGGGCCACAAGCTGTGCAGCTGCTGTCCACTCCCAGGTGGGGCTCCCCTCGGCCCTTCCTGGTGGGGCAGGTCTGAGGTCATGCTGGAGAGGAGGTCTGTGTCGGCACTGGCGCCCCAGTGGGATCTGAGCCACTTGGTCACGCTTTAGAGATTCTTCCGGAACAGTCTCAGAACCTTCCAGTGGACCTTGCCCTGGAACTGTCTTTTTGATCTGTGCCCAGAGTATATCTCCTGGTGGCAGCTCCCCTGAAGGGACCCACAAGTCAGGCTGCTAGAGTGGGTTGGGGCAGCTGTACACAGATGCGTTGGGCATTTGGTGTTGAGAGGAGGGTGTGTGCTGGCGAGGGGCTTGCTGCTGGTGGGGAGGCCGCTTCCCCCTGCACTGCCGGGACAGCCCACCCTTGTCATTCATGTTTCCAGGGGCAGGTTCTGGACTATCCTGTCGGCAGGTGTAGAGGCGATTTGGGGCACTGTGACGGGGAGGGAGTCCCCAGGCTGGTGGGCCTTCAGCAGGTGTTTGAAAGCACAGGCCACCAGACCTTCACCCACTAGTGTTTTGCTCAAACTCATACATCATTTGACTTTACCTGCTGTCTCCTGTTTACGTGTGGTGAGAGTCTCGTAGTGAGGATGGCCGGTATTTACTGAATGCTTACTACACCCAGGTGCTCCGCTAAGCTCGTAACCCACATTGGCTGCTAATCCACACCACAGCCTGTGAAGCGTGCACTGTCTTCACCCCTTTCCTCCCACAAGGAAACTGAGGCCCCAGGAGTGAGTGGCTTTGCCCAACCACTTTTCATCAGAAAGCAGGGGGTGGGCCCCCAGCTCACTTTGTTTGACCCCAGGGCTGGGCTGTTCTGTGGGATGTCCAGGCCCATCCCGGCAGAGGGTGACAGCGCACAGCTGCAGACGAGCCCTGTGTAGGTAATCCCGCCCCTTGAGTGTCGGCTCGGCAAAAGCGGGGCTCTCGGGAAGTGCTTTGAGCACCTTGGAAGCTGGTCGTGAAAACCCAAGGGAGCTCTCATTCTGGTAAAATGTCAAGGTTTTCATCATTGAGTTTGGGGTGGGGGTGGGATGCTAATTTTAGGCTATCAGAAAAATCTGTCTCCAGAAAGAAAACCTGGAGTCAAGTAAAAGGACTCTTGAAGCCAAGGTTTCTCAGCAGAGGCAGTGGAAGGGGGAGCCGTGCCCCTGGGGAGGCCTCTGCACCTGGCGGCCCAGCCCCCCTGGGTACTGCCGGTTTCCAGAGACACAGGTAAACAAGCCATGTCCTTGCCTCCAGGGCCCCTTCCTCCAGGGAGGACAAATGCGACGGGGCCGGGGAAACGGGAGGCCGCGGTCTGGGCAGCCTCTTAATGTCTCCTCACAGAAATACTCCGAACCTTCCGCAGTTCCCGTCCTGTGGCTGGGGGCTCTTGGTTGTCCCTTTAACTTCCCGTAAAAGTCATACCTACGTCAGAGATCTTCACATGGTTCCGGGAGATTTCGGTTCAGTGTTGGGGGCTCAGGAGAAGTTCCACTCAGGGTCATTTTCCACCAGGAAGTCCTGTTGAAGAAGTTGAGGTGGGAAGAGCGAGGGGAGGACTCCACAGGCAGGGCGGAGTGCCTACAGGGCCACACCCAGGCTTGTAGGCCCCACTGAAGCTCTTGTTTGAAAAAAAATAAAAAGTGAAGCAGAAATGATAGGATCAAGCCAGCAGGCTCACGGAGCAGCAGAGCAGCTGCCCAGCCAGGGCTCAGGACCATGGATACAGCCCGGGTGCCCTGGGCCCAGTGTGGCAGAGGCTGCCCTGGCCCCTAGGACCGTGTCTGGGAGCAGTGAGGTGCCCGAGCTCTGCCCCCTGATACGGTGCTGCCGGTCAGTGAGGTGGGAAGAGCCGAGGTGAGGGCCACACCCGGGGAGGTCACTTGCTTCCTGGGGAGCCATTGCCCCAGCCCTGGAGGAAGGGATCGCTCCCTGTCTGTACGTGCACATGGCTGAGCCCTGAACCTCACCATCTTTCCATCCCATCCCTTCCTTGGGTAGGAGTGCCTTCAGCCTCCGTTAATTGTTTGTTTTCTCGAATGTAAAAGGACTCCAGGCTGGACATTGAGTGATTGTAATCATAAAAACCAAATGATGACTTTGGCCTCATCCGAGCCAAGGGTGCCGCTCACACCCTCACGGCTGACAGTGGTGAGGCAGGCAGGCCCTTCCG
Source organism: Smutsia gigantea (assembly GCA_032199065.1). Classification (NCBI taxonomy): domain Eukaryota; kingdom Metazoa; phylum Chordata; class Mammalia; order Pholidota; family Manidae; genus Smutsia; species Smutsia gigantea. Next base: position 11,796 of record JAVSCE010005749.1, on the reverse strand, counting down.
TGCCCTTCAGAGGCAAAGAGCAGACTTGGCCTCCCCGGAGAGCCAGAAGATGTAGCTGAGCAAAGCCCCAGGGCCAGCAGTGCGACCAGCTCTTTCTGCCTTGAGCCTTTGTCATACAGACGGGTTTTTCCAGCCCTGTCTGCCGTTTCATTTCTAATGCATCCTTAAAAGGCACAAGGAAGGGCATAGATGATGGCTGGGGAGGTCCTTTCAGAGGCCTCTGTAACTTTGGAATAACTAGCCATTACTTTGTCCTTGCCTACTAGAAGATTCTCCTAAATTATCATTTTCAGCTCTGTTTCTAATTAGGTTGCAATACAAGGGGAACAATTAATAAGCCCTCCATTTCCGCATCTACTGTGAAGCTTTAATGTCTTCCCGTGACAGAGACATGTGAGCAGAACATGTGGAATCAAAGTAGATCTGTGGAAACGTGAACGTGTTTTTATTTAGTCGAGAGTGTCACTTACAGTACAAATAGGGCCCTAACTGATTTTCACATCGGTCTTGCCTCCTGGAAGCCTTCAGTATTATCTTGTGCTGTCATCTTTATGTTGTATTGGAAAAATCTGGGATTCTTTTACCCTTGGTCATTATTTACTTTTTAGAAGTAATGTAGTTTTAGAGAATGCTTGCTATTTAATCTCAAGCCCAAACATGGTTTCTAGTTAGGAAAAGATATTAATTGAAGTTTGGCGTTTTTAGTTCCAGAAAGAATTTGGGGGGTCGGGGAGAGGGATGGGATGCATCTCAAAGATGGAAGAAATGTTCAGTGTGGGTGTTACTCTGATCCTCTTCCGTTTGCTCTTTAAAACTGTGATTCCCATGGAGAAAAAAATTTGATTTTGGAACTTATAACTGTACTGTTTGGTGTGCTTAATTTTAATTCATTGTTGGGAAATTTTGGATCAGCTCATTTCATAGGGGGTTTATGTGTCTTAGGAGCCGGCACAGGGCAGCAGGCAGGGAAGCTTACCTCCTTCAGAAGGACCTGCATTTTTTTGTATGGCCATGGGATGCCCTGCTACTTTTTGGTGGAAAATGTAAAGGCTGGTCAACTTTGGGATGAATTTTCAAAGAGGCTAGCCACTGTCCCCTCCTCAGTCTTGGCTTGGCGTACCTCCTTCCCACAGTGGTCTCTTCTTTACTTGCCTCTGCCAGTTTGGACAAGAAAGGCCAATCTCCTAGGCACCAGCCCATCACTCTGATTTGGGTTTAGGTGGAATCCAGAATTTTGTCTTTTTGTCCTTAAGAGAGAGAGAGATGAGGGGAGCCTACCTCCCATACTATAATCTCAAGAATATTTCTTCCTGGCATGTCCCCACCTATTTTTTCTGTGACCAGGTCCCAAAGAGAGCTGCAGGGAGAAGACTTATCGTGGGGCGGAGGGGGGGAAGGAAGGTAAGAAGGAAGGTCCCAAGATGTTTTACCCCACTGCTCTTGAGGTTCAGTCATACGTAGCCATGCTGCAGTCACCTGGGGCCAAGAAGGGAGCTGGAGGAGGAGGAAGGCCACTGGGTGGCTTGCAACTGATAAGTGGAAGTTGGATCCTGTTAAGAGCAGGAGACTTGTCCCTCCCCTCATCATTTACTATCCTATCCTTCTCCAGGGAAGTTCCAAGAACCTGTCCTCTGACGTGCAGGCCGTGGCCTCCCCAGCAGCCCCTGCAGCCCCAGTGCAGCACTCTCATCAGCCTGTCCTCCTCTTGATGCTTCTCCTTGGGCTACTGGGTGCCACCACTCTTTTAGGCCATGCCAAATTGCACATAGCCGAAATCAAAATAAGAAGTTTGTAAGATTCAGGCTTATTGCTCTCACACAAGAAGTTCAGGACTGGTGGGGTGATTTCCTGGTCATCGGGTATTCAGGATCCTTCTCTCTTTCTGTTCCACCGTCCTCAGACTGTGGCTCCCAGCCTCAGAGCTACCTCATCACTCAGTGTGGCTGTTGGATCTCCAGCCATCACTTCCAAATTCCAGCTAGGAAATGGGAGGAAGAGAGAAGAGTACAAAAGAGTACGTGTCTCAGCTAAGTTGTCTCCCTTTATGGAACTTTCCTGGAAAGTTCACTTGATGGTTTCTGCTTGCATCTTACTGACTACCTTCCTCCAGGGAAGACTGCCCTTTAGCTAGGCATTTTGCAGGCTAGAATAAAGTTGAAGTTCAGTTAAAAGGGAAGCAGGGTTAATGGACATTGGCTGGGCAAACAACAGTCTCTGCCATGGTCTAGCATACATGAAGTGACTCATGTGTGAACCTTAATATATTCTGCCAAGTATTCTAGCCACCTATATAATACGTAAACCTCCTATCAGACCCTAAGCTGCTTGGCCACCCTGAGCATATCCCCCTCCTTTCTGTACCATTTTTAGCTACCAACCTAGGGGCATGTGTGGTGGGGTCTCAGCCCATCTTTGTTGAATTAAATCGGTCACCCCCACCTTCCCCTCCCCCACCCCATGAATCTAGTTAACAAGAAAGCTTGTAAGCATTTTTTAAAATTAACTTCTTCCCAGAGGGTTTTTACATAATTATTAGTTTCATACGTATTAATGATAAAGGTGCTAATAATTATCAATAAAAATGAAAAAATCTAGGCCATAAAAATTGGCAGTCTTAGTAAATATGTAGCTATGCTATCTCATTCCAGATGTTAGAGAAACAAGAGAAAATTGTTTTACCATTAGTCAGTAGAACGTTAGGCAGAAATCTTTATGAAAAATGCCCCCTTTATTTTGAGTTTGAAGTAACAATGTAGAAAGATAGGATTCTGCTGAGAAAATTTGTATCAGTATTTCATATTTATAAGGGCAGGGAATCCTTCTGAAAACCTAGCTACATACATTTTGTTCCACCACATAAAAGAAAATAAGTGGAGGGAAAAAATCAGAAGGGTTGGAAAGAAGGGCTTTCCCTTTTGCTCCGGGAGGGAAGGAAACTGTGCGGGCTATCTCAGTTGGAAAGTGTCTTTGGCGAGCCCTTACCATATGACCAGCTGACTCACTTGTCTGCCAAATCCCGAGGGAGGTGATGTAAGCAAGGGCTGCGCCTTCTCGGGAGGGGGGTCATTGTTGACCCAACCCTCTGGCATTGGAAACCAGCAGAGCTCTGGCCAAAAGCAGATGAGTTCTGCAGCTCTGCTTTGTAATTCTGCTTTAAATGCTGGTCATGGCATCTATTGTTTTCTCTTCCTCATTTTCTCTTCTTCCCTTCTCTTTCTCCCACCTTTTTTCTTTTTTCATTTCCAGTTGTGCTTCTATATGCAGCCATTCTGCTCTCCCCAAATTAACTCAGGTCTGATCTTTGGAAATACATGAGGGAGGACTCATGGGGGCCACCTGCCATGTTTCTGTTCTTGAGTCTGGTTAACGTGTGCTAACAGGTTGAGTAGAAAGAGCATGGGCTTTGGTCTCTGGAAGACAGCAGGCATCACTTCTAGCTCCACCATTGCTGGTTGTGCGATTTGAGGCAAGTTACTTCACTTCTGTGACTCTCCCAAATCTCATCTGAAAACCGAGGTTAATTCCTACTTCAAAGGGTTGTTAGGAGCATTGACTAAAATAATGTATGGGGAAAAGCTCAGATAGGTAGATGAAGGCAGATTTGTGTTGGGCTCCATGAGTGATCCTGAAGGTTGGGGTTCTGATCAAGTGACCTGATATGATGGATGCTTTCAAAAGATCACTGCAGCTCTGGAGAGTAGGGAGTGGGGCCCAGGGGGCAGAGTAGAAGCAGACAGCCCAGCAAGCAGGAGAGGGCGGCGTAGAAGGTGGCCAGAGCAGTGCAGTCCTGGTGGCGCCGGAGGGTAGCAGAGACAGGACTAACCCAAATCTTAGAGGGAAAGAGAGCAATAAGCAGGAGTCCTCGGCTGGGGATGGTGGCACCTGCCAGAGCCTCACAGAGGCTGTGCACCAGGTCGACAGCCGGATGGCCGCATTCATGAGCACGAGGACAGAAGGGGTGTCTGGATGGCGAATATAGTGGCACAAGCCATGGTCTACTTCTGCTCTTGCCTTGAAGCCAGCATTCTCCAGCTGTCTACCTAGTTAGGTGGCAGCTTCTAGAATTAAGTTGGTCAGTATTGAGTGAGGCCTGGAAAGCGGCACAGTCTCCCGAAAGCTTTGGGGACCCTGATATCCCCAAAGCACCTGGGATGATACTGTTCCCCTTCCTGCAGCTGTCTGCTGTAGCAGAGTCAGAGCAAATACAGGTCAACCCAGAGCTGCATTCGGGACAGACTGGACTCTGGGTGCTGTAGGGACATGACTGATGCCCCCGTGTCCGGGCTCGGGGGTCACACCATCCTGGGGGCTCCCAGGTGACTCCTGCTCTGGTTGCTTCCCTTCTGCTTGTGTGGTTCTCCAGGCAATCAGTTTGGTGGCAGTCTTTCCTCTTCCTGTTGTAATTCAGACCCGGGGGTGGGGGGGCAGTTGGGGTCAGGCCGCCTCCCTCTGAGGAGGAAGCGGCTGTCCATGTGTTTCAGGAGTATATCCCTAAAATAATGACAATAGCAGCAAATGAATAGTGAGAACTTTGTGCTCGTGCAGTTACTGTCACGGAGTCAGAACCAGATAAAAGCTTTGGCAACCGTGTAAAGAGTATTTCAGAGAAGAGAGAACAGAATTTATAGGGTTTAAAAATAGCAACTGAAGCGCTGCTCTGTTTAGCTTGTCGGGGGACCTGTGGAGTCAGACAGGCAGGGGATTTTTCTCTGGCCCTGAGGCCACTTGTTTTGTTTATGAAGGGGCAGCGAACATTTCCAAATAGGGGTTGATTTTTCAGGGACGAAGAAGGCTGAATATATATGGTATTTCTTGTTTTTCCTCTTGCTCTTCCTACCTCCTCCATTCCACACTTCCTCCGCAGACAAGGAAGGAGGCTGCGGTCTTCTCAGCAGAGTAAGTGGGGGCCACCAGGGTGGCAGAATTTCCAGTGGTACCAGTGATGTGGCTTGTCCCTCACCCATTTGATTTGGCTGGTCTGAGGAGGGATGGTGGCCGTCTATCTGGTCTCAGTGGCTTCTGCACAAAGGCATGCCTTGAAGAAATAAACCCATACTTGAAGAAGTAAAGGTGTAACTCCTCTGAGACCAAGTGGCTGCTTCCCAGACCGTGTCCCCGTCCTGGGCAGGACCTGCTCCACAGCCCACAGAAGAGGGCCTGTCCTGCCCCCAGCCCAGGCAGTCCGTAGGCTTCTACATGTGAGCATTCTGGGATATCAGCATCCCCAAATGCAGCCATCAGTAGGAGTTCAACCCCTCTGTCCTTCAGTATTGATTGAAACCTTGGCTGAAATTAGTTCCACTTATGTGGAGGGCCTGAAGTTGCGCTGTCCATTCATTTCTAGGCTAGCGGTTGGACACTGGTGGCCCACAGGCCAGATCTTGCCCAGTCGTGTTTTGCTCGGCCTGCAGTGTTGATCTGTGCAGTGTCCATATTGAAAGTGGGTTGTTTTGTTCACAGACTTGATTTCTGGACTCCTGTGGAATGTTGCAGGGTAGATCCTTGTTTATGCTGCTTCCTCTGAGAGTGGGGTCCCCAGACTGCTGTGCATAGACTCCATCCTCGCCAAAGGAGTGCTCCTGTGGGTCACAGTGAGACCCACCCATGCACTTTCTTAGAGGAAGTGAGAAGACGGTCACATAAGCTGTATGTTGATGTTGGGCAACAGAAAATACCCGCCTGAGCATGGCAGGCAAACTACAAGCATCGACTGTTGTCACCATCATCATTGCGGTATTCACAGTGTTTTCTGGGAGGGTTCTCTAGAAGATATCATTCACTACATTCCCCCAGGGTTTTATGGGGCCCGTGGGAAGACATGTCTATCAGATCTAAGTCCCGGGAAATAGTGGACCTTCTTCTGAGTTAACTGGCTCATCTACCCCTTACCCATGCCAGGAATCTGGTTTCTGTCTTTGCCTGAGCTTCTGGGAAGCTCGGAGGCAATTTTGCAGCTCATGTCTAACAGGAAGACATGACTTTATCACACCCATTTGGTTTATTGACCTCTTGGTTTCACACACCATCATTTTCTGGCTGCTCTGCTTTTCTCACTTGCTTATCTTATTGTGGGCATTGTATAAGCACCCTTAAATCCTGTCTGGAACAAGGCTAGGTGTAAGTTAAAGAGCAAAAGCAAAGCATCTGCTCCTGTGAGAGAGGGCTTATATTATCAGTGCAAACAGGCTGCCCATCAGGACAGGCCCCTCGCCTAAGCCATGGGGTGTCACGTGGTCTCTCCCTCCTGCTCACTACTGATCTTCAAGGCTCATGCTGGACCTGGCTCTGCCAGGTGCTCTCGTCCGGTCCCTTTCCTCTCTACCCCAGTAGCTTCTGCTACTGACCTGGCAGGGCTCACCTCCTTGGGTGGACTGTTGTATCTGTGCTTTCTGTGTAACTAACCACCCTAAACTCAGGGCACACAGCAGGAAGCAGTCCTCGTTCTCACAGGTCTGAGGGAGGCTGCACTGGGCTGCTTCAAGCCACAGGTCTGCGGGCTGCTGGGGGAAGCCCTTCTTCTGTGTCTTATCCTTCCGGAACACTGGGCTGCTGGGACTGGCTCTTCTCATGGTGCAGGTGGGAGTGCGAGAGGCCTCTGAAGGGGCAGTTCCGGATTGGCTCCCCCGGTTCTTCTGAGTCCCACTGGCCACAGGGAGCCATGTGGCCAAGGCCAGCACCGGAGGAGGGAGGGAAGAGTTTGCCTCTGCAAGAGGTGGTACAGTCTCGGTGACAAAGGGTGTGAATTCAGTCCACCCCAGGCAGTGTGATTATTTGAAGAGTATCCGGTGGGCATGCTGCAGTGTCTGGCCCTTAGTGGGTATGGTGGACAGCCCCCATGTCCCCTCCTGGGACCCACACCCCACCGCCATTCTGCTTTGTGCCCTGGGAGGTACACCTTCCCTCTGGCATGTAGTTGGGTTCAGTCAGAGGGAGCACCAGGGAAAGAGGGTAGAAGTCCACCCACAGGCTGGCGTGTGACCTGCAGAAGGCCACTGCTTCTGCCAGGTAGCTTGTCCTTCAACGTCAGAGCTCCAGTCACCTTCATACCGGGGGCCGCCTAGAGTGCCTCACCACGGTGGTCTCCCTTTTAAACCCGCCCCTAACGTAACTAGTGCCCTTAGGGGGCTCCTCACATTTCCCTGTTTGCAAGAGCCACCTGTTCCTGGCCAGGCCCCTCATAGGTAGGTCAGGCGCTCAGTAAGTTCTTGAGTATCAGGGCTGTCTTGTTTCTGTTCCCTCTGGCCTTACACCACTCGCTGTCCCTTCCTCTGCCTTAAAACCCCACAGGGTTTTGGATCAGGGTTTCAGATCGGGGAGCCTTCCCTCTCTCCCGTCGGCCCACCACCTTCCCCTCTCCCAAGAACCTGTCAGAGTAAAGTCATCAGAGTGAATTCAGACAGATAAGGCTTTCCTTTCTACCCTGAGGTTTTGGTTTGCCCTCTGGGATATTTAGGGCTTCTTTTAAGTGCAGCATTTTCTCCATAAATTGTGAAGGCTTTTTTTCCCAGATGGGATTTGTGCCGTATCACGTTCCAAGAAGGGAATGTGGGGCCTGTTTGTGGCTAAAGAAGTTTCAGCATAAGGAGACTGTATGTAAACCCTCCCAATAATTATTGCCTTAGTTAATTTGGGAAGGGGAAATTAATACTACCATGCCTGACTCAATGGAGCAATGTATTTGGCTTTTTTTAGCAGGACGAAAGGGCCCCGAGTTTCAATTTCCTGAATGAGTTCTGAGAACCTCCAGAGCACTTCCCAGACTTCCCTGGTCAAGATAATGTTGTGTTAACCATGTACATTTCCTGGGATTCAGATTCACTGGGCCTGGGGTGGGTCCTAGGGATCTGTTTTCGGTGTACATCCTGGGTGAGTTGTGTTAATCATGTGTGGGATGCACTGGGCCTGGCTAATGGCTCTCACAGGTTTCTGTGTTGACTAAGGATGGCAATGATGATAATATGACAGTGCACAAGAATATGTGGCCTTTAGAAAGTACTGTCCAGTTTGCCAAGATTTTACATACATTATCTCATTAACCACAGTGGGCCCTTCAGGGCTGGTTTTGTTTATTATCACCTGTGCCAGCATCGTTGTACCAGAACTCAAGGGGAAGAATGGTACCAGCATGTTTTTGTTAAGTACCCTAATTGGTACCAGAAGTAAAGATGTAGTAGTTAGTTGTCTTGTTATACGCATGAAAACTACAGCAAGTAGCCTTCTGTCCATCCTTTGAGAACCACTGCATGATTTCTTGATAAGAGGCTTTCAGCCTCACCCCAAGCCTGGCTTGTGCAAGGGGAGTTTTCTAGAAAGCTCTGCAGAGGGCTTTCCTGCAGACAGACATCTTGAGGTGAGGGGATGTCCCAGTGGAATGCTTCTTTGCAGAGCAGCATGGATGTTCCCTCCTAAGAATGAATGTACAGGCTCTTGCTTTCCTGCAGGGTGGGAAGTCGCCCTTTATGAATGCCAGTTCAGGTTTCTCTGGCAGTTTCTGTAACATCCCATGCCTATAAAACCTAGAATTTCTAAGTTGCCAGGTAGCTTTGCTGCCTTCAGTATCAAATGCATGGGTGATGGTGGTCTGAGGTTTTTAGGGGGAAATTTTCAGACTTTGTAATACATTTGGGGAACCAAATTTTTTTATTTTATAAATAACCAAAATTATTTATTTTAAGTATGGATCCTGGGCTGCTTGTTAACTTATAACTCATCTGGTTACTGCGCCTGTGATCTGAAGAAAGAAAAGTCTTGCTGGCAGAGCTGAGTTTTCTTGGGGTGTTGGTGCCTCCATTTTCTGTTTTCCGCATGCATGCTGTTGGTAACATTTAGCTCCTCATTTCCTTTCCATCCTAGTCCACACCCTTGCTTCTGTTTGTTGCAAATCTGTGACAGTACTGCATGGGTAACACACATTCCAGGGTTTGGGGTGGTGAGCTATGGTGCCCTGTGCTTTAGTGTTGGCACACTTGCTCATTCATGGTAATAAGCTGGGTCGAAGCTGCTTTACCAGCAGCACTGGTTTAGCATATGTTGAATTGCGTCTCTGGGAAAATAGCACAATATCTGTTTTCTCATTCTGTATCGCGTTAATGAGATTCGAGTCTCCACTAATTGAAGCAATAACTGTGAGATTAAAAATGGTCTCCATGTCCAAGGTCAGAGGATAGGTCATGATGGATACTGAGACCCTTGGGGCCATGATTCCTGAAACATGCATCTTTCAGAACTGAGCTTATGACCCTTTGCATATGACCTTCCAGCAAATGCTGTAGGAGGACACATTGAAGTTCAAGTTCTAACTGCAGTGATGAATTCCAAGCTTTTTGTTATTGTTTTCCTTCCTGAAAGACAAAAGGAGTTTTGTGCTCTGGTATTTGAGGTTCAGCTCAGGGCTGTGTTAATGAGTTGTTACTGGGTGGGGAGTTTTATGGGTGCTGAGTAGTTGGTAGTATCCTGTAAAAAATCCAACCAAGAATCCACCCACCCTCCATGCATCCACCCACCCATCCATGCATCTTACCCACCTGCTGTCCACCCCCCCACCCTTTCACCACCTGCCTCCACCGTCAGCACTTAACCAATTCCTACAAGGTACCTGGCACTGCTCACATGCTAGGGTTGCAAAGGAAAATAATAGTAATGGCCCTGATTTATTGATAACCTACTATTGCCAGATAGACTCCAGTGTTCAGAGCATCTTTGTGAGTTCAGAACTGTACCTCCAGCTTAAGAGTACAAGGAGCTAAAATACCTTACCCGGAGCACCCAGCCAGCCCAGGGGGAGTAGGCCAGAGACACCCCTGTGACATTATGTTCTCGGGTTCTTCTCTCTGCCTGGTCCCAGGCTCCTGCTGGCATGGACAATGAGCATTCTGGTGGCAGGATCAGAGCTGGGACAGGCCCTTGTTCATCACCTCTTCTCTTTCTGGGGTATTTGCCTGCTATCAGTGAAGCAGGGAGAGGGATGTGCACGGGGCAGACACCTGGTTGGCCATCCACTCTCGCTTCTCCACTTTGCCCTTTATTACCTCTTGGAAACTTGAGGTTCTGTCCAGACTCCTCTTGTCATTTTGAGGATACAAGAATAGAAGAGTACAAACAGAGGCTCACTTAGTGAATGTCTAAATATCGAAAAGTTACAAATCAAGGTAGCTGTCAAGCAAACTGTTCAGTCCTCCTACAAATACACTTGTATGACAGCCTGGAAGCCTAGATGGAATTTAGATTTCTCAGGCTCCTCAACTTAGTGCAGAAATTGACAGCTTAGGGAGAGCTAGTCTCCAGCCCACCACCCGCTTCCCTTCCCATCTGACTCTGCCCCACGTTGCAGTGGGCCCCTGTGCACCTGGCCAGCATAGTCATGTGTGTGTGTAGACACCTTTCCAAGTGCCTGTACCACCTTTCCACCCTCTCCCTCAAAGGGGTGCCCTGGGGCCTAGAAAGGCACTCGGTAGTGGCATAGTTTGCAATTGAGGGGGTGAGCCCTGGAGAAGAGCCCAACATATACCCTGAAAGTAGGCTCAGAGCTGCTTGGGCAGGAAATTCTGGGATCCTGGGCACCCAAGGCATGTGAAAGGGGAGAATGTGGGTTCTGTCCTGGGCCTTGCAAACTCCTTGCCCATGGGGGAAAAGAGTAGATAGAGGAGGGTTCTCTTGAACGTGGAGTTCAAGTCCAGAACCCTTTTTGCCTGGGTCTCAAACAAAACCAGTTCTGCCAAGTCAGTGGCTAGAGGGGCTGCTGAGGTCATATGACACCCCCACCCCCACCATCATTTTATACAAGAATGAGCCCAGCCAGTAGGTCTCAGAGCTGGGTCTGGAGCCCTAGTCTCCCAGTTGCCAGCCAGTGCCCTGTTCTCGTCTTGCAAAGTAGGCCTGCCACTCTCATGTCGCATGCCCCTCTCCACCACCAGCTTCGTGTTCTGGGCGCCATTTCCTCCCAGACTCTGCCAGTGATCTGATGCATTGTTTTCTGGGGCCCTTTTACACAGGCTGACGTTGCTGGTGGGAGTGTAGGCCTGGGGCTGGCTGTGGGTGCTCTCTTCATTTCTGAGGGCTGGTGGTGGCGACTGTTCTGTGAACCTTGGTTTGTCTGGGCTCTCCCTGCTCCAGGGCCTAGCACCTATGCTCTGGGCCCCTGGTGTCCTGATACCAGGGTAGAGGGCAGAAAGCTAGGAAGAAGGTATTCTGGGGCTAGGGGGGTGGGGGGATGCAGGTTGGTGTGCAGCGGGCAGGGGTGTGTGACAGGGAGCCCCCAGGAAGCAGGGCTGCGCTGTACTCCCTGAGCAGTCCCCTGGGGTCACGGTCAACCTGGAGATGTGTTGTTCCTGTGGCTTGTGCAGTTTAGCCCAGACATTTAGTTAGGCCACACTAGCCCCTGCTCAGCTTATAACCGTGGCTCAGACATCAGTCTGGACCCCCTCTAAGAGCTTTGTGCCCTGCCCTTGGCTCTGGCCTGGACAGCCTTGCACAGGGCTGGAACACTCTCCTGGAGCCTATCCAAGGCATAGCTTTTCCCCTTTGCAGCTCTGTGGGTGGGCCCGGCAGCGGGACAGGGTAGTAAGGCCTGCTTCCCCCACCGCTCCTGGTTGCAGAGTGAGGGGTGGCCGAGGGTCAGAGGGCTTCCTGTCCCCCCATGTGCTCACCCTCCCGGCCCTCCTCCAAGTAAATGCACAGACGCCGGCAGCTGTTCCAGGAAGAGTCCTGCCAGTGGAAACACCAGCTCCCTTTGTGTAGCCCCAGGGGTTATCAGGGTGGCTCAGATTGAGGAAGGCCTCGCCTCTCTGCCCGTCTGTT
>JAVSCE010005748.1:0-36918 GCA_032199065.1 Smutsia gigantea | reverse complement strand
CACTCCTAGGAATTTACCCTAGGAATGCAGCAGCCCAATTTGAAAAGGACAGATGCACCCCTATGTTTATTGCAGCACTATTTACAATAGCCAAGAAATGGAAGCAACCTAAGTGTCCATCAGTAGATGAATGGATAAAGAAGATGTGGTACATATACACAATGGAATATTATTCAGCCATAAGAAGAAAACAAATCCTACCATTTGCAACAGCATAGATGGAGCTAGAGGGTATTATGCTCAGTGAAATAAACCAAGCCGAAAAAGTCAAGTATCAAATGATTTCACTCATCTGTGGAGTATAAGAACAAAGAAAAAATACTGAAGGAACAAAACAGCAGCAGACTCACAGAACCCAAGAACGGACTAATAGTTACCAAAGGGAAAGGGACTGGGGAAAATGGGTGGGAAGGGAGGGATAAGAGGGAAAAAGGGGCATTACGATTAGCAGAGTTAATGCTGGGGGGGCATGGGGAGGGCTGTACAACTCAGAGAAGACAAGTAGTGATTCTATAGCATCTCAGTACGCTGATGGACAGTGACTGTAATGGGGTTGGTGGGGGGGACCTGATGAAGGGGTAGTTTAATAACCATAATATTGCACATGTAATTGTAGATTAATGATAATAAAATAAATTATATTTTAAAAAATCAAAAAAAAAGATATGTTTGCCTCTACTGAATTGATCTTTTAAATAATTCCCAATTTTAACAGGTGAGAGACTGATGCTTTCTACAATGACAAATATGTGAAATTCCTTTCTAGGGGCAATTTGGCTATATATAGCAGAAGCCTGAAAATATACATATTCTTTAACCCAATGATTCTATTTGTAGGAATTTATCCTAATGAAATGAGTGTACAAAACTATTTAGAGAGCTGTTAATTTCACTATTATTATATAAAACATGTTTACACTATAAATGTCCAATGATAACTTGTGATATATTCAAATGCTGAAATATTATACAAGCCTTAATATAGATACTATAAGTAGTATAGTGTAGTATAAATAATATAGTCATAAGTTTTATTTCAGCTTAAAGTTTTTAAAGGTCATTTTTTTAAAGAGCATCACAATTCCAATTATATATCATAATCATCTAAAAAATATGTTACACATTCAGATTCCCAGGTTTCACCCAGGCCTAATGACTCAGCCCAAGGTTGGAACCCAGGAATCTGTATTTTTAATATGTTCCATATGTAAAGATCTCTATGTGATAAAAGCAGAAATATATAAAATGTTTATTTATCAGCAGAAAAAACATAAATCATTTTTACTTGTCATTTATGTACATATTTCAAATTTTCTATAATGAATACATGTATTACATTTATCAATTTAAAAATTAAGTTATTTAATGCAAATTAACAACACAAGATAATTCGTGGTCAGATAAATAAACCCTAGGGACCAGAGTTCTGAGTAATTTGTAGACAAAAATAATTGAGGCAGAGAATATGAACTGGACACCCATGAGTTACATCTGAACCCTAAACATCTTTAATCCAGATGGTGTTTTATTATTTTTAAAAGCATTGTCAACATTTAAAAATTGTGAGATTTCCCATAATAAGTACAGAGTTCCATCCCCTCTTGAGAAAAATAAGACTTGGCCACCATGCTGCGCTCACATGACAGTAACTGACTGGAGTAGCTCCTCCTCAGATGGGCAAGGGCTCTTGACTTCATTACTGTCCCCACCACTGCCTAATGTCCTCCCAATACCAAATTCAAAGCCAATTGCCTTTATGATCACACTTTCACTGTGTTGTTTTTTTTTAACTACTAACTAAACTTTTTATATTGACCTGCCTAATCCCTGCAGACATTTGAGTCTAAGATCCCATGATTAAGCAAAAACCTAGTCAATCTTGTGAAAAGTGGCAGAGGCAAATGCCAATACTAACACGTTATAGCTCTGATTCCCAACTCTGGCTACACATTGGTATCACACAGGGAGCTTTTAAAAATCCCAAAGCCCAGGCCACTCCCCAGACCAATTATACCAGTGCCTCTAAAGCTCTGAACATCAGTGTATTTAAAGCTCTCCCAGAGATTCCAACATGTAGCTAAGGGTGACAGCCAGTTTTAGGGGAAAGGGTGGGGTCAAGAATTCAAAACAGTTTTGAGGGTGAGAAAGGAGTCAATACTTAAGGGAAGCTGAGTGATAGCAAGGAGTTTGGAGACAGCCTGGATTCAAAGATCAAGCTCTTCACATGCAAGCTGTGCTTATTTAACTGACAAGTTTATTTCTCTGGACCTCTGCTCTCATCCATGAAAGAAAAGTCATATTCTCTGCTTTAATGATTATTACGAAGAGCAAATGGGGCAGGCCTGGATAGGATTCAGCATAGGTTTGGCTTATAATAAGTGCTCAAAAAACACAAGCAATTTTGAGTGTTATTAAAATTGTATCCAGTGCAGTGGGGGGAGTGGAGGAGAAGCAGAAGGACAAGAGTTGCTCCTGAAAGTTGGGCACTTCCACTGCACGCTTTATTACATTATCTCATTTTGTCCCTTGCACAAACCTACAGGAGAGTACCAGAAAGGGGTTAAATTAGATAATGGAGATGGAAGGATTTTTTTGAGCCAGAAAGAACTTTCCTGACACAAAAGATTTAAATGTAATTATTATTGGTCTCCTCTAACTATCAGGCCTGATGAAGGTCAGCTAATATTTTATCAGTCGTATTCACTGTCTCTCCTCTTCTGGCCTGACATTTCCCCCTTGATCCATTTCCATTCCTTGCTCCTCTAAAAAATAAATAAGTAAAATAAAAATCTATAGCAAATGCTTCTGGCCTTTCCCATCCCACTGGCAGAGCAGAAAGCAAATATGGTGAATGGACGCCCAGGCAAGTCCCAGATTGGGAGAGGGAGAGTCTGTCCCTCTGAAGAGACTGCAGCTACCAGAGCTACCTGCAAGCTCCAGGCAGGTGGGCCCCACCAGTGCGGCATCAGTGCCTTCCTTCCTTCACCCTTTCCCTTGCCCTCTGCTCATTCCCACCTGCAGCCTCAGGCTGGGTCAGTGAACTCCAGACTCGCCTCTGAGCCTAGCAGCAGAGAAGAGGCCTCGCAGGGAGGCTGCATGCTCTAGTCTCAGCTTTGCGGTTTACCAAGGGCAAGTCACTTCCTTTCCAGTGCCTTCCTCCATTTTCTCATCTGTTAAACAGAATAATAATTAATCCCAAAGCTCTCCATCTACCTCTTCTGGGTTTTATGAGAGCTGTAGATCAATGGTAAAAAAAATGCACCCAGAGTCATATTTGTGGACAAAGAAATTAAGGCCACAGAAAGAAACCAGTCCCAACACCATGCATGAACAGTGTTTTTCTGCAATTCACTGTCTCTTAACTTAATAGTAGAGTTTCATTTGAACTTGTGTTTTAACTAAGGACTCAGGGTAGAATTTTAGATATCTGCACAGGGCCCTGGGAGGTCTTAGAAATCCCTCCACAAACTCACCCTCAATTTGCCCATGTAGGGACCTCCTCCGTGGTAGCCAAAAGCCATCATAAAGCATTCATTCACTTCCCAGTTATAGTCATCTTTGTGAGGGCAGCTTAGATTTTCCAAAGCCCCTAAACAGCATCTTATTTTGGTAGTTGCCAGACGCCCAAGAAAAACAGAGGCACGGATCCTTGTGCCCTCTGCTAGGTGGAGGTAAATTGCATGGCAGGATTGTACAGCGGTGAAATGAAGTCCAATTACAAAGCACTCGGCACAGACATGGCACAAAACAGGGCTCCCTGAGTGGAGGTCAGGGTCAGAGCACTGTTAAGCCAGTCTCCAGGAGCACGCATCCTACGTCACTCAGTCCAAATACCATATGTTTCACCTGAACAACTACAACTAGTTGTGCAATAGCCCCCTAACTAGTTGCCCTCCCTTCAGACTTATCCCATGAACACATTCTCCGCACTGGCTCAAGTCTGCTCTTCACACTCCTCAGCTTAAAACCCTTCCTTAGCTCCCCATCTACCCAGGATCAAGTCCAAACAACTTCCAGTGGCTTACTGAGTCCTGCATGAGGAGACCACTGCGCCTCCCCCACCCCTAAACCCTTCTCCCCAGGCTCCCTGTACCCCAGCCACCTCTACTGCTCTGTCCTCACTCCCCCCAGTGTTCCATGCTTCCTCTTGCTTCTGGGCCTTTGTACATGCTGTGCCCTACCTGGAACATTCCTTCCATCCTGACTGCCCCACTCCCTCAACCCCGGGAACTGACCTCAGCCTTTGCCACTTCCCCTAACATTTATTCATCCTAGACTAGGACAGATACTTCTGCCATGTGCTCCCAGAGCAACTTGCCCTTCCTGTCAGAGCATATGTCACACTTCGCTGCAATCGCTTATTTATCTGTTTGTTCCACTAGATGATAAGCCATATATGGAGATGAGTGATACCGAATCCCAAGAACCTAAAAAAGTAGAGGGTAGGTGGGAGGGATAGTGGGACAGGAAGCAAGAAAGAAAAAACAACCTTCCTTACCTATCCAAGGTTTTCCTTATTCAAGCCCAGGTTTTGTCTTTATATTTGAATTTATTCTTCATCTGGCCTCTGGGAAGAAATGAAGGACAGGGAACCACCCCCAACAAATTGAAATTGAGGAGCATTGTTAAAAAGAGAAGTTAAAGCATAAAGATTTATTCTTGAAAAATCAATACCTGTACTTGGAAATTAAGAGAAATTCAGAATCAAGATTCAGAATGTCCTCTGAACCAAGGGTGCCTTTTGAGAAAGCTCCTTGGAACAACCAGTTCCTCTGTGTGAGAGGGACAGAGGGGCCCAAAGCTTGGCTGGGATATTAAATCATCTCAGGGCTGAGGTACAATCACCCCCTTCTTCCTCTTGTCTCATGGCAGCTGACAGGGGCTCCCACCTGTACCTAGGGGTTTACATGTCCATCTCTACTTGCAAGACTTTCAGCAAATGAAATCGGGACCCAGGTCTGAGATATGTGTGTCCCCAACACTCTGTACACTGCTTGGCACCTAGTAGATGCTTGTGGGGAAGTTGAGGCTCCTATGGCCAGGCTCCTCATTGAACTTAAACCAGTTGATGACGTAACTGGCCTGTTGCTAGGCTACTGCTTCCACACCTGTAGGCAATAAGCTATTATTGTGCTATATGGAAAGCTCGGCCCAGTGCTCTGGGTGTAGGCAGCGACACTAGTGCTCGACCTACCGTAGGGAGAACAAGCCGGGTAATAAACCCTTTCACCCCAAGAACATTCTACTGCCATTTCCTTGGTCACACTGAGTCCATAGTGAACTTGCCCAGAGCTGAAACCCATTGGCCAGATAATGCTAAAAAAATGTCTTCTGCATGAATGAATGAATGCCCTTTACTCATACTCCTCTTCATGTAAGCTACCTATGTCATTCATTCTTTCAGTGAATCTTTACTGTGTGCCTAGACAGGCAACAAGACAGACATGAACCCTTACCTGCTGGAGTTTGCAATCTTTTGGAGAAGGTAGATATTAAGCACATAATTTCAAGTGTACTCAGTATTAGGAAAGAGAGAATCACTGAACCAGGAGTCTAGAAGAGGGATAAGTTAAAGCTGAGAGACTCAAAGTTGTAAGGGACTTAGTCATGCAAAGGGAGGGGAGGTGGGAGAGAAAGTTCCAGGAAATGGACAAAGCATGTAAGAAGGTCCGAGACAGAAAAATGCCACCACAGAGGCAGTTCTGAAAGGAGACCGGATCCTCCAACCCTGATGGCCAGCAGTGTGGTACCATGTAGTTTTCACACTCACCCTTGCAGGGAAGCCCTTTCTTCCAGAAAAGCCCTCTTCCACAGACATAAAGGCCATTAACTACAAGACATAAGAACAGAGCTACTCTGGTTGCAGCCGCTGCCGTGTTTGCCAAGAAGGCAAGTATTGTAGCCCAGGTTTCCCAAACTTACATGCACGCAGATCACCTGGGGATCTTGTTAAAAGGCAGGTTCAGACTCAGAAGGCCTAGGGCAGGGCCACGTTCTGCATTTGAGAGAGGCCCCAGGTGATGCCCGTGCTGCGGGCCCACCTACCTCACTTTGAGCAGCCAGGTCCTAACCACTTACCAGGCAGTAAAGCAGGACCCAGGAGAAAGCAGGGAGGCCAGACGACCTCGCCAGATCTGAAGGCAGGCCTGGGTGCAGTGTTAGTAAAGTTGAGGCACAGGCGTGGGAGGTGGAGCCTGGATGCACTGTTGTTATTGAGGTTGTTCACGTATCCATGCTCACACCTGCTGCTACTGGAGTATGTGTGAGTGTGTGCTTCTTGGAGCAGTGTGTGTGTGCATGTGCAAGTGCTCACAACTAGAACAAGACTGATGGGCACTAAAAATAGTTCCTGGGAGTTACAGCAGCATAATCCAGATTTAGAAGAAAATTAATTATTTGGTCTGTCACTCTGATGTCAGCAGGTCACTGACAATCCACCCAACTCTTGCCCTGTTATTTCAGTGCCGCTGACAAAAGAGAGGAAAAGGGACTGGGAGCAGGGCTTCAGCTTCTTGGAAAGGGGTGAGGGCTTGGTGCCTCATAAAAGAACTGTCTCTCCACCCATCTTGGGAGCAAGGTCCCACAAGACTCCGGGGGTGCCCCACGGTGGCAGTCACAGGTGTGCATGCCTGGGGAGCAGAGGGCTAGGGCTGCCTGGGGACTGCAGAATAACTCGAAAACACCTGCCCAAAGCTATCACCCCCCACCACCTGTGTGCACACAGTTGGAGTTTGTGCTCTTGTAATCTAAACATTTCCAGCCTCAAGGATTTTCTGTGTGGGACACTTCAAGCTTTTATCGTGTAATTCCTTAGGCAGTTTGCAGACCTAAGTAAATAAGTGAAAGCAAGCCCTTCTGGAATGAGACCCTGGATGTGAGCCACTCATTCTGTGAAACTGCCTGAAAAGCAAATGTGACCCTTGGTTGTACTAATAAGAATACAGGGCAAAATTAAAATAGATGATGATCCCAAAGAATGCCATGTATTCAGAATCCGTGGAGCAGCCAGAGTAAACTTAAAAGGCCAATCTTCGTCTTGCTTCTCCATCACTTGAAGCCCTTCAGTGTCTGACCACTGCTCTTACAAGACCCAAGTCCTTCAAATGCCTGTGAATCTCTGCACCACACAGCCCAGCCACCACCCAGCCCCATATCTCCATCACTTACCAAGCTCTATCCACATTGGCTTGCTTTCAGCTCCTGCCACATGCCAAGCACCTTCTCTTCCTCAGGATCTTTGCACATGCTGTATCCTCTGCTTGGACTGCTCTCCTCTCCCTCTTCACCTGGTGGGCTCCTGCTCACCCTGCTAGCCTCAGCTTAAATGCCCTTAGAGCAAAGCTTTCTACAATTCCACAATTCCTCAGTCTATGTACCTGAGCATCTTCTGCTCCATGGTAATAGTAGTAACAATAGCTAACATTTCTTCAGTGTTTACAACTTTCCAAGCTTGATTCTAACTACTTTCATTTGTTAACACCCAACAACAACCCTAATGAAGTAGTTATTTCCCTCCATTCAACAGATTGGAAACTGGACCAGAAAGTTTGAACAACTTGCCCAATGTCACTGAATGGTAGGGATAGAGCTGGAGTTCAAATCCACCCAATCTAACTTCAGAATTATTTGCTCACTGTATGTTTTCCCCACCATATTCCAGAAGCCAAGAACTAGGTCTTATTCACCACGCCACCACCAGCACCCAGCACAATTCCCAGTACATGGCAGGCACTTGATATTTGTTGAATGACTAACTGAGGGTGGGTCCCAAGGAGAGATGAAAAGTCTAGAAATTATATCACAGGAGAAATGGCTGAGAGTGAAGGATGCTTCACTGAGAGAAAACATGCAAAGCCAACCTGAGAACTGAGAAGGAAGCAGATTGCTTCTGAGGAGCTGCAGAGGACAGAAGCAGAAACAACAGGTTAAAAAAAAATTACAAAAAGATTTCAGCTCAGTAAAAATTCCATCACTTAGTGTTATGCAAAAATAATAGGTAGTTAAGCAAAGGTTGGATAAGCATTTGATAGGAAGGTACCTGGAGAGTCACACTTCCGATGGGGATCCAAACTGCATCCTTTCTGTGCGTCCCTCCAATACCTATATTCTAGAAGGAATCATGGGTCCCACTCACCCCTTCTTAGCCCTCCATCCCAGAGGCTCCAGAGAAAAAAATTTCAGCAGGGAAGTAAACCCAAAGAGCCGTCTTAATTTGCACCTAGCCGAAAATGAAAAGATGGACAGGAACCTTAACAAATACAACAAAAACGGGAGACTCCTGCCCACGGTAAGAGCCTTGCAGCCCAGCATCAGAGGAAATTTGGGCCCAGGTGAAACGGGAAGCCCTCCCCTAGCCCCCCAGGCCACACGGTTAGTTCCACTGCTCCTGTCACCAAGCCGCTCTCAGAACAAAGCACTGCTCAGAGGGACCGAAGGGATACCAGGGCTTCCCCAAAGGTTGAGTAGTCCTCATTCATATTTAATTGCATAGACTGAAAGTCTCTTTCTGCTTACTTCTACTAGGCGGTCTTTAGAGCCTTCTCCATTTATATTTTAATTTTATGAATTGAATTAGATTGAATCTTAGTATGTCAGAACAAGGAGGGAAATTCACTATCCAGTTCCTTTGCCGGTGAGAAAGAAACTCAGGCGCAGAGAGGAGAGGTAGTTGTCCAAGTTTATACAGTAAATTGGTAGCAAAATTGGAACTCAACCTCTTGCCTGCTGACCTCCCATTTATACCTAATTTTTCTCCAGTTCTCCAAGACTGTTTTCTCAGAGTTGGTGCTTTCTGAGGTCAGGCAGTTCCCACACATACAGCTTCTTTCATTTCTTCCCTGCGGAAAGCCCTTTGCATAGTTCTGCTTGGTGGAAGCTCCACTTGCGACCAGGAATTAACTCCCGACACTTGATAAATGTTTTCACAAGGACCAGGTGGTTTTTTTTTTTTCTGTCATCTTAGCCGGAGGCTCTGGAAGCAGGAGTAGAACAGGCCAGAGGGGCATGTGCCCAACTGACCTCCAGCCCCTCGCTGGAGCTCTGAGGGGCAGGGCACCGGCTCTCACCGTACCACTGGAAAAAAGGAAGCTCTATAACCGTAAAGACCTCCCAACCCAGTGATTTCCTGAAAAACTAGTCCCTGCATGCACCATGGTGGAATGAAAAAAGGAAATGTTTAATAATATTCGTGTGTATACAGAGGCACCTTTCCTGAGAAAGACCATCCTTCATTCTGAGCCTATGCACTTCCTTCCTTTACCATCACTATAGATCCCTTCTTGTGTAAATTGGTGGTGGTAGTAGATGGTATTGGCTTTGGGTTTTCTTTTTAATATTCTTCCTGGTAAAAGGAAAGTTGACAGCAAAGTTGACAACCCTGTGCTTGGGTAACCCACTTTTCTGGAGACTTTCGAAATCCATGAAGTCTGGAAGCTACTGATTTAAATGAGCCTTCTCTTTGTGCAACTGTGGGAAGAAAGGCCCTGGAAAAATAAAATGTTTCCATGTTCTCATAGTCTATTATAAACCAAATCCAAAGCTTAAGCATCCACAAAACAGCTCCCACCTTAGCACTGACACTGTTACGGGAGCCTGGGCAAGCTGTTTAACTTTGGGCCTCTAATCCCCCCATCTGGAAAATGGGCATGAGTGGCCTTTCCTACCTGTGCCCTGACTTCTTCACAGGTAGGAAAGGCCAACATGTGAAAGTGTTTTGAACGTAAGGGTGACTCGAATGTGATCTGTGCACAGCCACAACCTCCGGTATCCGCACGGCAGGCAAGCCAAGTGTGAGTGAACAGGCGGTAGCTGCCACTCCGTCTGTGCTGAGAATAAAATGAAGCATCGTGGGCATTGGGGGAAGTTAGCAAGTCTGGCTCTGAAGGCAGGAGAGTGGCTGCCCCAGCCAGTTTTCGCCATGCAATCATGTGGGCCTAGAATACCAGATATTGTCATTTCCAAGGACACTGGAACATAAGTTTTTATGTGCTCTCTTTCAACTTTTAAATGTTGAGCACAAATTCAAACTTGAAAAATTGTGAGAGACAAACAAAATAGCATCAAATGCAGGCTGCCTGTATGTGAACCGCTGGTCTCCATGACTCCACTTGGCTCTTTTCCTGGCAGCCCCCTGGGCAGGTTATATCAGTAAGTGCCAAAGTGCCCTTTATTTATCGACATGAGCACAGCTCAAGACAAATGTGAGGGTTACAAATGTGTCGTAAAAACCAGCCCCTGAGGACCTGTACACACGTTTCAGAGTTGGGCAAGGGATAAAGCTGGCTGAGAAAACACTTCATGAATTAAGATGACACGCTGGACAGGCTCTGCTCTCCACTCTAGCAATGCTGACAATTCCTCTAAACTCTCTAAAAAACTTGAGACACAATTTCCTCATCTTCAAAATGGTACCAGTTATGCATGTCTTGCCCACTTAAATAAGATACTGTATATAATTTGAATCAAACAAGGAAAGGGTGTTATGTGCCTAATAGTGAAGATGATGGTGATGGGGACTGTGGCCCAGGCACTGTTGTATATTAGGTATATGAGTTAATTTAATCTTTGTGGCAACCCAATGAGGTAGACAGTATTATCATGAGCATTTTGTAAATACAAAAACTAAAGTACAGAATGGTTAAGTAATCGCCTAATGCTGCACAGTTAAAAAGTGGCAGAGCTGGAAGCCAGCTGACTACGACCTTCCTTCCTGCTGAATCTCAGAATCCTTGTCAACAATAGTGTGATCCAAGAAGCTCTTGGCAATCGATCAAGCCGGCATGCATATTAAAAGCCTATTTTCCCAACTCTCATTCAATGCCTGCCACCAAAGAGGTCCGATTACGCTTATTAATTATTAGCTCTTCTCCTCCAACCTCACGATTTGTTGTGCAGATCAAATCACAGGATGGGTAAAAGACAGGGTATCTCAGCCTCAGCCCTGTGGACATTTGGGGTTGGACAATTGTTTGTGGCAGGGAGCCTGTCCTGTGCCCTGAGGGATGTTAAGCGGCAGCCTGTCTCTCCCCCTAGATGCCAGTAGCACCCTCACACCTCTGCCAGCTGTGACAACCAAAAATGTCTGCAGGCATTGCCAAAGGGCCCCTGGGGGGCAAAATGGTCCCCAGCTGAGACCCGCCTTTGTGAGGTATGATGAGTCAAATTCCTCCCCAGGGACCCGCAGTGACCCACCCTGCTTTCCTTAGCTTCCTACAGCTGCCGAGCCCCACCTGCCCCATGAGGGATCTCAGCCCCGACTGTGGAATGAGAGGCATCTCCCCAGGAACGGCTTCTCTGCTGTTCTGAATCAGATCCCCAAGAACTTTCCATTTTAAGGAAAATTCACTGTTAATTCCTATAGGATATTGAAGAGGTCTGGGGAGTAACAAATAAGACAGGAATGGGGAAATAAGAGAAGCCGCAGAGTTCTCCTAACAACAGAGACATATCCGTAACACCTGCCTCATAGGCTTGGTGGAGGACTCAGCAAAGAGCAAGACATGGGAAGCACTCAGGTTAATGATAACTAGTCAGAGTAACAACCTTAAATTATCATCTCTTCACTCAACAAATACTCTTTCTATACCTACTAGGTGCCAGTGAATGTTGTTAATGGCTTTGCTTACATTATCCTACCCCTAATACTTACATGGAAGGAACGATCACACAGGCAGTTTAAAGATTTAAAAAAACTGAGCCTCAGAGAAGTTAAAAAACTTGCCAAGTACAAACTAGAGAGCAGAGGAACAGGACTCCAGCCTGCTGCCACCACGGCCAACAAAATGCAGCTAGGTGCAGGGAGGAGAGACCCACGTCCAGCTCTGCATTCACTCCATGGTGCCCTGGAGCCCACGGCCTCCCTTGGCCCCAGGTTCCTCATCGATAAGAAGAGAGCCTGGAGGAGATTCTGTCTGGCTCTAAAATTCCATAACCCTCACCTATTATCCCCTCTCAAACCTTCTTCCAAGACAAGCGACAGTGATTCATCATTAAGTTAGGATTTTGTATAATGTTGTTTAAGAAGAAAAGAAGATTACCTCTCAAACTGAGTGTTTCCCATTATAAAACTCCATTTTCTCACTAAACACCAGATTAGTGTCTTTTAAATTGTGTGTGCCAGAATGAGGGGGAAAGGGGAGAAGCCGTGAACGTGTGCTGAGCTAAAAAGTTCATCAGTTGGGGAAGAAGATGTAAAGTAATAAGGAAGACACGCTAAAAAACAATTACAGCAGACCGGCTTCTTCTAGAATTATAGTATTAACAAAATGCGATGAAACAGCAATTGGTTCAAAGTGGAGAACAGAACAACCAAGGAGAAAAGGCAGCGGCCTGCTTACACCCAGAACCCTGGCAATGTGAGGTGAGGAGAAAGCTCTGCTGAGTACCACAGCCTTCCTAAGCAACCGAAGTAGTAGGAACAGACTGGTCAGGGCTTTGCATAGATTATCTCTTGAAATCCCCACAATCCAGGAACATAAGCACTATCTCCATTTTATTGCTAAGGAAAACTACATTTGGAGAGGTTTACAGCCTTGCTGATGCAGCTAGTCAGGGACAGTCAGGTTTTGAATCCTGATCTGGCGACAGATCTTGTCCTCGAAACCTCCCCACCCTACTGCTTCACTTGGGCAGGCGTCTGTGTGAATATTCCCGTTGCCAGAGTGCGCACTACCTCAGAGGGTGGCCCAGTTCCATGGTAGATGTCTCTTGGCTGCAAGGCATCTTCTTGAATTGAGCTGACTATGCCTCTTGTGACTTTGCACAAAAGACACTGACTCTGCCTCCTTCCACCCCAGCCCTGCGACCCTGGTGTCCCGCAGAACCAAACAGCTCCCTCTTCCTCACAGCCACCCCTCACAGATTTAAAGTCACTGATCACCCTGACATTTCTCTTCTCACAGGATAAAAATCTCCCGTTCTTTTCCTTGCTCTCCACCCGGCAAGGTCTCCAGACCCTTCCTATCTCAATCCATTTTCAGGACACACTCCAGTTTGACAGTGAGACTCTTAAAGAACTGAACCCAGATTTCTAAGTGTATCCCAGCCAGAAGAGAATAAAGAAGGAACATCTCCTCCCTCACGGTAGGCTTCCCACTTCTGTTAATGTGCTCTAAGAGCCGATTATCTGTATCGGCAGCCATGTCACACATTGGCTCATGACGGACTTGCTCTCAAACAGCTAAGACCTCTCTAAGTCTTTTTCAAAGTGGCCTTATTTAACTAGTGTGTGACTCACTGTATCAACAATTAGTTGGTTCATAGCCGAATGCAACCAAACAGATCCCACTGGACAAAACTACCAGGGAAACTCATGTGTTCTCTTCCATTAAAAATCCTTTTTTCTTTGTGAGGTGACTAATTGTTATCAGTGATCCAGCAGGAATAGACATCTGTTAACGAATAAAATAATCACTACTTCTCATAAGCCCTTAGGTCTTCAAAAATCATTGTCATGTCTGTAACAGAAACTATCATTTGAACACACAGTATAAGATAGGCACCAAGCAGGTTCAAGTCCAGGTCTGCTGGAGCTAAAGCTTCACGCCTCCTCTACCATAACTCAATGGTTTCTGAGTTAAAACTTCCTGCATTGGTCCATCCTGGGCTGCGGCATTTCTATTTATCCAACTTCTCATTTGAATGTCACAAGCATCCTAGGGTCTGGAGTCAGGAGAGACCAAGGGACTTGTCCAAGCTCCCAAAGACTGGTCTTCTCTCTGCATCCTCATCAGCTATTCTCTCCTTGTCCTGGATCCAGGCACAGCGGGCCCCTCATCCTGCCTTATTAATCCACGCTCTTGTTTCTGGCTGAGGTTCTCAGAGCTCAGAAGACCTCTGCAGGTCAGAGGGTTGGAGAGGGCCAAGTCACATACCCTGCAGAGAAAACCAATCAATCTCATGTCAACCACCTTCTCTTAGAAAGAGCAGCAGATCAGCACAGCTGATAAGAGGGAGGTAATTTAAAGGTCAAGTGAAGACTGGATGTCTATCTGCCCTTCTTTCATGACAAATGTGTCTGCGATGTGAGTATAGTGAGATGGTGATATTTTAAAATGGGTAGCTAATCAGAAACATTGAATTCACCCAGCCTGTGGCTGTCCCACTTGATAAAATACAGTTTCCAGGATTACAAAAGGCAGAGCAATGAAGCGAAATGACCACTGGCATAGGAACATGGAGCCTGGAATAGATATTGAGCCTGTCGACAGCTGGTCTTTGGCCCCACTGCCTTGAGCCCCTAAGTCTCACTTTGCTCATCTTTAAAAAGAGCTCTGGGGTGAGCCACCATCCCAATGGATAAAAAGAAAGAATTTCCACTTAGATTTCTCATCTCATGCCATACCATGGTAGAGTCGCAAGAGCCCTTAGAAAGCAACTGTCCCAGCAGGTTATAAGCAGTGTAACCCTATTCTCAAAAGGAATCTCATGTAGAAGCCCAACGTATCAACCTCATAAAATCCAAACTACTGCTCTGGTTGTACAGAGTTGGGGGCTTAGAACCACCACCCCAGCAATCACCAGCATCTTTCTGAAACCTGAGCGCACCAGGGAACAACCTAAAGACTACCTATCTAAGGGCCCATTTTACAAATGGGGAAAATGAGGCCTGGAGAAGTAACTCAAAGTCTCAGTGTGAGCTTAGCACTAGAATCCAGACTAGAGAGCAGGTTTCAAGAGCTCCAGCTGAGTGCATTTGCTACTACGACAGGTCAAGATGTGCCTTCTTTTGCCTCTGTGTAACCATGCGTGCATGATGTCAAATGCATTGTTCCAGAAAGCGGCATCTCTTATCTCTGCTTCAGTCAAGGTGAGTCCATCTTTATCTCTGGTATCTTTTAATAGCATCGGCTAATATTTATTAGCACTTACTATGTTAAGGCACTATGCTAAGCATTTTTATGTGCATTATTTCACTGAATACCCCCAATGGGCCTGTAAGGTATCTGTTGCTTTTATTTCCACTTTAGACATGAAGAAACTGGGGGTTAGAAAGATTAAGTAACTTGTTCAAAGCCATACAGCCAGCAAGAAGTAGAGCCAAAGTCAAATCCACAGGGCCTGTACCACCAGCCCCCACGCTCTCCTCCCAAAGCAAAGTTTCCTTTGAAGAAAGGGACCAGCAGCCCACCTTTCCCCTCCGCTGGTTTGAAAGTCCCTGCTCTGAGACAGAGGCACACTGGTTCTCCTCTCTCCAAGCTCCTCGCCTTGTGTCTACATGGGTCAGTCAGCTAACTGGTCATTCTCCTCCCAGAAATGAAATGGGTGGCCTTTTGCACAGCCACCAGTTGAGGGTTTCAGCAAAACCATGCCCTCCGCTGGCCTGACACAGGCTAGTGACCTGATGGTTCTTCCACTGTCACCAAGGCCACCACCCAGTCCAGTCAGGGCTCCCCAGAGGCCAAAGGAAGGCAGTTTCCCTCCCCTTTCCCCATTTCATCTGCCCCTGTTTCATCTGCAACCTTCTACAAGGCAGATGAGACAGCTGAATCCCCGGTATACACACGACTTCTCTGGAGTCGCTCTAAAGTATATACATATGTCAAGGCCAAACCCAAACCTCAGCTTTGGAACAACCTACTTTCTACCAGCCAATTCGGGCAGATTTTACTTGTCCCTGATCTTTTCTGCCTTGACCCCAAAAATGCCGCCTCTGCACAAGGCTGCTGAGACAAGGGCTATATATAAATGCCTGGACCGTGGTGTTCCTATTTCAGAAGTAGTCTATACACTCCACATAAAGGTCCTACTCTCCTCCCCAAGCTTGCTTGGGATCTGAGTGACTGGGTCCCATTGGAGAGGACCCAAAAAAGAGGTGCTAGATAGATAATGCCAGATCTATCAATGCTGTTCAGCTCTCCAAAAGGAACTCAGGTATCAGCTGAATCATTCTACAACTATCTAACAAAATATGATCCTGAGAAGGAGAATACAGTGCTACTTAATAGCAAGGAATGATGTTCATGATTGTCAAGTGCAAAAAAAAGAACACGTTTCACTTTTACACTTTCAAAGCATATATATATACTTCTGCATGTGCAAATAGAATATGCATACTTTTTAAAAATTCAAAATGGGATGCTATTGTATGAACTCTTTTCTATCATGGTTTTTTTCACTTAAAGGAGCATAAATACCTTTCTGCACCTGCACACGTCTGTGTACATGAACCTCTTCAGTGTTCGATTACCAGTGATTTTGCTCTTTCTTATTTCCATATTTTTGATGGACAGCTATTGATTTTGTATACCCACATTCAACTTCTTCTTTGGGAAATGATCTTCTTGCCCAAATAATTGTAGTAGGGCAATCATAGGACCCTGGTCCCCACCCCATTACTCCCTACCGCCACTCAAGTCCACCCCATGACTAAGGCTAGCCAAACAAAGTTCTCCATCCCTCAGAGCACAGTGGGTGGTTCAGAAAGAGCTCATGGTCTAGTCTAAGCCTCTAAGACTTAATAACTGAATATTATACAGCAGAGGGCCTTGCCCTTCCTCTGAGATTTCAAGCTGAAAAGATCATAAGCCAAGAATTGTTGGGAGATTTATTACCCTGCTTCCACTAATAGAGAAATCCTGCCTTAGAATGAAGAAAAGATGGAGCAGAAAGTAGAGCCAGGAAATGGACAGAGAGCCCTAATGACATTGTTTAAGCTTCTGGATCCAGTCATGCCTGAAGCTGAAATGATCCCTGAAACTGCTAATCATGTGATCCAACAGATCTCTTCTTAAACTAATGTGAATTTTTATAATAGACCTAACACGTGTCTTCTAATAAACTATACATTGTATATACTACTTTTTTATGAACAATGGTAAATAAACCAAATCATTCTTCAATTATCAGTGTATTCCTCAAAGCTCTTTTCTCTCATTTTATAGCACCAATTTGCACTCTATATTGCCACATATTGTTAATTAGTTCATTTTTAATATGTCAATCCAATTTAAAAATGGACAGAGGGACTAAATAGACAGTTCTCCAAAGAAGACATCCAAATGGCCAACAGGTACATGAAAAGATGCTCCACATCACTAATCATCAGGGAAATGCAAATCAAAACCACAACAAGATAGCACCTCATACCTGTCAGAATGGCTATTATCAAGATGACAAAAAATAAGTTTTGGTGAGGATGTGGAGAAAAGGGAACCCTCATGTACTGTTGGTGGGAATGTAAATTGGTCCAGCCAACATGGAAAACTATATGGAGGTTCCTCAAAATATTAAAAATAGAACTATCATATGACCCAGGAATTCCTTCTGACTGTATATCCAAAGGAAATAAAAACAGAATATCAAAGAAATCCCGTGCTTTCCCATATTTAGTGCAACATAATTCACAATAGCCAAGATAGAGAAACAACTTATATACCTGTCAATGCATGCCTGTCAGTGGATGAGTGGATAAAGATCACACACACACACACACACACACACACACACACACACACACACACACACATACACACACAATGGGATATTATTCAACCATGAGAAAGGACTTCCTGCCATTTGCCAGAGCGGAAGCCATTATGTTACATGAGATAAGTCAGACAGAAAGATAATACTGTATCACTTATATGTGGAATCTAAAAATCTAAACTCATAAAAGAGTAAAATGATGGTTACCAGGGACTAGCAGGCAGTGGGGAGACAGTGTTAGGGGAAATAGGGATGTATTTTTTAAGGGTACAAACTTATCATGAGTCATAACTTAGTCCTAGAGATCTAGTATATAGTAAAGCGAATATAGAAAATATTATATTATAATCATCAAACTTGCTAAAGACTCGATCCTAATTACTCCAATTACTAAAAAGAAATGACAATTATGCAACATGGTGGAGGTGATAATTATCATTACAAGGGAAATCATATTACAGTATATAAATGTATCAAGTCATCATGTTGTACACCTTAATTTCCACACTGTTCTATGTCTTATTTCAATTAAAAAAAAAAGAACCTCCCCAAATAAAGGTAAATTCTTTGAAAGAAGGAGCTATGTCTACCTTACTCCATGCTGTCTAGTACCACATGCATTGTTTAAAGTAGGAACTCAGAAAGCCCCACTCCTTCCACTCATCTATCATCAGCAACACCTGCATTTAGGTTATATTTCTACAGGGAGGATAAACTGCCTTACAGCATTCTCACTCTCTCATTAAGTTAATGAGAAGAGCACTTCCTGGGATTTGGGTCTTTGTTCATGAATAGGATCAAATCCAGATGCACTGAAAGCGCGAATGGGAAGGAACTTCAGTCATCACCCAGTCCAGTGGTTTTCAAACTGGTTCTACAAAGCCTAGAGCTGAGTGTGTGATGTCAGCAGTCAGGAGTCCCAGAGTTTAATGAGAGAATCAAGTAGTTATGCTGAGAGAGCTAACTCCATGCCCCTGTTTCTACCAGAGCAGCCCCCATTTAATCTGTTTAAACTGAGAGTGCAAAAAAAAATCTAGTGCTTTAAAAAAATTCAGTCACAGATCCAATGAACTCCCTTATTTTGTACAAGGGCAAATAAGGCCTAGGGAGAAGGGCTTGCCCAGGATCACTTAGGGGTCACTGACAGAGCTAGGTCAGAACTCAGTCTCCTAATCTCCAGGTCCATACATGCTCCACACCTGCTTTCTTCTTTTCCAGATGGTTTTGAGTCTCCAGTCTCCAAAGGTTTTTGAGGGCCCATTATAGACCTACTAAAACCTACTGTCAGATGTACGATCCAGAATTTGCTTTTTAGAACAAGCTGGCACTAAAGTCTCAACAGCACTACTCTAGAGTCCCTCCAGAAACTGAGTCCCTTGCTATTCTTCTCTGGATATCTTATCCGTCCCTCCGAGCTCCCTTCCTGGCTAGACCCTGCCTTCCTGAGGAGCCGTAATTGAATGTCACACGTTGAGCATAATCCTAGAAAATCCTCTGTCATCATGCTCAAGTCCCAAAAGCTTAGAGTAATTAGATCTAGACTGGGAGAGGCACAAAGGAATCATACATTAATACAGTTTGAAGTTTCTGAGGTTCATTCAATGAGGGAGACGGGTCAGCAAAGGAAAGAGCAGCCATAAATTCCAAAGTGAGGGGCAGCATGGGGGAGCCACAGTATCTCGGCAACGTTGCCATGTCAGCTTCTCTCACTCTTGCTGTCCCCAGTCTATTGTTCCTCAAAAAAGGACATGCGTACATGGTGGCAAACTTCATCCTTTGCAACGTTAAGTGGTGACAGACTTAAAAAGTCCCCTTCCTGGACTGGCTGCATTTTAGCAACTTGATTTAAAAACTAAGAATGTTTCTAGATCCTTCTCCAGAGCTCTTGAATCAGAAGCCACCGGAGTGGAGCCCTGGAATCTGTGTTTTTGTTAAGATCCCCATTGATTTTTATGCGGCCAGTCCATCTCCAGTCTCTGAACTAAATTTGGGAACCCCCATTCATGTCCACATTTGAAGGTTGCTGGATGCTATAAAAACAGATTAGTAGAAAAAGGATATGAATGAGGGCCTGGCAGGAACAAAAGAATTAGAAAGTCACCATTTTGCAACCACTAATGAAAAGATGGATCTAGGCAAGATGATCAATAGATACTAAATCCATTAGGTGAAAAGTTGATGGAGCACTTTTCCCTGGTGGGTACAGGATGACGTCATGGGCATTAGGACAGCCTGACATTACAGGCCAGGATGTGGCAGAAAAAGGAGGACACGCTCATCATACCTCAGGGTCATCTAGGCTGGAAAATTAAGACTTATATAATCAGAGTCTAGGCTTAATAGTACTTTATAGTAAATACTAGGGATAAAAGAATTTAAACAACACCAGGAAGAAGTAATCAACTAAATCCACAATATGGGATAATCTACAAAAAAAAAAACATTTCTCAAGCCAACAGTATTAAAAGGTGGGGCAAAGGGGACACTATTAGAAAATAAAGGAGTCTTAAGAGACACAATTACCAAATATAATGTACAACCTTGTTTAAATCCTGATTTCAACAAATCAACTACTAATGGGCAATTTTTGAGACAACCTGGGAAATTTAAATATGACTGGTTACAGATGATATTAAAGGGTCATTGTAACTGTTGGTAGGCACAATCATGTTTAAGTTCTTTTCAGCTGAAGTGAGGTATGAAGTAGTTATAGCTAAAGTGACATGATCCTGGGGTTTACTTTAAAATGCTCCAGTTTAAAAAAAAAAAAGGAAGATTATTAAAACAAAATCAGCAAAATGTCACTGAAAACGGAGTGATGAGTTTATTACATTATTATCTCTACTTTTTTTGTTCTTTCAAATGTCTCCATTACAATTTTTGTTTAAATTCCTGGCACTGCTACTTTTTGCTTGTAGGAAATGAGTCAGTGCTAATAGGAAGTGAGTGGGTGGTTACAAGTGAGAAAATGATCAAGCCAATAAAATCACAACTGATCAAAGCATGCAAGGCTGTGATCTGAGCTCCCGCTCAGCATTGCCCAATATAAACACATTCGTGTATCTTTGCCTCATGGAGTATTTCAGGCCTGATATTAGGTCCTGTGAGGTGAGAAATACCTTGGGGAGATGAGAGTCTAGCAAGATGATCAAAATTAAAGTAAAATATAACATACAGAATAACAATTCAGGAGGGGTAACCTGTTTGAGCTCTTACTCTAGGAACTGAGTATTATCTCAATCATCATAGCACCTTTGAAGGCAGCTGCTATTATCTCCCATTTATAAAGAGATTGAGTCTCAGTAAAGTCAAGTAACTCACCTAAAGTCATGTAGTAGTAACTGGGGGAGCCAGGCACCCTAAGGATCCTCATATGGCATGGAGAGAAAATGTGCCTGGGAAGATGGACTCATCTCTTGCTTGTTCCTCTATAGGAGTAAGTTTAACAGTGAAGAAGTTAATGTCCTTGCTTTGAACAACTGGGTGGCCTGGAAGGCCCAGGGGGCACTGAAGAAGTTATGATGGTACCAGTTTCCTTTTATCTTTGGAACAGAAAGGAAGCTTGAAATATGTAGGAAAGTTCAAATCTCTGAAAATGCTCAACCTATGAGCATCTTTCCTCCTTGGCCCTGGCTGGTCTTCAATTTCCAGCTCAATTCCCATTGGAAAAACCAAGTCTTTAGGAATTGAGGCCTTGGAGTCAAATAGTTAGGCCTGCCTCTTACAGCGAGTGACGTATGGAGAGGGAGGAGGGATCTTAGACAGTCTGCTCCTCGGGTCCATCTGTAAAGTGGTGTGATGACCATCTCACTTTTACAGGGTGTTAATGAGGTTTTCACACCATGCAGGTGATGAATAAATATTAGTTGCTCTTAGGATGATAAAACTTTGCACCCTGCTGAGATTTTTCCTTCTTCCAGAGCCCTTGGACTCAGTGACCAGTGAACTTCAGCTGTAATAAACCAATTCCTAGCATACAGGCAGCCAATAAACATTAACACTACGGATTAATATGCTACCCAGTGATCTCTCTCCCACAGGCTTATAACATTATTTAACTTTCGTACATGCTCCTCAACTAGAATGCAAGAACCAAAGGTTGGAACTTGTCTTTCAACTCTGTATCCCCCATTTCATGCAAGATGAGATTAGATGCTCAGCAAATGCTTGCTGAAATATCTCAACGAATAGCAAAGAGCTGGCTGTGTCTACGGGACAGAGTGACCAGGGCCCCAGGTGTGTCCATTCCTCCAAGAAACACTGAAAAACCTGAGTTCTATATGGGTCATTCAAGCCCAAGGTGACAGAAGCAATTTCTCCCAACTCTGCAACACCCACCTCTTCTCTCTGCTCCGGCAGGCCAGGGGGTGGACAGTCCCTTTCAGTGATTTGTGATGCCTCTGCTGGGGCGGAGGAAATGCAGCAGCTACAGCACCTATGCGGGGACACGTGCAGCAGACTGGTCTGCTGGAAAGACGCAGGCTGGCCAAGGAGCTGCAGGCTGGCTTCCCTGGGCACGGCACATGGCTGTGGCTGACCACGGCAATTCATCATATTTAAAAATGTGCCCAAGAAAGGGGCCCTGAGAGGAGCAGGGGAGTCAGAGCTGCAGGTTCTCAGGAAAATTCAGGGTTGTGATCCTTTTTTTCTTTTTTTTTCTTGTTCACCAAGTCTAGAAGGATGGTGAGAAACATCCAATCACAGGATGCTATAAGCATTATCCATAAAGGAACACTCATTCTGGACTGAACAGTCAAAACAACCTAAAAAAAATTGACCCAACCTATAAGACAAATTCCCTTTTTCCTACAAAGCACCTCCTCCCACACCAACTGCTTTAAATACCATTCTCTACACAAAGAAAAGACCTCAGATTTGAGACCCAGGGGCCTAGCGCGGCCACTCTGTGACCTTGGGCAAGTCACTCTTGACATCGGCTTCCTCATCTCTATGAAGAAAAGGGTGCATTAGCTCAGCAAGCACAAATTAAATTTCAATGATTTGGGGTGGGGGGCAGTTTACATGCACATGCAGAATGGGTGGGCAGATGGCAATGACACTAAGCCGCTTATACCGTCACCGGACAAAGACTCAGGGCATAACAAACCCACAGCCAAACCAAATTCTCACTAGTCGACTTGTTTGTGATCCACACGAAAGAGCCACCTAGGCCCCTTCCAGTTCTACTGAAAGCTCCTCTCTTCGTTTCATTGGGATCTACCACTCTGTCCCCAGCATCTTCTCCTTGGCAACAGCCAGAGCTGGCAGCTGGATGTGCCCGTGGAGGTGGCTGCAGACAGTCCAAGAGACTTCCTTCTCCCAGGCGTGCACCCAGGCGAGAGTGAGGGAGAAGGAAAGGAGAGAGCAAGGGGGTGGGGCCGAAACAGATCTCTTTTTAAATCCTTTCTCAATATCCCTACAAGTGAGAAAACTGAGACTCAAGGGGGTTGAATAATTTAGCTCAAAGTCTCATTGCCAGTGGGGGGCAGAGCAAGGGTTCAAGCCCTGGCCTGTCTGAGTAAGCTGCCCTTACTATCTTCCTCCCCCACAGTTCCCCCCAGTGGGGTCAGAAAGAGCCTAACCTTGACTGAGTAAAACAAAAGGGCACCCCACCACTACCTCCACCTCCACCACCCACCCACACGCACACACACACACACACACACACACAGACACACACACACACAAGCACACACGCGCACGCACACCCACACACAGCTCCAGAAGAAAAGATACATTCAACAGCTTGGCATTTCAGAGCTAGATTTCCTTCAGGGCCTCTTTATCTCTCCAACACCACCGACATTTCCATCTTTGGGTGTTCGCCATCCCCTTCCCTCTGCCTAGAACTTCCCACTAGCCAGGCTCCCGGACCAGGGAAAGCCTCTCTGCTCCGGGAAGTCTCGTTCATTCATCTCTCTCGGCCTTCACTTGACGTTCCCTCTCTACAGTTTGTAGCCCACACTAACAGTAACAAAAATACAAACACAGTCATAGCAATAAAGTTTTTAATGAATTCTGTCCAGCTCAGTTCTCCATGCTTCATAGATATAAAATTTAATCCTCGCAACAGTGCTGTGAGGTGGGTACTACAACCCGCTCCCTCCAACAGTAGGGTTAGGTAATCTGTCCCAGGCCACAAACTCAGGAGCCACAGGGACAGGCCTCAAATGCAGGCAGCTGTCCCAGCCGGAGCCTCCATCCCAAGCCCCCCACCCTGCCGCGCCGCCTCCTATCCCCATGCTGCCTCACAGCCTCCTTGCTGTCCGTCTCACGTTCAGGCTCAGGACCCGCGAATGCGAACACCGAAGGAATCTGAGAAGGGGACAGCGAACCTGTGACTCAGGAGACTTGCCAAAGTGACACACTCAGAACACGGTCGTCCTAGGCCCCCAAGTCTGACAGACCCCATTGCCTGCCCGCAGAGCTGGGCTTGTAATAAAGGCTTCCAACCAACGCCAGAACTCTCCCAGGGGAGGTAGGACCGGTACCAAAGAACTGTAGTTATGGGCCATTACCAGGGACCAAGGGGGGAGACAAGAACGGGGCCAAGAAACTGAAACCAAAAGTCAGGATCCAGGGAGGCGGTGGCAGGTCCCAGAGGGCCATTGCTGACAACTGTGCTCACTGCAGTGGGAGCTTGAGGGTGCCGGGCTCAGCCCAGGACTGCACGTTCTGCCTCCGATGAAGGACAGACACTCACGATGTTGCTCTGTTCCAGGGGCTGGATGACCTGGGAGAGCCGGCACTGCCGTCCCCTTCCCAGAGACAATGAAACTAAGGCCCAGAAAGAGGGCAGTCTGGGCCAAAATTAGCACAGAGAACCAAACCCAAGGGCTCTTGTCATTAGCCTTTCCTCACCAGAAACATCCTCTCCGACAGCCAGCAGCCCTAGAGAGGGGAACAGCCCTCCCTGGACAGGCGGCCTGGGAAATTCCACCGTCTGGCCTCTGCCCCGGCATGTCCCCAAACTCGGCAGACAAACGCGCCACACACGTGCAAGAAGGTTGGGTGCCACTGTCTGCACACAGCCCTAACGAGAGGCCTGTGATCGCTTCCTGTCTTTGCCGGTCGCAGCAAGTGAGCGCCTTTGGCCTGACCTGACACAGGCCTTTAGCCTCTGCACGCCCTAAATAAATCACCTTGGACTCTTCTCATCTGCTCTGTAATGAATAGTTTTCTTGGTCAGAGGGAATACTTTTTAAAAATCCTGGTGAGAGGACAAGAATGGAATAAACCCTGTTTACGGTTTGAAAGGAAAACAATTATATCTTGGTCTGTCTTTATAGGAAATGAGATTCCTAAATGCCAAGCTCCTGGAGGTCCCTTTGCTATGGATGCTAGGGATGGTAGCCCCACTCCAAGGGTCTCTGATAAAGTGTGGAGAATAGGAGGCTTTGGGGGAAAGCAGAGAAAAAAGGAATTCTTACTTCTGTGAAGGCCCACCAACAATTAATGTCCTTTGCCAGTGGAATGTGTTGGCTCCACAGGACGAGTAGTGAAGCAGAGGCTGAATCTGCTGGGGACACTGTATCAGATCCTGTGTGGGTAGAACATTCAGTGGAGGCCTCGAAGGCCCTTCCAAATCTCAGATTAAGTTCCCATGATTCTTGGAGGGCAGCAATAAAAACAGAATAGGTTTCAGAATCAGGATAACACAGTTCAGTCCTAGCTTTGCTATTTTGAAGCTGTACGACCTTGGGTGAAGTGTCGCTGATCTGCAAAATGTGGCTGACCATTCCTCAGTGCCAGGCACATAGGTGCTCAGTGACTAGTGGTTCCCTTGGTCCCTCTACAAGGGAACATGCAGAATTCTAAGATCCCCTAATCCTAAGACTTGTAAAAGATTTGAAAGTCTGAGATCCTGACAGAAATAAGGCAAGCAAAACACTGATGTGGAAACCTCCTTCCCTGCCTCTCAGAATCACTAAGGCCATCTTCTTCCCAACCCTTGAGATAATGACCATGTTAATTTTTATTTTCAAACTTGCCATTTGGCAGCCTTCTCTAGGCTTCCCCCAACCCCAACCCTTTTTCTTCAAGTAACTTAGGCTGAGCTATTGCTTGAGCCAAAAAAAAAAAAAAACGACGACGACACAACCAAGCTGAAATCTGCACCTTCCCTCCTGAAGATAAATTATGGTGGTTTTTGCAGTGAGTGAATTGGGACAGGAGAGAGATTTCACTAGAATAAAATGTTCTGGGCTGACGAGTGACTTGAAGCAGATCTGCTTTGTTTGCAGAGGTTGGCAGACCCCTTGATTTACCAGCTCCAGCCTGGGACTGCAGCTCAGCTGTAGGTCCTCCCATGGGGCCTGGAATGAGCCTCTGAGGACGGGAAGCATGGGTGGCCCTGGGTGGAAGGGTCCTGACCATTGAGAGCTTGCCCTCTGTCCTCTTCCCTCCTTTGGGAACAGAGCTATCAGTGAAGACAGGAATAGACCATCCCAATTCTTTTCAGGAGGAAGAGAGTTTTTAGCAGAATTATCACACCCAGGGAGGGAGAAGGGCCACTTACTCACCCAGCATTTTCCCATCAGTGTATAACACCAACTTTGCATGGTGAGGGGATGGTTTTAGGCAAGATGCAGACACAACACTAAATCACACTGAGTCATTTAATGAGGAAGTTATTTCCTTTCCAACTCTCTTTACATTCTTCTCATTATGAAGAAGAACGCCTTTTCAGTTGGTGGTAGTGCATCTTAAACACGGTTCTCCCACTTCTTAATCATCTTTTCAACAAAAACCAGGCCCTGCTTCAGGGCCTTCAGCAGGCAACAGTACCTGCTAGTATGTGATTACTTTTTCTATTTTTGTTGTATTTATTTGCACATCACCTACTTTTTAAAGTGGAAATAGTATCCCATTTATTGTCGTATTATAAGTATTCCTTTTAAAATCAATATATGTATGATTTTTAAAGTGGGCTGATTTGTTTAAATATATTATGTAAATAATATTACAGGTGGTACATAGATAAGGCAAAAATCATAAAGATAGTATACAAAAGACTAAAATTGGAGAAATATTGGATTAACTGGGAAGAAATACATGATGGGCAACTTTTCTCCCCCTTTCTCAATTTAAATAATATCTGGTGGCCTTGTTTTTCCAACTGAAATGAACATGGGCTTTCCCACTTCCTTTTCCTTTCTTCTCCCGAGGCTTCCTTAGCAGTACGCAGTTGGTGAGCGATGCTAGTATATCATTTTTCTTCCCCTTAGATTCTAGGTGAATGCTCTGTACTTTATAAATGCTCATTTTACTCATTTATTCATTCATCCATTTAATAAACATTTGCAGGCACGTGATCTGTACCGGTCCTGGGGCCTGAGGCCACGATCCAGCAATGAATAGGAAAGGCTAGGTCCAGGCCTTCCTGAGGCTCATAGGCTAGTTTGGGAGTCAGAGGACAATATAGGCAACTGCAGTGCAGTGTCCCAAAGACTGGGGTGGGGGACTGTGTGACCCTGGCAGCACAATGAGGGTCTAGGAAAGCTTGCTGGGCAAGGGCAGCAGTATGTCTACTAAGCCTGCCAGCTCTGCAGCTCTAGTGTAGTCAGACGTGGAGATGGTCGCAGCACCACCCCTTTCCTGCTAGGACACCTAAGCAAGGGACCAACCCACAGCCTTAGCGTTCCAGTCTATTAAGTAGGGATAATAAGTTTATCTCCTTCTAAATATTATTGAGAGAATTAAATTCTCATTTAATCAATGAGTATAAAATGCTTTAGCACAGTGCCCAGCACACAGTAAATGCTCAGTAAATGCCAAGTCATTTCTTTCAGCCTCCTACATCCAAGTCCTATCTTTCACACAAACACACACACAAATACACTTGAAATTTCAGTCAAATATTCTTGCCTGACCTTAGCAAATTCTATTTGAAAAGTTAAGTATGATCTTAAAGCACCCAGCAGATCTAGGACAATACTGAAGAGAAATACTTTCTTGCCTCTGATCTGACAGTACCTCCTTAAGTACAATTTGGTCAGGAGGAAGAATCCTGGGTTGGCATAGAGTTGGCTACAATGGCAAGATGAGGAAGAAAAAGGTGGGAAGGAGTATTTTTAATTACCAGTGAGAGGAAAAAAAGCCCTGAAATAGAGGAAAATAGCAAGATAATGTAAGAATCAGGGGAAAAAAAAGAATAATCTCTCCTTAGCTTAGAAATAGAAGAAATCTCCAGATTCATCTAGAAAATATGAGGACCTGGAGCCAGTATTTATGAGAACACACCGTCCATCACAAAAATAAAGTTCGAACTATTGAGGAAAAACAAAAATCTCCTATTTTTTAATGCTTTCATGTTTATGTAGTAGATTCACAGGACCCTGTGAAGTAGGTACTATTATTATCCCCACTTTATTAAACGGAAAATTTAAGCTTGGAGAGAGGACTTGTTTTGCCCAAGGTCACCAGTGTCTAAGGATGCCAGGGG
Organism: Smutsia gigantea; assembly: GCA_032199065.1. Classification (NCBI taxonomy): domain Eukaryota; kingdom Metazoa; phylum Chordata; class Mammalia; order Pholidota; family Manidae; genus Smutsia; species Smutsia gigantea. The sequence continues at coordinate 9,050 of JAVSCE010005748.1, read as the reverse complement.
TCAACCTCAGGCCTCCTGCCTCCAAGCCCAGTGACCCTCTAGAAGGAGGTCGGCAACTTTTTCTGCAAAGGGCCAGAGAGTTAACACTTGAGGCCTGTGGGCTGTTCAGTGTCTGCCACAGCTGCTCAGCTCTGTGTCTGAAAGCAGAATAGACAGGCGAGCAGCCACGGACAACAGGTAAACAAATGGAGGGAACTGTGTTTACCATGGAACCTTGGTTATTGACAATGATATTTGAATTTCATGTAATTTTCATGTTCATGGAATATTCTTTCTATTTTTTCAACCTTGTAAAAAATGTAAGAACTATTCCTACGTGGGCCACAAACAGGCAGCAGGCCCGTGTGGATGGCAGTTTGCCAGCTCCTGTGCCAGAACAATCTCAGAGGTGAATGAAGCATTGTCCCCGCCCTCACAGGCTTGAGAGGAAAAGAGGCGTGACCGATTCCATTCATGGAGAATTAGACTCAGTTCAATTGCAATCAGGGCAGTACAACTTCTAGGATACTTGCCATATCTGCAGGAAACTTCTATTATTTAATCCTTTTTTCCCCCACCAACTAACTTTTTGACTTGTTTACTTTTTAATGTTGCAAAACTTTAAAAATGTAATACTTTTAAAAATGGAAAACTCATATATATTACTTGCCAAAAGTAGATGAACAAAAATAAAAAATACAATGAAATAAGTGCTATGAAATTTTAGCTACCTCTAACCGCCTGTCAAAGACTCTTAGCCTGAGGCCTGCTCTGCCCTCTGCCTTTATTTGAAAAAAAGAAACTGGCAAGTGGCAAAAAGGTGTTCAAGTCATAGCAGCACCAACATGAAGCTTTTTTGATGCCATCAGATATACTGAAGAGGGAATAATTTGCGCACCATGTACCTCGATCTCAAGACTTGTCTATGCAGAACATCTTCCCAGCCACCAGGCCCATGAAACCCACATTCTGAGAACTGCTATACCACAAGCAAAGTGCCACCTGTTTGTACAAGCAAAAGAGAAATATCTGGATGCAGTGCAAAAAAAAAAACCTGTAGAGACATAAAACTTAGAGAGTGCCAGGCTCACTAAAATAAAGGAGTGAAAGGAGATGAGACTGAAAGGAGGCAAGGCTGCCAAGCTGGGAGTGGCCTGGGATAGCCAGGCCTTGCACTTTGGGTATCACCTTTGCTCTCTTACATGTTCCCCAAGTCAGCAGATGCTGAAGGTTTCATTAGGCTCTTGGATATGTGGAAGATAAGGAGATGGGGGCCTGGGTCTCTAGAGAAGGCCCACGGGGATAGAGAGAATAATTAGGCCTGATGGCTCCTGACCTCTGTACCAGTGAGGACCTGTTTTGCATTTACCTTCATGCAGTCAAAATATTTCAGTCCCCTAAACTGCATGATCAGTTCTTGATGACTGTTCTTTTGTTTTCTTAACCAATGACATACATTCTCCCCAGTTATCGTGAGAGGCCACACCGAGTTGCTCTAATTCCAGCCAAAGTTCAGGAGGAGCTGTGACAGGAGAATTAATTAGTATGGTCTCACCTGGATGGCCATGGTGAGGAACTCTGGCTGGTTCCGAATCAAGTGCTCTCAGCACAGCCCCCGGGCCCTGCTCCGACCCCACACACAGAATATGAATTCAGGGCCTGTTCTGTGGGGCCACCAACTATATTACACCACAGAGAACTTGTATGGGAAAGGGAGTGGAACAGCCTTGATGGTAAATTTTTAAAAGACAGCATAGAGCATCATAAGCTCAGTTGCTTGTTCTCACCTTCATTTGGAAACCCACACATAAACGCGGGAACAATTCTTCCTTTATAGACTGCAATGAAATCACAGAGAAGCAAATGTAGTTTGCAGGAGCTGCCTCCCACCTGCAGGGCTCCCAGTGTTCGATAACTCAATGATCTCACCGCTGGTTGGTGGAATAACGGTATAAGGCAACGTGGCTGCAATGCAGCTACAGAAAATGCCCAGCGGGGCCTCTCCAAGGCACTCCATGGAAGCAGCAGGACTGGCCCCCGGCAGAATCATCAGAGAAGCAAGGCCCATCCGGCTCCTCCTTAGTGACAGTCAGCCCCCGGGGTACAGAGGGTTTGGGGGCTTGCAGAGGGCTCCTCTTATCTCATTTCATGCTCACAATCTTCTGGAAGAAAAGTGGAACAAGACAGCTGAGTCCCAGTATCTGAAATGAGATGAACCCCAAACTCCCACTGCCTAAGATGACCCCTCCTGACCCTGCCCACCTACCTGAAATTCACAGCTTTCACATCTGGCATGGAAGACTGTCTCATAAGAAACCAAAATGCTACAAATTAGTCATGGTTTTCCTTCCCACATTCTAGCAAACATTGTCTGAGTGTGCAAGCTGCCACATCGCTACGGCTGTGTTAATTTCTAACTCACATCACCTTCCTTACCTTCACCCCGCAACCTGCTCCTCAGCACTTGCTGCAGTTGGTCTTCATTTTTCTCTCCTGCTTTATTCCCCACCACTCACACTCTCGGCTGAGACCCATAGGCTGTCTTCCAAGGCAGTTCTGCCCCCCCACCGTGGCTCTGGCCAAGCTTAGTCTCTAGAATGTCTCCCTCCCATTGATCTACCATTGACCCATGCCAAAAGTGTGAAGTCCACCTCCTCCAGGAAGCAACAGGTCCCTCTGGAGTGTGCCCATGGCCTCTTCATGGCGCTCAGCCTCCCCTCCCATGTTGTAGGAGTCTGTTTCCCAGAAAATGTATTCCTTCCAGGTGGGGATTATGCCATCTTCCCCACTGCATTACTGGCACTAGACCCAGCACCCCCCACAAAGTGACTGTCTTTGGAGAGTCTCAAAGAATGCTGCCTGAATGAATAAATGACTCACTGGATAAGCAAGTGAACACAGGCTTGGAAGTCAGATATAACTGGCTACAAACCCTGATACTGGTCTAGTCTTTAGATTAGCCCACATGACCACAAGTGACTCACTTATACCGAGCTTCAACATCATCATCTGTAACATCTGTAAGAGAGCCAGAATATCCTCCTCAGGGACGTTGGAAGGATTAAATAACATAATATATGCTAAACTCTTAGCACATGCCTGGGGCAAGAAAAGCATTCAATAGGTTGTACCCATACCTGTTGAGCTAGAACCTCAACTTTAAACCAAGCCCTGAAATAGACACTGGAGAAGCTGCAATTGGTAAAATGCAGTCCTTACTCGCATTTTAATTGCTTTATTTACATAAGTCTGGTTTACCCAATTAATGGTGCTATTTGCCTAGCACTTATTCCAGTAATAACAGAGCATGTTCCTTGTGCTAAACTGTTTATGTTACTTATCTGTGATCTTCACAATGACCCTATAAATTAGACACATTTAACAGATGAGGAAACAAGGCTGAAGAGTCAACATGCTTAAGATCACATGGCTAACAAGGAGGCAGACAGACCTGACATACTTATCTGACTCCAAAGATGTATCTTTCTCTTAATCTCAGTACCAAGCTCTTGTCTCTAAGAACTTGTCATTGACCTTTTTGTACCCTTACACTGACCTCTGTTACACAAGGGTAACACATTAGACTGTACATATCTATAAAACATCTACAAAACACAGTTGGTGTATGGGCCCTAGGTCCCTGAGGGGTAGGATAGCTAGCAGTAAATGAGGCTAGAGAGAGAGAAGGAGAGCGGACGGTAAGGGCAAGGCAAGATAACCAGTCTTCAGGTAAACTCTTCCCTCGACCACTACCTGGCATACGCTGGGCGACCTAAATGAATGCTCTGAAAGGGAGACCCAAGGAAGCACCAGATTAGACATCCTGCGTGGGCAAAAGAAACTTAACGGCTTAAGGAATTGGGAAGGTGGACAGGGCAGAAATGAAACAGAGAACCAAAGCAAAGCTAGTTTCATTGAGAAGAGTTTGTTCTAACCCACTGCACTTGATGTCAGGCAAATGTCCCAACTCCAGGCCTGTCCTTACTAAACCAGGGTACTGAAAACCTGCCCATCCAAACTTGTGGGATCACTGAGAGACTCTAAGATTCCTTAAAGTGCTTGGAAAAAATATTTGAGGATGATTTTTCTTTTAATTTACTCTTTAGAGCTGTAACTGTGATCTGATGCAAAGTGCATCGCCCAGCTGATCCATAAGCAGGGTCTGCATCCTGGCTTTGCTTCCTTTGGCTAGTCAGCTGCCTTGAGCAAACTCCTTAGCCTCCTAGAGTCGATTTCCTCTCTGTAAATGAGGGATATGACCACTGACTCTTGGGGCAGGCCTGAATGCTAAGTGTGCAGATGTATACATTAGCTTGTTGCATATTGTTGCACACAGTATGTTACTGTGTCTGAGATTTCTACAACTGCAGTAGAAGATAGCATGATTAGCCAGAAATGGTCCAAGCTCTGGGGTCAGAAAGATTAGCCTTGAAGTCTCAAGTCTATACCTTACTAACTGTGCCTCTGTATTTATTCATCATTAAAGCAGAAATGAAAGCACTACCCCATTCCTCTTATTTAACATGGAGATACTAAGTAGACAAACATATTTATTAAGTACCTACCATGCATAGTAATTTCTTATCAAGGAGCTTAAATAAAAGAATTTATATAAGAAAGGTTTTGAATCAATTTTGGCCCAACTTTATTAAATCTCAATATTTACCATACAGAATTACTCTGGAAGCAACTTTGCTCTCACCCAAGGCAGGAGCTGGAGACTTGGGATCTCCTCTTGCTGTTCTCTAAATGACCAAAGGACAAGATCAGCTTTTCTATTCCTAGGGCACATGTTTTGTTGGTGCACTAATAACACAGGCACTGGAAATTCAGGTCAGGGATTTGGAGGGAAACGGAGAAACTGCCATCAGCCTTTTGGGAACCCAATGTTAGACTCCAAGCTTTTAAAACAGAAAAGGACCTCTTGCTTCTGAAATTCAGGAGAAAACTGCCTTTAATGAGTGCCGGCAGCCAGGATCCCAGAAGAGATTGGAGAAGTGATATTGTGTTTTTATCTTGCATTGTTAGCTTTGGGAAGTGGCTGGAGGCCTCAAAGGCTCAGGTCTCCAGCCTCACAGGCAGCTGTCAACTGACTGCTCAGAGGCAAAAGCTCTGGATTCTCTGGAGGACCTGCCCAGACCTCTTCTGACAGAGCCACGAGATGCTACTAGAAGCAAAACATTGAGACAACCCCCAGGAAGTGCAGGTCACAGACAGAGACTAGGGACCATGTGGGAGAAGGGAAGTGATGGTAACAAAAACAACAGTGGTAGTAAGTGGGTACTTCCTCCATGCTAGGCTACATGCTAAGTGTTCTTCATGTATGATGACACAAAATCCCAATGAGGTAAGTAGTATTATAATCACCATTTTATAGGTAGGGGAAGTGAGGTTCAGAGATGTTAAATAACTTTGCCAAGGTCACACATTAGTAAATAGGGAAGCCAGAATTTGAACCCCAGAGCCCACATTCTTAGTCATGTGACCACTGCCTATCTGTATATCAAATGAATAAAGACTTATCTGTTGAGTATAACCTTTGCTCCCAGGAGCATTCCTCAGCCAGCTACATTGCAGATCTCTGGAACACGACGGTGTGAGTAGGAACAGACCAAGAAACTCAGTCCCTCCTAAGATGTTTCAATCTTCCTCTGCACTATCCCTGCCAAGGTAACACCCAGTACCTGCTCTCAGACTTTAACGATCTCGTAAGACAGCCCCTTCACCTTGCAAGAACTTGGCTCCAAAATAATCCTATATTGAGCTGAAATATGTCTGCCTGAAATGTCTACCCCACTGGTCTTATTTCTGACTCCTTGGACAGCACAGAAGAGATTCAACCCTTCTTCCACTTAACAATCCTCTAGGTACTTTGGAAACAACACTTCTGGTCCCTTCAGATATACCATCCCCACAAAGAAGCATATTAAGGCATTTATTACTTGTTCACTGTCTTGCCAATAGGTTTCAGCCCCAGACAAGTTCACTGTGGATTCAATGAGCTCAAAGAAATGACAGTGGAATGTTCTTGGGGTGAAAGTGTTTATACCTAACTTTATTCCCACAGTGGCAGGTCAATCACTAGAATCCCATCCACTCAGAGCGAGTCTGCATGCAGCAAGCAGGTCTCTCTGTCTGGGCCTCTCTGCCCCTGCAGCCATCTCAGTCCCTGTCCTGGGCCACCACCACTCCACCCTCCGCTCTCCTGCAGCCTTGCAGCTGTGCCACTGTGTCACCCAGAGCGCTGGGCGGAGCTCTTTATATAGAGTCAACAGCCATGTATTGCCCACAGGTGTGCAGTGAGCTAGCTGACCAGGGCCAGATGAGAATCCTGGCCACAGGAGCCTTCACCTTATCTACACTCACACGCTCAAATAAACACTGCCTGGAACCTCACCACAGAGCAAACACTCTGCTATCTATGTGCTGAAGGGACTGTGGAGCTTAAGTTCTGGGAGAGAAGATAAAAATACACACAAATGGTTATATTACAAGGTAGAAAACTATGTAACTGTAGGACTACCTGAAGGAGAGCTGTACAGATTCAGAGGAGAGAACTTTTGCATCTGGGTCATATGTGAGTATGACACAGAGTAGATGCCGTTCAAGCCTGATCTTAAAACATAAGAGGTGTTACTGACCATCTGCTGTTGCAAAGAACCGGGTGGTCAGAGGGTCTGAGGTGGCGTAATAATGAGAGCCCGGGACTTTGAACGGATCTGCAACACTGTAGCCGACCCTCTCTGTGCCTCATTCTCCTCATTTGTAAAGTGGAGATCCTATCCTCAAGTTGCCATTAGGGTTGGGTACAGGTGTCTTGAACTAAGATAATGAAAGTAAAATGCCCTGGGTGTGCAAGGAATTCTTCCTCTTTGAAGACGGCTGGGACACTTCTACAGTTTGGTGGGAACTGGAGGAATCAGAAGACACGTGCTTTGGAGAGGGCCGCACTAAGGGGCTTCTATTCCAGCACAAGCAGAGAGAGAAGGAAAAAAACACTGCAATGCCAGGGTGAAGCAACACGGCCTGAGCGTGAACCAAGGCAACCAGAGCAGGGCTGCGGCTCCCCGGCCCCATCTCATTACAGAAGAATCACATACGGCGTGATCAAAAGAAGAATCAGTAGCTCAAACATATTCTCAGCCACCTAAGCCTTGAGAGGAGAAGGCCTACTGAGAGATCACGAAACTCAGGACGTGTCTGAGAGGTTTTCCTGCGGTTAGAGTTTCACTGATTGCTATTCAGCATCAGCGGCCACCCCACCTGGCTCACTACCACCACCTGAGAAAGGGGAGCCTGGCCTCCCGCAGAGTGAAGGGCCCAACGCAGGGCACCGAGGGAGGTGCGTGGGGAGCTTCTGCCTCTGGTCAGGCTGCACAGATACACTTTTGGGTTGTATGCCCACGTAGTCAATCAACCATCAAGAAGCATTTATTGAGCACTATATAAATCAGGGCCCTTTCAGGTGTAAAGGGAAGAGAAATACCACTAAAACTGGCTTAAAGACAAAATTAATTATTTGGTCCATTTAACTAAAAAGGACAGAGGAGATCATGGTTTGAGCTGGCTGGATGTAGCTGCTTAAACAGTATCACTGGGAATCTGGCTCTCTCCAGTTGTCAGTTCTGACTCTCTCAGTACTGGCTTCCTCCTTTTGGTTGGGTTTTGGTTGGGGGAGAAGACAGTGAGCTCTCCTCTTTACATCCTCAAAGCACTAAGTCTAATTAACTGTGACTGGGTAAACTTGGGTCATGTATTTATCCCTGAGCAAGTTCTTATTCAGGCATGGGATTATATTGATTAAGCAGTCCTGGGTCAGGCCCTCCTACCCCAGGATCTTGGGCTAACTGCACCCAAACCACCTGGACTGACAGTGGGTGAGGCAAGGCATGTTCTTCATGGAAAATCCGGATGCTATTATCAGAAGAATGACAAATGGATGTCGGTTGGGCAAACACAACAGATGTGTCTGTTCTCAAGACTCTTCTGGTAGAAACCCAAAAAAGAAATCCACAATAACACCCTACTTTTTCATCAAGGAAACTATTCTTTAGTTGAGAGGAAGTTGCCACATGTAAAATTAATAGTAAACTTAGCTGATTATTACAAATAACCTAAAGTACACTAGAGATCATGAGTCTAAAAATGATATTATGAGTTAAAAGTACAGGCTGTGACTAAATCCCAGTACAACCAGTTAGTCACCTGCTAAAACTGAACGAGATGGTTTTATCTCCCTGTGCCTTACATGTTACTCCTCTGGAACATGAGGACAAGAACAGACTCTATTTCTATAGCGTTACTGTGACAATTTAATGAGAGACTTATCAGAAACATGAGTCACAGTGCATGTCTCATAGTAAATAAATTCTGTAGAATTTCATTCATTCATTTAAATCTTACTATGTGCCAAGAATTACTACAGGCACTAGCAATACAGTGGAGAAGAAAGTTCCCATTATTGTGTTGCTGTGGATAAAATGAGAGTTCCTGTGGCCAGGATTCTCACCTGGCCCTGGTTGACTAGCTCACTGCACACCTGTGGGCAATACGTGGCTGTTGACTATATAAAGAGCTCTGCCCAGCGCTCTGGGTGACACGGTGGCACAGCTGCAAGGCTGCAGGAGAGCAGAGCAGAGGCTGGAGTAGTGGCAGCGCCAAGGACAGAGGCCAGAGGATGGTTGTGCGGGATGACTTTGCAGAGAGGCCCAGAGGACGGCTGTGCGGGGCGGCTGTGCAGAGAGGCCCAGAGGACGGCTGTGCGGGACGGCTGTGCAGAGGCCCAGAGGATGTCTGTGCGGGACGGCTGTGCAGAGAGGCCCGGAGGACGGCTGTGCAGAGAGGCCCGGAGGACGGCTGTGCGGGACGGCTGTGCAGAGAGGCCCGGAGGACGGCTGTGCGGGGCGGCTGTGCAGAGAGGCCCGGAGGACGGCTGTGCGGGGCGGCTGTGCAGAGAGGCCCGGAGGACGGCTGTGAGGGGCGGCTGTGCAGAGAGGCCCGGAGGACGGCTGTGAGGGACGGCTGTGCAGAGAGGCCCGGAGGACGGCTGTGCGGGGCGGCTGTGCAGAGAG
>JAVSCE010005747.1:0-65062 GCA_032199065.1 Smutsia gigantea | reverse complement strand
TGAAATTGGAAAAAGAAGAACAAATGAGGCCTAAAGTCACCAGAAGGAGGGACATAATAAAGATCAGAGAAGAAATAAATGAAATTGAGAAGAATAAAACAATAGAAAAAAATCAGTGAAACCAAGAGCTGGTTCTTTGAAAAAATAAACAAAATAGATAAACCCCTAGCCAGACTCATTAAGAGAAAGAGAATCTACACACATAAACAGAATCAGAAATGAGAAAGGAAAAATCACGACGGACCCCACAGAAATACAAAGAATCATAAGAGAATATTATGAGAATGTATATGCTAACAAGCTGGAAAACATAGAAGAAATGGACAACTTCTTAGAAAAATACAACCTTCCAAGACTGACCAAGCAAGAAACAGAAAAACTAAACAGACCAATCACCAGTGACGAAATCGAACTGGTAATCAAAAAACTACCCAAGAACAAAACACCTGGGCCTGATGGATTCACCTCTGAATTCTACCAGACGTATAGAGAAGAAATAACACCGATTCTCCTTAAAGTTTTCCAAAAAATAGAAGAGGAGGGAATACTTCCAAACTCATTCTATGAAGCCAGCATCACTCTAATTCCAAAACCAGGCAAAGACCTCACCAAAAAAGAAAATTACAGACCAATATCCCTGATGAACGTGGATGCAAAAATACTCACCAAAATATTAGCAAACCAAATTCAAAAATACATCAAGAGAATCATACACCATGATCAAGTGGGATTCATCCCAGGGATGCAAGGATGGTACAACATTCGAAAATCCATCAACATCATCCACCACATCAACAAAAAGAAGAACAAAAACCACATGATCATCTCCATAGATGCTGAAAAAGCATTTGACAAAATTCAGCATCCATTCCTGATTAAAACTCTCAACAAAATGGGTATAGATGGCAAGTACCTCAACATCATAAAGGCTATATATGACAAACCCACAGCTAACATCATACTTAATGGCGAGAGGCTGAAAGCTTTTCATCTAAGATCAGGAACAAGACAGGGATGCCCACTCTCTCCACTGTTTTTCAACATAGTACTGGAGGTCCCAGCCATGGCAATCAGACAAAACAAAGACATACAAGGCATCCAGATTGGTAAAGAAGAAGTCAAATTGTCACTATTTGCAGATGACATGATACTGTACATAAAAAACCCTAAAGATTCCATTCCAAAACTACTAGAACTAATATCTGAATTCAGCAAAGTTGCAGGATACAAAATTAACACACAGAAATCTGTTGCTTTCCTATACACTAATGATGAACTAACAGAAAGAGAAATCAGAAAAACAATTCTATTCACAATTGCATCAAAAAGAATAAAATACCTAGGAATAAACCTAACGAAGGAAGTGAAAGACCTGTACTCTGAAAACTACAAGACACTCCTAAGAGAAATTAAAGAGGACGCTAACAAATGGAAATGCATCCCATGCTCTTGGCTAGGAAGAATAAATATTGTCAAAATGGCTATACTACCTAAAGCAATCTACAGATTCTATGCAATCCGTATCAAACTACCAACAGCTTTCTTCAATGAACTGGAACAAATAATTCTAAAATTCTTATGGAACCACAAAAGACCCCGAATAGCCAAATCAATCCCGAGAAGGAGGAATAAAACAGGGGGAATTACACTCCCTGACTTCAAGCTCTACTACAAAGCCACAGTAATCAAGACAATTTGGTATTGGCACAAAAACAGACCCACAGACCAGTGGAACAGAATAGAAAATCCAAACATTACCCCAAACATATACAGTCAATTAATATTTGATAAAAGTGCCTTGGATATACAATGGGGAGATGACAGCCTCTTCTGCAGCTGGTGTTGGAAAACCTGGACAGCTACATGTAAGAGAATGAAACTGGACTACTGTCTAGCCCCATACACAAAGGTAAACTCAAGGTGGATCAAAGACTTGAATGTAAGTCATGAAACCATAAAACTCTTAGAAAAAAACATAGGCAAAATCTCTTGGACATAAACATGAGCAACTTCTTCATGAACATATCTCCCCGGGCAAGGGAAACAAAAGCAAAAATGAACAAGTGGGACTATATCAAGCTGAAAAGCTTCTGTACAGCAAAGGACACCATCAGTAGAACAAAAAGACATCCTACAGTATGGGAGAATGTATTCATAAAAAACGTATCTGATAAAGGGTTGACATCCAAAATATATAAAGAACTCATGCACCTTAACAAACAGAAAGCAAATAATCAATTAAGAAATGGGCAGAGGACATGAATAGACACTTCTCCAAAGAAGAAATTCAGATGGCCAACAGGCACATGAAAAGATGCTCCACATCGCTAATCATCAGAGAAATGCAGATTAAAACCACAATGAGATATCACCTCACACCAGTGAGGATGGCCAACATCCAAAACACAAACAACAACAAATGTTGGCGAGGATGTGGAGAAAAGGGAACCCTCCTACACTGCTGGTGGTACTGCAAATTAGTTCAACCATTGTGGAAAGCAGTATGGAGGTTCCTCAAAAAACTCAAAATAGAAATACCATTTGACCCAGGAATTCCACTCCTAGGAATTTACCCTAAGAATGCAGCAGCCCAATTTGAAAAGGACAGATGCACCCCTATGTTTATTGCAGCACTATTTACAATAGCCAAGAAATGGAAGCAACCTAAGTGTCCATCAGTAGATGAATGGATAAAGAAGATGTGGTACATATACACAATGGAATATTATTCAGCCATAAGAAGAAAACAAATCCTACCATTTGCAACAACATGGATGTAGCTAGAGGGTATTATGCTCAGTGAAATAAGCCAAGCCGAAAAAGACAAGTATCAAATGATTTCACTCATATGTGGAGTATAAGAACAAAGAAAAAATACTGAAGGAACAAAACAGCAGCAGACTCACAGAACCCAAGAACGGACTAATAGTTACCAAAGGGAAAGGGACTGGGGAAAATGGGCGGGAAGGGAGGGATAAGAGGGAAAAAGGGGCATTACGATTAGCAGATGTAATTTTGGGGGGGCACGGGGAGGGCAGTACAACTCAGAGATGACAAGTAGTGATTCTATAGCATCTCACTACGCTGATGGACAGTGACTGTAATGGAGTTGGTGGGGGGTACCTGATGAAGGGGTAGTTTAATAATCATAATATTGCACATGTAATTGTAAATTAATGATAATAAAATAAATTATATTAAAAAAAAAGAAGAAGATAAACTTTGGAAAACAAGACCTCCATATTTATTTTAACCCAATTCTCATGATTTTCTCCCAACTGGCAGACAGAAGCTAGCATCCCAAACATGATTATATCAACATTATCAGTTCTTGAAAATTATAGCTGTCCTTTGACCAAGCAATCATACTTTTAGAAATTCATTCCAAAGAAATAATCAAGTGTTGTACAAGTCTATCTGTCCCGGAATGATTTGTAATAGGAAAATTTTTCAAAAAAATGGAAATGTTTATCAATATGTAATTAAGGCCATTAATTTCATGAAACATTTTACAGCCAATACAAAAAGTCATGTTGTAGGAAAACAATTTGTCAATGTGAAAAAAATGTTCTTAATATCTTGCTAAGTGTAAGGGCAGGCTATTAAAGCCTTGTTTGATTAATGTTATACTGTTCGATGACAATTACACATGTGGGAAAAATATGGAAATGATCTACAAAAAAAATCTGAATTTGTTTATCTCAGTATGGTGCAATTACAGATATTCCTAGTTTATTTGTTTGTTGCTGTTTTTCTTTGTTTTTTTCATGTCTTCCAAATGAAAAAGAAAAAAATAGCCCTTGATAGCTGTCAGCTGAGAGCTGGACTGGCTGCAATGGCTGGACCATAGTTACAGGGTTAATAGCTGGGGAACATAAACTATTTCACACCTTCATCTATGACTGTGATGAATCAAGACAAACAAAACCATTCTGTAAACGTGTCTGAGCACAGACAAAAACAAAACCCCTGTGCAAACCACTAGCAGTCAAACATGAAGTGACTGCAGCTTTGCCTACTACAGCATCTTCCACTTCCTAGATAAAAACTATTAAGATACCCTGTAGGGAAAATGGAAGTTCCATGGCCAGAATTCTCACCTGACCCTGGTCTGCTTGCCCACTGTGTACATGCAGTGCTCAAAGGCACAGGCTTGCACACATGAGGACAATGAGTTATTATTGACTCTATGTAAGGAGCTCTGCCCAAGTGCTCTGGGGCTGTGAGGCAGGCAGAGGAGAGGCTGAGGCAGAGACCAGCTTGCAGCATGCAGACTTGCCCTGAAGCAGACGGGATTCCATCACTTGACCTATAACCCCGAGAATAAAGCTGGGTATAAACCCTTTTACCCCCGCTGTTAATACTCCATGGTCATTTTTCTGTCTCACCACATCCAGAGTGAATTTACCTGGGGCTGAAACCCTCAGGCAAGACGTACTCAATCAAAGTATTTCCCCTCTCCCACGTCCTGGCAGCACCCAATCCGGAGTAAAACCACAAATCATTGAGTCCTACCCCAAATCATGGAACACAAGCTTAATCCTATACACAGGCCCCCAACACTCACCCTTAGTACAATGGTTCCAGCGATCTCCCTTACTGCAATAAGATGAAGAAGTATTCCTGATGGTTTTTGGCTACAGATGGTCATTAACGTAAGATGTGTGCATAGAGCACGTATTCTTTTGCAATTAAAGAAAAAGTATTTAAGTACTGAATTTACATGATCTCCATGCATTCGTATCTCAAGTGAGTTTCAACCTCCAATAAAGAGACAGACCCTCAGCTGCCTTTCGGCTCCTACATTTCCAACCAGCGAGCCTTCCTTCTGACCCAGCACAGGAACTTAGCTCCTCAGGTGTCATTAGCTTTGGAAACTGCTGAAGGTACATCAGGCATGTGTTAAGCATGGTTTTGCCGCTGCAACACTACTAATATTTGGGCCAGATAATCTTTTGTTATGGGTGTTGTTCTGTGCTTTGTAGAGTGGTGTCTTGCCAATGGGTTTCATCCTTGGGCAAGTCCACTACAGATTCAGTGAGACCGAGGAATAACAGTGGAACGTTCTTGGGGTGAAAGGGTTTACTATCCAGCTTGTTCTCCCAGCAATAGGTTGAGCACTAGAACTACATCTGCATGTAATCCTCCTTATCTCTGCCTCCTCCCAGAGCACTGGGCAGAGCTCTTTATATAGTGACTCACTCAGTAATAGCTTATTGCCTACAGGTGTAGAAGCAGTAGCCTAGCAGCAGTCCAGTTACATCATCAAGTAGTTTAGGGTCAGGTGAGGATCCTGGCCATAGGACCCTGCACTTTATCCACAAGTGGTTTGCAGCATTCTGCCTCCTACCACCTAGATATCACCCCTTCTTTGTTAGACCAAAAATGTCTCCAGATGATTTCCTCTGGGAGGCAGAGGGAGGGGCAAGATTGCCTGTGGCTGAGACCCACTGATGCAGAGGGGGAGAGACTGAAAAAGGGAAGAGTTATTAAGGGGTCTGGGGTTGGTTCTCTGCCTCCATGGGCCATGGATTCTTCATCCTTGAAAATGGAAATAGTCATTCTTGTCCTACATACTCATGAGGATAATATGAAGAAGTGAGAGAAAAGATATAAAAAGGCTAGAAAGTAGCTAAAGAGATACCTATATAGTCAATAAAGATTTAGCAAGCGCCTTCTGAGTGATATAGGTATATATACAAGTGTTCTAGAATTGTGGAGAAAGTGAAGGATTCTCACCTGGCCCTGGTCCACTTGCTCACTACACACGTGTGGGCAATATGTTATTATTGACTCTGTATAAAAACCACAGGCCAGTGCTCTGGGCTGTACAGCTGCAGGAGAGCAGAGACTGGGGTGGTGGCAGTGCCAAGGTCAGAGACTGAGACAACTGTGGGCACAGAGAGGCCCCAGAGACAGAGACCAGCTTGCTGTATCCAGACTTGTTCTGAGTGGATGGGATTCTAGTGATTGACCTGCCACCATGGGAATAAAGTTGGGTATAAACGCTTTCACCCCAAGAACATTCCACTGTCATTTTCTTGGTCTCATTGAATCCATAGTGAACTTGTCTGGGGCTGAAACCCAATGGCAAGCAAGTATCATCAAAGAGTTCCAACTGGAAAGGTTTCGAACCCTAAGTCTGCCTATATGAACACAGGGAAATGACAAACATTTAAACATCATTTAAAATAACATAAACTAGCAACAACAATGATTCCTTCAGAAATAATCATACAATTAAGGTAAATTTATTTAATTGGATTTGCCTAAAGTAGCTTGGTAGGGAAAACTAAGTTTCATCTAAGAAATAAAAAAAAAGTCAAATTATTTGTCCTGAAAGAAGTCTTTCATAGAATTTTCTAAATCTTGGCATCAATTTTAATACAGAACTATAAACTTCAGTCAGCCAGTTCTGACTCATTCTTGACTGATTTATTGAAGAGCAGAAGGAGGGAAGAAAATCAGCAAAGAGGCACTTAACATAGTATGTTAATGTGTACTTACATGCTGGGAACAATCACCTCTGGAGCATCTAAATGAATAAAAACAATAGGGCCGTACTCAAAAATGAAATGTGGGGTCACAAAATAATAATCTGTATAGCTTTTAAGTAAGAGCAGCATAAGCCAAAATTAACAGACATAAAAAAACTCTGTACAAGTGGCATAGTTAAGCACATGAGTTCCTGATAACATTTTTAAAAGGTATCATAAATGGGAGGTTAGGTTTGCTAAGCTGTGGGAAAATGGAAGTTCCTATGGCCAGGATCCTCACCTGACCCTAAATTCCTTGATGATGTACTTGGCCCACTGCTAGGCTGGAGCTTCTACACCCATAGGCAAGAAGCTGTTATTGACTGAGTCACTATCTGAAGAGCTCCACCCAGTGCTCTGGAAAAAGGCAGAGACGGAGGTGGGTTATGGACCAGCAGACTGCTGGATGCCAGATGTGTTTCTAGTGCTTGACCTTACTGCTGGGAGAATAAAGCCAGGTATAAACCCTTTTATCTCAAGAACATTTCGTTGTCATTTCTTGGTCTCACTGAATTCATAGTAAACTCCAGGTTGAAACCTGAGGCAAGACACCAAGTCTTAATGAATTTGAGGATTTTTCAAAATGTTTTCTTTGTAAACATGATGGTTTTTAACTTTTTGTTTTCTGAGAAATAGAAATCAGCTGTTTTTATTTATAAATATTTTGTTGCAAATGCATTATGAGAGACCTTTTAAACCATCTCTTAAACAACTAAATGGAATATGTGCCCTTCTTTGCAAAGGATCAGATGTTTATCTCACTTTTTAAAATGTAAAAACAGAACTCGTCTGGGGTTATAAATAGGGTTTCACAGAACAGAGATGCCAAGATTAAAATCTTTCTCCTACAGGTTTATTTCATGCAATAATCACTTAGCGAAAAGAACACAGTTCAAAATGGGTTCAAAGAGTTGAAAGCTATTAACATTCAAAGTGTGAAGGGACAGCAAGGATCACTTGGACCCTGCAGGTAATTGTTGGAGCTTCAGGAATTTTTGTTTCATTGTAGTTCATTAGAAGAACAAGGTCTGGTGAGCAGGTAGATGGCAGGCATGGTGACCACCTGGTGCAGCAAATGGTGAGGGCAGAGAGCTCACCACAGAGCTGAGGGCAGCAAGTCTTGCTTTTCCCTGCACTGACCTTTGCCCACCCCCAGACTCCACATTTCACCCAAACTGCTCCCCAGCAAAAGAAACTATCATTTTTCCTTCTTCTACACTCCCTGTTGAAGTTTCACATTGTCTCATATAGAAGTATTTGGCAAAAATTACAAAAACAAATGAAATAAAGAGAAAACATATCTGTAATAATCAAGATACAGAATGGTTTATGGGGGGACGCAAAATTTGATATTTGTATCTAAATAATAATTACACAATAATCTGACCCAATTTTGCCATCTTTCTTTGCATTTTTTTTTTAAGAAGCTTCCTGTTTGCCAGCACGTCTTCTTGGCTCAGTGTTGTAGAAAATAGTTGTCTGTCTTCCTTCAGCAAGTTGCACTTGACACTTTGAACTCCAGGATACTTTAATTTGGAATTGTCTTCACAGCTGATGCATGTCACTATTTACTTGTATTCCAAATCAAAGACAACAAAAAGTAAGGAAAGTGTGCTATTGCAGTTGCATCCTTGTACTCATATTTTACTTGAGTCAACGTTCATAGTTAGATACTCAGGCAGCATGTGCATTTCCTATGGCGCTGGGTCATTCCGCTGATGGAGGAGGGATTGAGATGCCTCTAAAGGAGGATGATGAAATAATAGAGAGAGGGAAATAATGCATTCTCCTCCTCTGGAAGCTGGCAAAAATAGGAGAGATTCTTATGTATCTGGAAAGGTTTATTTGTGTCTCTCTGGGACCTGAGATGTCACTTTGTACCCTGGAACAATCTTAGCAATCACCCTGGAAGGTGAAGCAGGGGAGTCCATGTCTCTGTTATTTCAGAAGAAGGTGGTTGAGACATATTAGCAGCTTATAATTTTAATCGCTCACAGTGGCATGGGCTTCAGTGGACTTTGACGATCAGCCTGTGTGTACCCAAGAATACCCTGGAGAGATTTTTTAAAATGCCTATGACTGGGCCTCAGCAATTCTGATTTAGTTAGTTTGCAATGGGCCCGTGATAGCTGTATTTTTCAGGAACCTCGCAGGTGATCCTCATGCTCTTCCAGGGTGGAGAACCAGCGGATTTCACTCTGGGTCCATCTCTGATCTATTGAATCAGAAGTTGTTGAGGGAAGGCCCTGGCAATCTGTGCTTGCCAAGCATTCCCAGAGTCCTGAGGAGAGCAAAGAATGTCCAGATTCAATACTTACCATTCACTATAATCCTGCTTCATGGCAGTGGATCTTAAAGATGCTCTGGCCCATATGCAGATGACGAATTTGTGGTTTAGAGAGGTTAAATAACTCACCCAAGTTCATCTCGTCAGGGTGACAGTTTGGGCTGGGCCAGGTCTTGTACCGCAAAACCCCGCAACCTAATTTTGCTTAGTCCATGGAACAACCATATTACACATTTCACCGTGTTTCTTTGGCTTCCACCATAGATGCCTTTATGGTCACTGACAGCTGCCACACAATGCCTCAAGTGGCTTGTTTTCTGCCTTCAAGTCAGAGGCCCTGGGAAGCCCCACCGGAGAGAGCCTGCTCCTTGCTGCACATCTCCAACCCCAGCAAGCTGGCCTGCTCTGTGTGAGCAGCCACAGGCCCTCGAACTGCACTCATTGTGCTCCTATGGTATGCAGAATATTATGAGACTCAGGCACAGAAAGACAGAGGAACCCCAACCTTATTTATGTGTCTCCTTTATTGCCTGTCTCCAGCTAGGAATAAGTACGGTGTTTGCTACTCTGTTGTTCTCAGCCCCTGGATGAGGTCCTCAGGAAATAGTTTTTGAAAGAATAAGTAGTGGAAACACTGGACACTCCTTCACCTCTAAACAATCAGAAATGAAAGTAGCCTGGAGTTCAAAGTGTAAAGGGCAACTTGCTGAAGGAAAATAGATAACAGCCTATGTCTACCAGGAGCGTCCAGTGCTTCAACAGCTTATAAAGTTTTCTTGTTCCTCAATGCACCAGCCCCATGGTATTTCCTAAACCACCCAATGGCCTATCTGGCCCAGTTTCTAGCTCTGTTTTGCCTTTATTATGATTTATTTCTCTTCTGCTGTTAAGCTGGCCTTTCCATTTTGTGATTAATATAGAATAGCAGGGAATAGTCTTGTTGTTTACCTTAGTGACAGAGCAACAACAACAACCAAAGGGAAAAATGTTTAAATGTAAGGCTATTCTCAATATAAATTTATACCAGGCTTCATTTTTCCTATTTTTACTGGGCTGCGGAGACCAGCTTTTTCCAGATGGAGACCCAGGACGCGAGCTTCACGTACCACAGCTTTGAAATGGCATGAGGAGAATAGACGTGCTTTTGGCCTAGTAGAGATTGAGCATTCCAAATGTGTGGTTCCATTTTATGAAGAGACAGAGCTGATGTCAGTTAGCAAGTGGTTTATTTTTCTCTCGAGGTTATACTGAATTGTTTTCTGGCATTTCATTTATGATAATGCAAATAGCAAAGATAAATGTTTTATTTGAGATGGGATCAAAGAGTCCTCCCACATGCTGGGCGCACCATGGGCTTACCAGCAGAAACAGCGAACAGCGAATGTCTAAATAGAAGTCTCTGCAAATACCCAATCAGTACACATGATCTGAGTTCCAGGAAGAGAATGTCCAATCCCTTGGAAATGCTATGGTGCACCATTGTTTGCAGAGGTCACCAAACTGTAAAAAATAAGACACAAAGCATCAACGCTGAACTTTGAACACACCCTTACATAACAGTTTTTATTCCACCAGTAATAACGCATCCTCAGAGGACCCAGAGCCTCACATTCTGAAGGACAATGCTTCACATTGATTGATAGCTTTCTAATGTTTTTTCCAAGCTACCTGGTTGAATGGTCTCACCACAAATCTGGCTCAAAATCTAGCCAGTGCTTCTGAGTCATCCCACATGACTGTTCCCATCTGCACCCCGAGCTTTGCTCAGCTGATTTTTCAGTTTGACTTTCTAATTCAACCCTTAGGGTTGATGTGATGTTCTGTAATCATTCCTTCTGTCTGTTCCATGGACTTGCAACTTTTGAGGGTAGAGACTCCATGTCCCTCTGTCCACAAATCTCACAGTGTTCTGCATACAATGGGAATGCAATGAGTGCTGTTAGAAGGCCCACAGCTGGTGTCCCAGGACAACCCAACTGCCAGGACTGGGACTGTGCGGCAGAGTGAGATCCCCTGCAAATCCAGGCTTCCTGGGGCCAGAAGCTTTATAACTTTGGAGAACCTCTTTGAGAAAATTCATAAGAATTATGAAAAGATTTGATATGGATAACAAGATGGGCAACCTCAACAAATTACAAAATTTGAAAATACAATTACCACATTACAAACTCAAAAAAAATTACATGTATTTTAATTAATCACCTTTATGACATACTTCTAAAATACATTTTCCCTAGAGAGAGAAAGAAAAGTAGCTTAGTATATCCTCTAGCATGGATGATCAAAATTGGTTTCATATTATTTAATCACATACTTTCAGCTTCACAACTGGCTAATGATACTGATATGTAAATATCTGGAAAATTCTGGAAAAATCTCTGTCAAGTCTCTTTACATAAGAACAGTGGATTTCAGGTTATTTCAAGTTTTCTTGTACAAGGACTGACCTTAAATTGCAGAGTTAAAAGCGTCTTGCAGAATGAGGAGGCAGATGAGGTGGTAAAGAAGATCTGTCTGTGTAGGTCCTAACCAGGTGGTGGCTTGGCCTCTGTCCTTCCTGATAGTCAGTGAGCACAATACTGGAGAAATGAGATGGGTCCTCATTGCTGTGTCATTCCGCCTTCCCGCCATGCTTTCATCCTCCCATACCTTTTCCCTTCCTTCCTTTCTCCTTTCCTGACTCTTCTTTCTTCTCCCCACTCCTACCCTTCTTCCTTTCCTGCCTTCACCATTCATGGAGAAGTTTTCCACAAGGCTTTGTGTTCAATGCTATGCCAGTTCACACATGAGCAAGACTTGATCTCTGCCTCTAGAAATTTAAGAACCCCTTGGGGAGGTGTGGTCTGGACATGGGTGGGAGCTAGATAGTGCACTCGGTCAGGTGGAGAATTTATGAAGAGACAATTCACAAAGATACTGACAG
The DNA here is from genome assembly GCA_032199065.1 of Smutsia gigantea. Taxonomy (NCBI): domain Eukaryota; kingdom Metazoa; phylum Chordata; class Mammalia; order Pholidota; family Manidae; genus Smutsia; species Smutsia gigantea. The sequence goes on along the minus strand of JAVSCE010005747.1, from coordinate 53,316 downwards.
TGTTAGGGAACTGTAAGGGAACACCTAGGAATTAACAATAGAGGGAAGCCATTACCAACCTTAAGCCCAAAGGAGCAAAAGAAGTGTCCGGAACCCAGAGAACATTATGGCCGTGGGAAAGGGCCACTCAGCGAGCCCTTGGTTTCGTGTATTCCACAAGGATGCTAGCTATCTTTCCCCTTACCTCTGTCTCATAGATTGTTCCTCTCCATCCTCTACCAATGGCCTAATTCAAGTCTTCATTCTCTATTGTCTGTCCTTTCCCCATCAGAAAACTCCATCCCTACCTGATAAGGAAATTGTAAGTTCTGGCCCTTGGCCCTTTCCTGTGTCTTATAAGCCAGCATGTTGAGCTTTGATAAAGTATTGATGGAGCTTTTTATTTTCTGCCTAGCTTATCCAGATGGGAAGGTGCTAAGACTGGGCCCTGGTATCACAAAAGTGGCTGGGGAGCGGGGAAGATGAAGCCTGTAAATTCCAGCTCTGTCTCACCACTAGTAAGGCTATGTCCGGTTTTCTCACACCTCACCACAGTGAGTGTTAAATTTCCTTCCAAGAAAAACCCAAAATAGCATCATGTAGAGAGGGAATCTTTCTGCCATACCTGTTAAAAGACTTAAGAAATAATAATCCCCCAATTTTTGTTCTTTCTGATCCTGTTTTTATTTAAAACTACTATACCAGCTGGAAATGGGTTTGTCCTAACCATCTGGAATACAGCACCAGTTCTGGGTTGCGCATTTCAAATCCCTCTCTCCTATTGGCTGGGGGTGAAAGAGAAGCTCTTTCCAATCTGCCACAAACAGGAAGATGAAGAGAGAAATAGAAATAGGAGAGGGAAGAGCAGTATTTTCTGAAGAGAATGTATAACATATGTTGGAGTCCCTTCACCAATTACTTTGCACCTCCAATCTTTAAAGAAATATTTATTTATATTGTGGGTTGAATGTATCTGCCTCCTCAGATTTGCATGTTGAAGACTTAACCCTCTGAAGATGATATTATTTGGATATAGGGTCTTTGATGATATAATTATTTAGGATGAAGTCATACTGCAGTTGGGCTGGCCCCTAATCCAGTATGCCTGGTTTGTCCTTATTAAAAAGGGAAATTTAGATACAAAATGAACACAGGCAGAATACCATTCAGTGATGAAAGCAGAGATTGGAATGATTATGTCTACAAGCCAAGGGACATCAAAGACAGTCAGCAAACCTCCAGAAGCTACACAGGAGCCCTGGACTAGATTCTTCCTCATGGCCCTGAGAAGGAACCAACCCTATTGACACCTTGATCTCCCACTCCTGGCTGCCAGAATGGGGATACAATAAATTTCTGTTGTTTAAGTCACCAGGTTTGTGGTACTTTTTTATGGCAGCCCTAGCAAATTATTACAGTTTGAAACCTGGTGCTTTAAATATAAATACATCCTGGCTGCAGAGCTGTAGCTGAACCTAACACAGGAGAAGCTCCCTTCTCACTAGGGAAGTAAGCATCCTTCCGAGGCAAGTTTCCAAGTTCACTAACATTTAGGCAAGGCTGATTTTTCCAGAAAGCTGAACAGGAAGGAGAGATCCATCCTTGAGCAGCCCCTCTGTAGAAACGCCAGAGTCTGGGACAGCAAATCTGTTTCTGTTCTCCATTGTGGTGAAAACCAACAGGATTCAGTGATAAACCTCGTTACCACCCATGGGGTTCCCAGAAATATTCAGGGTGGGGACTTTCTAAAGATCTCACTTCTCACAACCAGGCATGTAGGAGACTTAATATTAATGATGCCTATACTCATCAGACAAAATCTGAAAAACTCAGATAACGTAAACTCTGTAATATTATTTAAAAATCTCAGCTACAGGTGTTAATTTATAGACACATATAATACAAATCACTTCTGTAAGACAATCTATAATATAACTCTTGGTAACCTAAATGACTGACATTTTCTGGTACCTTAAATAATAGGGGGAAGTGACTGAGCTTCCTAATCTAACACTTCTTTTCTTTCTTCTCCCTGCCAGGGGTCTTTATTACAACTCGATTGTCCTGGACTTCCAGATTCATCAGTCCTAACTTTAATGACCCTTGTCAAATAATGGCATACAAAATGTACTACATTTCTAAATACTTATACAAGTAGATTTAAATCCATACCCTCATTTTAAAAACAACACAAAACAATACCCTCACATTCACCCATACAAGTTAAGAGAGAGGAGCTGGTATATATCATGATGTGCAAGACAGGGAGGGGTAGATAGGAACCAGAGAGGATGGGAACTCCAAAAAGAAAAGAGCAAGGACACCCAAGGCAAAAATGGACAATAGCTTAAAAGTGGAAGACAAACTAATAGCAAGTTATCAGAAGACATGAGACAAGACAGGTTGTAAGGGGCTCTACATGAATGCTTTTTGAATTCATGGCAAACATTACTTTTGTCTCCCAAGAAATTCATCCATAAAAGCCTTCATTTCAACTATATTTGGGTGCGACCCGCATGGGAACAATAAAAGGCACAGAAATCAAAATTACACTGTTTCCTAAGCATGCCATATTGTAAATTTTATGTTGAATTACATTGCATTTTGACACATGCAGAATCCCATCAAAATGTTCTTGTGTAATTTCATGGGAAGTACATTTCACATAAACAACATTTGACTGATTTTGAAGGAACTGTCTTTGGCGCCTGTTAGCTGAGCTCCTCAAGTCAGCACTGCTGCCAGGAACCCAGTGTGAAGCTGGGATGAAATCAGTGATGGCACTGGCAGGTGATCAGAGTATTTCAAATAACTGCCTGAATATTACTTTTTAAACTCCTGCAGTTTTGACTTTAATAGATTTTTAATACTTCACATGGCTTTGGTTTTTTTGCAGAATCTCAAACTGGATCCAAGGGGTTTTTTTGTCCTGGTATTTCAATGAGAAGCTGCAGGACTTGTTTTTGGTTCCGTTATCACCACTGACCATCAGTGCCTGTGACCCATCTTCCTGGGTCCTGGCCAGGTGAGCACCACAGTGGTCATTAACTGTGGACATCTCTAATATTGCACTATTACTGACTTCTGAGCCATCCCCAGAGACCTGAGTCCCTGCTTCTCCATTGTGGATATGAAGACTGGCCATCATAAAGCCCCTCTAGAATTCAAATTCCAAGCTCTTCTCTACTAGTAGACAAACAACACTGACATGTGAAACATACCGCTAATTAAATGCCCAGATGTGTAGGATATTGTCTTGGTGCATAACAAAAAAAAAAATGCATACTTTAGTCTAAAGTCCTTAAATATCTTACCTACAGGAAGAGATAAGAGGGAAAAAACGTGGTCACTATGATGGACTTTCTATTTATTAGTAATATACCAACCAGGAGTCAAATTGTCTGTTGTGTCACAATGGGTTAGTGATGTTTTGGTTTACTTTTGTTAATAGCAGGGGTACCTTAAGTTTGGGATTTATGGACTAAAATATTTTGTAGTTTTTGAGAGTGTTTGTTTTCTCTGACTTCCCCCAGCTCATTTTTAATGCTTAAGTGTTTCCACTTCATTGATCCCTCCCCCACAGTTTAATTGTCCAGGGGAATGAGATGAGCATGATGGGTGGGGAGCAGGGGGCAAGGCACAGGACAATGTGCAAATTCATGGGACAGTGGCTTGAATGCCCAGTGACCCATACCCAAGCATTTAATGGCAGAGCAGGCCTCCTAATTCCCAATTACTTGCTCATTCAATATGTCACTCTGAATTGATGATCTGGAATCATCTTAATAGTGATAATAATTACTTTATAGTTTAACAGTGCTTCTATGCAGAGTATCTTCTTCTACCGTAAGCATTTCAACAGAAGTCTGAACTGAAGACCTGCCAGAAGACTAAGTGTGCCTAAAAGCACATAGCTGGTATACAGCAGCCCAGAGCCAAGGAGCAGGTGTAGCTCTGAGTGCACAGAACTGGCTGTTGGCTCATTTACTCGTTCTGTGTGTGGTGAACACTTCCTCGGGGAGCTGCCCTCTCGGTGTCTGGGGGACCTTTGGTTCAGACCTTTCATGGCCTTTGTTCTTAACATGGGAAGTTTCTCCCACTTGCCACCTCCACATACCCATGAATATGCGTCTTCTTGATCCTTCAAAGGGCTACTACGGAGATGAGCTCCAGGCCTTTGCCCCCTCTATGCTTTGTGCCTTCCTTCTACTATCTTTCTTTTCTCATGTTTTCTCTTCTCTGAGTCCTTCTGCTCATGTGATCTTGATCAAGTTATTTCATTTCCCCGGGCTTTAGTTAGCCCAGAAGTGAAATAGAGATGATAACAATAGAACCTATTTCCTAGGATAGTTATGAAGTTTGAATGAGTTACTACCTTTAAAAATGCATTTAGTACATATTAAATGCTCAATAAATGTTCATTATTGTTGTTCTGCCCCTGTGCATATAAAGAACACCCAGACAGAGACACTTCCTGAGGTCGGTTGGTGAGTTAATCAAAAATCACCAGTGGAGGATGATCCTTGTGTAGCTTCTAATATTGGTTCTAAGGGATGTTTTCTGGTTTTGGGCTTATTTTTCTGCTAAATTCTTTCCTCATTTTTCTGTCATTAACTGGGGCCTTGTTTGAGTTGCCAGGAGCCCAGTTTCTGAATAGAGTTTTCCTGAAATAAAGGAAAATAAACTTATTCCCCTCATGGTACATTAGTTGGGCCGTAAAGAGGCTTATTCACTTCAAAATGATGTACAGAGACTGTGTAGTAGCTAGAAAAAATTTAATAAAAAAGCATCAAAATGATGAAAAGACTTGGAAATAGAATTTATGAATGTGCCCAAGGGTCTATGGTCTTGAGAAAAAACATTAAGAGGATGTTTGATGACCATCTTTAAATATTCTGTATTTATTAAGAAAGGGATGCTAGTTGGTTTCTCTGTCAAAGCTCAGACAAGAAAATAGTCAATATCAGTTCTTGAAATCATTTTCAGTTCTGGGATGCCATGAAGAAAAATCACGATTACATTTATACTTTCAGCTAATCTTTCCAACTGTAGCTCTAATTTGCCTCCTTGTTGAAGATTTTTCAAATATTTATCGTAGTCTATGAAATCTTGTGTGGTTCCTTTACCAGTTTGACTCCCTCAGTAGATAGTAAGCTTTCTGACTGGGTCTATTTGTCGATTAATCATAACAATTCACATAATTTTTTGAACTAGGAAATACTTTATAAAAATGTGTTCAGTTAACCCAGAATTATAACCTGGGTGTACCCAGGCCTCACCAGCCTAAGTACCTATATATTTTTTTCTGTGCAGAAAAGGTTTATTACAGCAGACCTGGATTGCTCAAATCCTACACATTTCCAAAAAAGTCCCATCTTTAGAACTGGCCCTTGGCCAATGCCTGGGAGACAACCTCTAAGCGCTTGGAATATTTTCCCTAATAAGAGTGTTTTTGTATGTGAGGACTTGGGCCATGCTGCTGTACCAGTTTGATCAAATAATTTATGCACCTTTTCTTTGCTGATTTTTAATCTGTATTCTTTTGCTGTAATAAACCATAACCATGAGTTAACAGATTTCCTTAGTTATACGAGTCCTTCTAATGAATCATGGAGCCCTAAGGATACTTTTGGAGACACCCCCAGCGCAGTTTATTATTTCCACTGTAAGAAAGTACCATCAACATAATGGCTTTAAACACACATTTATTCTCTTATATTTGTTATTCCAGAGGTTTGAAATCCAAAATGGTTCAGCAGGACTTCCTTCCTTCTGAAGGCCCAAGGGAGAATCTGTTTGGAAATAAAATTTATTTTCTAGTTTCTTGAAGCTGTCTGCATTCCTTGACTCATGGATTTATCTTCTAAGTCCAGCAGGATAGTATCTTGCAATCTCTTACTCTCTATCTCCACTTCTATCACACATTGCCTTTTATCCATTCTCTCATCCTACTGCCTCCCTCTTATAAGGACCCCTGTGACTACACTGGAACTACTGGGATAATCCAGAATAATTTCCTCAACTCAAGATTCTTAATCACATTTGCAAAGTCCAATTTACCATTGAAGGTAACATATTCACAGGTTCCAGTGATTAGAATGTGGACATCTTTGAGAGTGGCGTTATTCATCTTACCGTAATACCAATGGGCTCATACCACACAAAGGCCAGAATTACAGTGGATCTCCATCCCCCAACTTCTTGGACAACTGTAATAACTATCTTACCTCTCTACCCTACCCAGAGAGCCTGACCAGATATTTATTGTGATTCCCAGGGATGTCTTTCATATTCTTGCCTCCAGAACCTCTTCTTGGGTTGGTGAGCAAAGGGAGAGTACAGAAGGTAACTACCTCTCTAAGGACAGTATAGCTGGGGTCTTTTTGGAGAACACTGATTTCCCTGTACTCTCTTGAACTGCTTTAGAAGAGAAATCATTTAAAGCTGTGTTTTCAAGCTGCAGTCCTAGGGACCTCCACCAACATATTTGTCTAGCAAATTTGGTAAAGTGGACAATCCTGGCTGCATCTTCAACCAATAGAATGAAATTGTGTTTGTGTGATATGCTTTAAAAAGTCTGCTTAACAATAATCTCATTCCTGGAGTAATATTTTCACAAGGTTATAGTTTCTTTGGCTTAAAAAACAACATTAATGTCATGGAAAAAAGCAAAACATGTCTTTTCTTTCATCTTCTGGGAAGAGTGTTTCACCCTCACCTTCCTAAGCATATTTTTCTGGGGGTTCGGGGGAGAGGGCTTCCATTTCCCCCAGGGAGTCCCCTGACACCTCAGTTAACCCAAAGACCTACATTGGGCCATCACTACCATCACTGATTTATGTCAGACTCTCCCAAACTATTAATTTTTGTCTTGAAAAACTCTCCTTCTTCAAAGCTCACTGGGATATGTATTTATTTTTTTAATAAGTTGAATAAAAATATTCCTAAAATGTGTAACTCTGAAGTAACTGGAGAAAACCTGAAACATTACAAAACCAAGATGGGCAATCACCAGTTCATGTAATCTGTTGAGAATGAAGATAAGTTTGTATAAAGATAAGTAAATTCTCAACAGTAGGGTTATCAACCTGATTAATCCCTGCCTTGACACTGAGTTTATTCAGTTGCGTGCACATTAGAAAAGGCCAAAATATGAAGTCTTCAGACTGGCCCTGATTTATCTGGTTACTTATCTGTATCACAGCAAAAGAAACTTGGGAATTTTGGTCCTGCTGCCCAAAACCCTTGAAGACAATCAGTCTTTGGGGAAAGGGCCAAAGAAAATTCAAGTTCTTTTTGCTGGTATAATCCTAAGATCAGTTCCATATAACATGTCCAGGGCACAACTGATTCAGTGTTTTCGGTCATTTAAATTGTGCAGCTGGGCACCACTCACTTAATCCTGGGGAAAGGTGAAACAAACATGTATTAACACAGTCCAAGATATAAGTGGCCCACAGCCAATATTTTGAACCACAAGACATGGCCATGATTTGATCTCCATATTAAAACACACAAACAAACAAAACTTGCTTAAGCTTCTTCTATTTGTTCTACTTTTCCAGAAATCAAATTTTTATGTTAGTGGTAGGCAAGTTTTGAGATGGCCTCAAGTTTTACTTCTGTGAGCACTCTCCCCCTACACGGTTCTGTGAGGGAACCCTGCCTCCAAATTGCCAGGCTATCACGTTGAGCAATTTTGCTATGTTTCTAAAGAGCTTGCAAAAGAAAATTATGCTTGTCAGTGCATAAGCCCTTGCCACAGGGAGAGGCTTTGTGAATTGAAAGCCTTGTCTTCAGAATTTTCAAAATGATGGCAAATTTAACCAAATTGGGCAACAGCGAATCAAGTTTCACAAATTTAGGAATGTTTATTTAAATCTTTAAAACATATGTTGCCACAGCTGTGTTTAGCATAAAATTATGATGAAAATAATCCTAATGAAAATGACGGCATATTTATATAATGCCTTCCATCCAACAAGCGCCAAACCCGCTGCACAACTGATCTCATTAGGCCTGACTAAATCCCTTTGAGCTACAATGCAAATATTAGTTCCCATTTGCAGATGAAGAAATTGGGACGTAGGCAAGATTATTTACAGCTAAGCAGATTAAGTTATAACCAGCCTGATTCTCCCATCTGTGGAATACGTTGCAATTTAATCAGAGATTCTGAAAGAGGGATGAAGGAAAGGCATCCTGTCCTCCAGCTTCCCCACATGGGTTGTCTTGTCGTAGCAATGGAGGAAGGAGGGAATGAAGAGCATAATTGCAGAGATTTTCGTGCAATACTCTTTCCTGGAATTCATGAGTCAATCTATGGGCGGGCAGATATATTATTTTTTTAAAACATACCAGTGAGGGCTGAGAAAGTGGCAGAAAGTTTTCTTTCTTGCGTTTCATTGATGGGAAACACAAGATACCCTGTAAGGGCCAAGAGTCAGCAGGGTATCCTACCCAACTCTGCTCTCCATCCATACGTAAGTTTCTGTCTTTCTGAAATGTTGGGGAATGGTAACTTTTTACAAAATGCCCATGGTACGCTCAAGTACTTCAGGTTGGCCTATGGAATGTTGTCCTTTCCTAAATCTAAATTCTCTTTAAGTGATAGAGTCTACCTAAACATTCAAGCATTTTGCAGTTCAATTCCTTAAAAAGTCCCTATGGGTTTCTCCCAGTTAATGGCTAATTCCTGCATGGCCCTTCTTCTTTCTGTAAGGTGGTGTGAAATCATTACCTTCTCATGTGTGATTCAAATGCCTAACTTAAGAACCTGCATAGCACCTGACAATAGAGACTTCACCAAAGTACTAATTTTGATCCCACTTTGAGCAACACATTTTGAATTATAGCTTTCAGGGGAAAAAAGGAAGCTTTGCTTAATCTCTGCCAATTAGCACTGATGTTAGGTATGTGCTTTCCAAATTCAGTTAAAAAAATGCCTTCCTTCTATTCAGAAAAAAAATTCCATGAAGCCATTTTTGCCAAAACCTGAATGTAAGTCTGCCCAGGAAAAGACATTCTCTAGAAATGGAGGAGAAAAACAAACCCTTTTGAATGTCTTATAGGCTTTATCTAAACTTGAATTCTCAGAGTGCCATACTATATTTAACTTTAGTACGAATGTATTTACTCCTTCATGGAATGAGGCTTGTATTTCCATTCTCCTTTTCTGTGGGCTGCAGATAATCTAGGTTTCTGCAGCAGATGGGCCCAGGCTCTACTCTGACTTGGTTGTTGATTCACTAGGTACATGACTTAGGGAAAGCCACTCAACCTATCTGAATATCAGGTTTCTCATATGTGAAATGGAGATAAAATTGTTGTGAAGATTAAACTTTAATGCAGAGCTTGCCCAATGTAGGCCCTGAATGAATGAAGATTTCCTATACTCTCATCTTTCTAGCCATCACCCCTCCTCAGAGTCTGCAAAAGTTTCCAAAATCAGTGTATATTTTATATACGGTGTGTGTGTATGTGTGTGTGTGTGTATCTGTGGACTAAATACACCAAAATATTTACAGCAGTGATCTCTGGGAAGCAGAAGAATAAACAGTTTTTATTTTATCCTTTATACTTTTTTTGATTTTCTAAGTTCACCATCATTAATAATGAACACGTGCCTTTTTAAAAGCTGATTTTTAGGCAATCACTGTGTAGCTCTTCTTAGGGAAAACAAAATCGAGTTACAAATATGTAGAGGTGTAAAAAGAAAACAAAACCAAAAGCCAGAAGTGGCTAGCCTAGAATTTTCTAATCAAGGAAACTGAAGCCCAAGAGACAGTTGCATCCACAGCTTCTGAATTAAACTGAGGCTGAATCCCACTTTCTAGCGTAGCTGGACACTCCCGAGCTCTCTAGGGCGTGAGTATAAATGACGTGCAGTTTGACCCAAAGTGTTCTGCTCAATAGCCCTGACACCTGAAGGATGACACTCGGAAAGCTGTAGCCCTTCCCCTTTCTTTTTATGTACCAGATTGTTAGATGGGTGTCGGGTGCATGGAATCCACTCATTTGCACAGATTTGCGCAGGTGGAGTTAACTGATCACTATTACAATAGTGGCCACTAGATTATTTGGCATGTGTAGAGCTTATATTAAGAGCCTTGCCATGACTACTTTTGTCAGGGTCCCACAATTGGGAGGCTGAGAAGCAGGGCCATGACTAAGGTGAAGAGGCACTCATCACAGGCACCAGATTTAAGGGGGTGCCAACAAGCTTAGTAAGCAAGATAAATAGAGTATTTTTTTAAGTCATGGGAAAAACTCATAATGAAAAGATACTGAAAGTTTAGATAAAGATAGTATGATATAATAATAAATACATGTAGGTCTTTGTCTCTGATTTTTGGGAAAACCTTTGGAATTTCCTTAGTGACAGGGGTACTTTTGTTATTCTTAATAAGCCCCTTTCAATCATACCTGAGTTTACCCTAATGAGGTGACTCTTGGCAGGCCCTAAATAGTTTCAGGATAGGGCCTAGTCCCCAGAGGAAGCAGCCATGTGATTAAAGAGTTGGAACTTTCAGCTCTACCTTCCAACTTCCAGGGAAGGAGCGGGGCTGGAGACTTGAGTGCAATCATCAATGACCAATGATTTAATCAATCATGCCTATGTAATGAAGCCTCCATAAAAACTCCTAAACAATGGGGTTTGGGGAGCTTCCAGGTTGGTGAACACATCGCAGTGCTGGCATGCTCAGAGAAGGCATAGAGGCACTGCACATCTATACCCCCAACACCTTGTCCTATGGGTGTCTCCCATTTGGTTGTTCCTGTGCTGTATCTTTTCTAATAACCAGTAATAGTAGGTAAAGTGTTCTCCTGAGTTCTGTGAATGATTCTCATGAATTACGAGCCTGAGGAGGAAGTTCTGGGACCCTTGAATTGGTAGTCAGTAGGCAGATGTGTGGGCAACTTGGACACCCCATTTGCAGCTAGCATCTCAAGTGGGGGCAGTCTTGTGGGCCTGAGCCCTTAACCTATGGGATGTGTACTAACCCTGGGAGTTAGTGGCAGAATTAAATTGAATCGTTGGGCATCCATTTGGTGCTGGAGAATTGATGTGGAAGAAAGGACAAGTATTTGGTGCCATAGAAACACAAACACACATTTGGTGTCATAAGTGATGTAAGAAAGCATCACATGGAAGGAATCAGTTAACACCGCTCTGCCAGGCCATACTGAAACCAGAGGAAGAGGAATAATAGTAATACGAATCCCATCTTAAGTTTGTGATGGTTTACTACAGCTTATTGGCATTGGATTTGATCTTTTTTGATATCCTGATTACTGAGCTTCTTGGCTAATTAAATGAATAAATAGAATATGCAAATGAATAGATAAAATATGGCTAGACAAATCAAGGAGTCTATAATTAAAGCAAAGATTAAGTTCTGGATTTCTTATATAAACAAGTAGGTAAATGAGCTGCTTGCTCTTAATTAAGCCACTGACCTCTTCCAAGATCCCAGAGCTTTTCATATTTGCTGATTGTCCCAGGTTCTTTAAACCCAGAACCAAGAAAATAGCACTCTAACAAATAGCACCACTAAAATGCGAAGGACTTGAGTGCTGGTGAGATATTCACTGGCTCTGGTCGAAGCTCTGCCTCAGACGTGGAACTAAGCAGGCCGTGGGACCTAGAGCTCTCACAGCGGGTGACCGGGCGACAGCCACCTGGGGCAGTGAGACTAGGAAAGGGGTCCGGAGTAGGAGCCAGAAGAAAGTGACCAGACAGTCCCAGGTCCCTGCGACAAGAGGAGACGTCAGCTCCTGGTGACTCAGGTGACAGGGGCCCTGGTCGGTTCCTTGTTAGAGCCTTAAAGGAATCAGTTACAAAAGAACGATTCAGATCCCATCATAAATGTGGTTTTAGCATCAACCTCTGGTGAAAAAATTAAAAGGCATATTTCTTCACAGTGCTTTAAGTAATAGCCACACAGCTCTAGATTTCTGGAACTCTTAATATACCTTCAAAGGTCTTGGCAAGCACACTAAAATACCACAGCTTTCGCTAACACCCAGAGCACCAGGCTTCAGTGTGCTAGTTCAGATTTGCCGTGTGAAACCACTACCTCTAGGCGGTTTGGAGCATGACTGACAGGACGGGCAGCGATTTAATTCTAGAAGCCAAAAGCCAAGGCTCCACAACGAGGATCACATTTTGACTCAAGGCCAATTGTTTTCCCAGCTATGAAATTTGGGTTTTTCCACTTGAAAGGTCTTTTTCTCATACCGTTTGAAAGGGTCTTTTAAAATAGCTTACCCAGTCGTCTCAGGCTTTATAGCCATTTTGGATAGTTAAGGAGCATCAGAAATGATAAAATTCATCAGATTTTATGAGACTTGGGGACAACTTTTCATAGGTTCTCACTTTTTCTAAACTGCTCTGTTTTGTGATACCTCTAGAGTGACCCTGCAGTTTTTTAAATACTTTATCTTTTCTCTTTTTGGTTTATGGTGTTGTGGCTACTTGGTGCCTTGATTTGGTTTGCTCTAGGTCAGGGCTGGTTAGGAGAGGAGGGATTCAACTCAGTTCAAAACATTGCAGCTCTGAATCTTAAGTCTCAGTCCCTTCATTGACAGGAGGGGGAAACTGAGACCCATAGAGGTTAAGGACCTAGCCAATGTCACCCAGCTGGTTGGTGGCTGAGCCAGGGAATGGGCTCAGCTTCCCAGCACCACTCTCATGTAAACACACAAAGTCAAGGCTGCCTGGACGCAAAGTCAGGACCACATGGCATCCCCTGAGATAGAGTTGTAACAGGGGTTCAAAGTCCACCCCACAGCCCAACCCCAAATGTTATGAGACTTCAGGAGCTTCTAGGGGGCCTATTATAGGGATAAAGTCCAGGACTGTAACCCCTTGCTATCTCTATGGGAGGCTGCTGGTGAGAGCTAGTCTTCCTCTGACTGTCAGGCCCTGCTGCTCCAGAAGACTTCTGAGATATTCCTCCCCAAGTCCACTTCATGGCCCAAAGAGGGTCCCCAGAGACCCTCAACATCCTCTAAGGGCAGTAACAGCCATCTCTGTTGGTGCCCATTGGCTTCACAGCACTTCCCCCAAGCACAGCACCCATGCTCATCCCCTTTCCAGCCCCTAGAAAGACACCCCTGTCCCCACCACCAGATCAGCTACTCCCTTCAGTTCAAAGCACCTGCCCCCATCTCCTGTCAAGGCTGAGACAATCTTGTCTCATCTCCACCAAGGGGCCCAAAATTCAAAGTTGTTGATTTCCTGGTAGTCATGTGAAGCAAGGCCAGTGATGTTGGTCTGGTTGTGAAAAGAAAAGACACACTGGTCTCTTATTTCTTAGGGATCTCTGTTCTCAAAGGTTTTGCTTTCTCTGGGATACTTGCAAGAAGATCCCAGTCTGTGGGGCCCACAGCTCTCTCTCCACTTCTGCAGAAATCTCCCTCCTGTGTTGGCATCCCAGAAGCCATCCTCATCACCCTTTCCCCCAAACCCTGGTGTTACCTCTTCTGTAAATTCCACAGCCCTGGGCTTGAGTGACCTCTTCTCACTAACCTGAAAATCCCTCCGAGCAGAAGCACATGCCACCCTGATGAGCTCCAGAAAAATGGGGGCAGAGGAGGAAACATTGGAAGGCTAAACACAGACTAATATTTACTTAAATTACCCAGTCATATCTGGCCAATGCTTATGGGAAGAACAGATTCTTATGCATTAAAGGGAAACATTTTTGAGAGCATTACTCAAGAGCTTGGAATTGTTTTACACTACATGAATAAAGTTATCATATCCAAGGCAATCAATAACACTTCAGAAGAGTTTGATGATGGGCATTTTTTCTACATGTGTTAAAAATAAGGCTAATTTCTTTTTTAAAGTTCTTGCCTTATGAAATGAAAGCCTACCCTGGACCTGCTCCCTGCCCTCCTGGGCTAGTTTCCTATGGCTTCTGTAACAAACCATCACAAACTTAGCGGCTTAATACAACACAGATTCTTGTCTACAGCTCTGGAGGGCAGAAGTCCTAAACTCAAGCGGTCAGCCGGACTGCGTTCCTCCTGGAGGTTCCAGGGGAGAATCTGTTCCCTCGCCTTTTCCAGCTTCTGGAATCCGCCTGTATTCCTTGGCTCTTGGCCCCTTCCTGGCATCACCTCTCTTGCCATCGCTGCTCCTGTCTTCACATCTCCTTCCCTGATGCTGACTTTCCTGCCTCCCTCTTTCACTTACAACAGCCCTTGTGATTCATGGGTTCCACCTGGGTAATCCAGGGTAATCTTCCCATCTCAAGATCCCTACTTCAGTCATATCTGCCAAGGGCCTTTTGCCAAAAAAGTTACCATACAGGTTCTTGGGATTCAGAGGAGGACATCTTTGAGGACCATTTGGCCAACCACACCCCATCAGGCACTTTGACCTCACCTTGACCTCCTTGACCTCACACTTACTCCTCTCCTGCCACCCTGGACTCTGGCCCTTCTGGCATCATGCCGGACCCCAAAGCCATTGCCTGGCTGTTTCCTTCCCCTGGAAACTTCCAGGCCTACTCCCTGCAGCTCCTCCAGGCCTTTTCTCCAAACTCCTCTTCTCAACAAGCCCTCTTCTTATCCTCTTACCTATAGATCCAGCTTCCTCTCTCATCTCCAGACATTTGCTGTCCCCTTCTCTAATTTATTTTTCTCTGTGGTAATTATCACCATCTAACATACCACATATTTCACTTGTTTACTTTTCTTATGATCTCTTTCATTCCTCTCAAATGCAGGCTACATGAGGGCAAGGATTTCTGGATTTCTTTCTCTTTTTTTTTTCTGTTGAAACTTTTGGACTTAGAAAAATGTATATCACGTGGTAAGCCTTTGATCAATATTAGTTCCATGAATCTGGCTGAGTCATTCATTAGAGAACCTCCCAAGTCAGTGTCTTTGAGTTTTACATCTTGGGCTGGTTAGACTCCTGATAAAACGCTTTTCCTAACTCCTGTGGAGTGGCCAAGGTCTGAAGCTCCGTGAGTTCCCCTGGAAGAAGAGGGTTGGGTCCTCGCCATCCAGCACACCTATGTTTCTGCAATCCTCAGTGCTGCCAGATGCCCTCATTTTCACTTCCCAGGGACCCCAGACTTTGGTTGGGATAAGGTAAGGGTAATCTCCAGACTGAATGTAGAGGGAGAAGGGCCTTGGGTGACAACGGCTCTTTAAATAGACTTCCAAACAATTTTCCTTATCCTAGGTGCTTCTCACCCTCACTTCAGGGGCACTAGATGCTGTCAGTCCTGAAGGCTCGGGAGAACGCTGCAGTGGGGCGTTCTGTGGATTCCCAGGTTTCCCTGTTTTCTGTTATCCTTTAAATCCTTTACCACTCATTCAATTGCTTGTCCAACCTCAAGTTTTATGCTTTTGGCTCTTCCTTGGGTGTTTACGCTTTTAACAAATCCTTTGATTGGTACTCTATTGGGGTCTTAGGAGGGGGTAAACGTAGATACATGTCCATCACATCATCTTGACTAGAGATGTGCTGTATTTTCCTAACATTTTGGAGCTTGGAGATCAATATACTGACCTATTATGCATTTCGTGCATGTTTACTGAGTTTTTAACTTGAATTTTAGAAGAAACATGTTCTAAATTATACCCAAGTTGGGATTAGGCACATTTCCATTTATGAACAACACCTCAGAATTGAATATCGCTTTAAGTTACATAAGGCTTTTAAATTTTTATCTAAATGAATCCTGCGAGGTAGGCCAGGATCTAAGACTCAGAAGCATTAAGTAACAATGTGCCCCAAATCAACACAGCTAGTCAGTGGTGGGCCCAGTTCTCAAACACATCTTCTAGCTTCTGACTGCACCATATGGCTGCTCTCTCTTTGTCGTTTGCCCTTTCTTTTTACAAAGAAAACAAATGAGGAAAATGTGTTTCTTTTCTTAAATGTGACACAGAACTAAAGCTTGCTGAAAAAAGAGGCACATTCCTGAAACGTGAATCTTGGAAACCTCCCCGCTCTGGTCTTGTGCAAGGCAGACGCTTTGCTAGCCCATCAGGAGGGCCTGGGCATTTGGGAATCGTCTATCGAGAATGTGTCGGTGCTCCTGCCGCCCCCGGGGCCTGCTGGGGCTTGGATGAAGCTGGAAGTCCTCCCGCTTGGTCCCTGTGCTCCTTCCTTGGTCTCCAAACCTTCTGAATCTCAGAGAGAGTATCTCCCTCCGGTCCTCACTGTGTGCTCACATCTTTGCTCCCTTCGAGAGATCCGCACATATGTTTCCCATGACTGTGAACTATGAGAAGTTGTCAGGGCCTTTCAATCACTATAACGGCTTATAAAAGCTTGCTGTATTTTCAGTGTTACTAAATATTTCTATAATTCAAAAATTATGGAAATGGATAATATTTCTGTTCTTTGGGAATATATTTAACAGCTGTGTGCGTACCAGATGCAAATGAATCTATAGAAATAAATTGTGCATTTTATAGACTACACTTCATATTAACTGCTCTCGCCTTCAGACACCCCACGCTGTGCCCCTGCCAGGCCGCTGAAGACGCTGATGCACTCACTCCGCAGGGACAGCCTGCAGCTCAGCTCTACCGAGAGACGAGGCAAGGTTCCATCCGTGCCATCTGTGAATACCAGCTCGGCTCTGCCTGCCTGAGCCAGGGCTTCTCAGGTTGAGAGGCACCGTGTAAAGGTGATCCTGCCATCAGGCATTGTGTGGAATTGGCCAAGTTACTAACCCTAACTCCAGTTTCCAGTTTTAAAATGGGAATATTCATCCAACAGAGTTTACTTGGAATTAAATGTGGTATATTTGGTTCTCAAGAAATAGATCAATAACTACGTGGTGGACAGTTGTCACTCTTTTGACTCCTGACCTCCGAGTCACTAGCTGAAAAGACCAGTCTTTGCTTTTCCTAACCTCTGGAAATGACTGTGCAGATGCAGGACTTGAAAATGAGCCAATTGATTATTGCGGCTTTGCTTTGAATGGGAAGCAAGTGACAGGAAAACAAAGGCAGTTACAGAACTCTGGTGGAACACAACCCCGGCTGCAGGCTGGGGGTGGCCCAGGGCTCACCGGGGGGCTGCAGCGCTGGGCCAGGCTATTTCTCTCTGCCCCTCTTCCTGTTTCCCCTTCCACTTCTCAGTCAGTTTCCCCGGCCTTCCTGCCATTCTGTGAACTACTCAATAGCCTCTGGTATGTTCACTGTTGGTGTAAGAGAGCTTACATGGACAAATTCTCTTGATCATAATTAAGAAATACAATTTCAGTTGTGAAATTCCTGTTGTGACATACAATTTCAGTTGTTTTCTACCCTTCTTGAGTTGGGGGATCCCTACCTTGTATCACAGGGACGTTCCAAGGACATGATGGGGATCGGAGCAGAGACTGTTCAGAAGGGTGCTTGGTGGAAAGCAGCCACAGGTCATATGAACTGGGTTTACCTCCCCCCTAGTCTCCCGTCTGTCTTCTCCCTCAGATTCCCCATTCTCCGGCACAGAGGCGAGACCCAGGCTGGGAATGGAGTCCTGAACAGTCAGGGGGTTAACAGCCGGGGCTGCCTGGAACGACCTATGACTCAGGGATGTCTGTGGGATCCACGGATGAATAAGGCCTGGGGAACCCTCAGGAGACTGCTGGAGGGAAAACGACCGCTCTGCGGCAGCTGCCCCAGACGGAGGACACTAACTGAAGTTACCTCACGAGGCAACTGTAAAGTGACTACTTTCCAACAATCACTAACTGTTATAAAATGGCCAGCAATCTTACACGGACTTTTCTGACAGAGAGTAGTGGTAACAGGCTTTAGGTAAACTTGGGTTCAAACCCTGATCTGTCACTTCATAGCCAGATGCACTTGATTTCTCTGAGCCTCAGTTTACATATCTAGGGTATAAGGTTAGTAATACCTACTTCTTGGGGTTGTTTTGAGTAGATAACATAGAGACCAGTTTAGCTCAGTGCCTGACACATGGAAAACACTCAAAAAAAATTATCATTTTCACAATAACTCTGTGAGACAGTATGTTTTTGATTCCTACTTTCTGAAGCTCAGAAGAGAGTAAGTAACTCCTCCAGGATCATATGACCCGTAAAAGGCAGAAATGGGACCTCAAATCCCACATTCTCCCTCTAAACACACTCATGCTTCCAAAACTGCTGGCTAATCAGCAGGATATGTGATTTCTAGTTTTGGTGAGCGGTCTGTCAGGCTCTGTCTGATTTTCTCGGCTACGGAAAGGTTCAGCAATCCTCAAAATTACTCTAGCATTGTTTCTATCTCTATCTGGACCCTTTTCATACTTCAAGTCAAGTGATCCCAACTCCTAGGGCAGGTTATCTGTAGGAAGGAACAGAAGCGAATTCATGCTCGTATCAGAGGAAGGGCAGCCTTTGCGTAAAACTGCACTTTGTCAAATTCGGGTGATACCTCCTGATTGAGTATACCCCTGTCACCCTCTCAACCCTCTTTATGTTAAACAGGATCATGTCAGGCCCAGAAATGTGTCTGTTTCCAGAACGAGGAGCCATATTTTCAGTACCTTAAATTAAAAACAGGGAGAAAATTTTCTCTTCTGTCCATCAGAAAGAACTCCATCTCTCTCAAACTTGCTCTCCCATACTTCACCCCTGCTCTTTCTCTGGGTAGACTTGACAGAGAAATTACTTGGATGTGTTATGTGCTGTCATCTTAGGCCAACAATCTGGTGGTTTAATGCAAAATGACATGGCAGCCCAGGAATTTCATGCTGAAGCCTACCTCACACTAAAGTTGCGGGAACAAGTCATCCCACCTGGGAATTTTTAGGAACATTTTGACATTCCCTTACCTCCTGGTCATGGATCCTTGGAGAAGAAACTAGCCCTGTAAAGGGGGGACAGAGGCGGGGGCAGCAGTAAATATATTCTCACTTCACTAAGAATGAGTCTCTTTCCACTAAAGGAAGGGGGGGTCTTCTCCAAATGGAATCTAATCTCTCTGTCTGTCTTTCTGTCTCTCTTTCCCCTGCCTCTCTCCTCCCTCTTCAACCCACAAAAATGCTCAGAAGAGCTCAAAACATCCAACAACTCAAAAACAATGTCGAGAGTCAGTTTGTTATTCTGCTTTCAGGACTACTTTTTTGCCAAGTGAAATTATCTGATATTGAGCAATTGAATAATTACAGCACAGCTGGTTGGCAGAAAGCCTCTTGCCTGGGAAGTGGGTCTGTTTCTGACACTGTGAGACTTTGAGCAAGTCACTTGACCTCTCTAGGCCTCAGTTTCTTCATATTGGAAAATAGGTGGTGGCTAGGGGAAACGGCTGGGTAATTTAATATTTAATGATGTGCACAATTTATGGACCTCAGCATGGGAATCTTTAGCTGATCCCTGAGAAAGAGAACTAATAAGGAATTGTTTTAGATTCTTCCCTCAGAAATAGAATAACGAGTAATTACTCGTTTATATGTAGAAACTGTATGAGAACTAGGGATCTGTATCCATGACAAGAGGTAAGAAAATAAGATTCCAAGTAAACTTAGAGCTGGAAGGATTCTCAGTATCCTCTGTCTATGGCCTCCTTCTGCAAAGATGGAACCAGAAGTCCAGAGGCCCAGAGTCAGAAACCCACATCCTTCCGATCCTAGCACCCCATACCCAAGGGACCTGATGCCGTCGCCCAGGCGCCTGGGTTAGATTTAGTCAGCTTGTGAACCCTTGTTTCGTCCGTATTTTGACAAAAAGCATCTTTGGACAAGAATGATGAAAGGATTCCCATCATTGCCTTGGATGTGTCAGATGGGACTCTCTCACTCAGGCATTTTTGTGGGCCCAGAGACAGAAACAAAAAAGGGAGATTGGCTAGATGCTTCCCTTGGGGAAATAGCCCTGAGAATGAGTCGGTGCTCTTAAGGAAGAACAGGCCTAGGGAACTGACTTGCTCACTGTATGTGAGGCATTCTGCATTTACTTAGAAGCTTGTCATTTACATATGACATATTTTTCCTTGAAAGTTAGAAAAAACATTTGTGTCTCATGGAGTCTTTGTTAATAATTGTGTCTCCCATTACAAGTAAAATTAATATGCTCAGACATAAATTGCTAATCTTTCCAGCTGCTGATCGAACCTGATTCTGTCTGCAGCTCTGAGTGTGTCGACTTAGTCTATGACAACCATCATACATCAACATTTACTGGCCTTAATTACATTTTTACACATAATCAAATTGTTTACTTAACTGGTGGCTGCATTGCTCACTAGATATGCTTACATTTAAGAAGGAGTTAAAAATCAACAAATAACTTTATGAACAAAGCAGCAATACAAACATGAGTTACAGTTTTGCCAGGTTTGACATATACAGCAGCCCCAAATGTCATCTAGAGCCCACAGTTAAATAAATCAACTGTTGTATATTGACACGCAACAAAGAAAAGAAAGTTCTATTGACATTAAGAAGAAAACCAAATTCACAGTTGAGAACTGTAAGGAAGGTAGGGAAGTCCATGGGCTAGCTCTTCTAGCAGCTAGCCATTCTTTTTCTATGGGGTTGGAGGTAAGCCAAATTATCACTGAATCATAGGTAGCATGCTAGTATGTCTTAATCACATAAACCCTCTGACAACACAATTATAGAAGACAATACTTTGGAAGAGAAAGCTTTAATTATTTATTCATTGTTTTAGCAGAAGGATGTTAGATAGTTTTAAACTGGACCCCTTTGGCATGTTATTTTAATAAAGGACTGAATATATCTAAGTACCTAGCTTTAAAAAATGTGGTTACATGTATTTTGAAAATCAAGCCAAGAAATACAAGACCCATAAAATCCTGAAGCATATTAAATGACGGTTCCTTTTTCCTTAATCCACCACCACAAATATCAACTAAATGTAATTATATTAAATAGGTTCCCCTGAGAGCAAATAAAGATTTGCCAGAACACAAATTGCTACCCAGGTGAACAATATATAATTTTCCTGAGTACACAAATACAGATGGTATACTCCAGAATGTAATGTAACAAATGTGTGTTTACCGTAACATATATATTTATTTTTTTCTTAGCTACCAAATGGCAGAGGGCCAAAAAATACAAATAAAATATATGAGTTTTTCTTTCTCTTTTCTTGGATAAGAGGATAAATATTGCATTTTATATTAATAACTGCTAATTAAAAGGCTATTAATCTGGGACAATAATAAGTAAATAGACTCTACTAGAAGCAAATACCAGAAACGAACTCGTAAGTTTTGGCAAAAAAATAAAATAAAACTTATTTAAACAATGATTTTTCTTATTAAAAACAAATGTTTTACTGAGTTTGCTAGGAGAGGAAGAAATGAATCCATACATAGGAAAGTAAAACAGGATAACATGTATTTTGTTAACTCTTTGGGGAGCTGATTATTCTGTTCCTATTTAAGTAAAAGAACAGAAAGAGTGGTATGCAGAGGGCAAAGGTAAAAAAACAACTTTCCCAATTATGAAAATGAGCTGCCCAACAGATGTCTGGATTGAAGATCTCAGGGAATAGTTCTCAGGAAAGCTTTTTTTTTTTTCTTTTCTTGCAGGAAAAATGAGCAAATGTCAAGCTCGTGTTCTTTTTCTTTATATGATATGTAAGGTATGAATTTCTTCTGTCAGATGTTTATAAGGCTGGAAATTAAGTTCATTCTTGGTGTCATATGGAAAACCTTGAAAAATAATCAATTTAAGATTGAATGTGCTGATATGTCAAGTATTTTTAGTTTTTGCCCTTTTTAAGATAATAAAAATAATTGTCTAAAAACAGCATCTTGGAAGCACAGGCATGTGCCTTTTTCCTTTGCTCACTCTTCAGATTGGAATCTCAGCACCCCCACCCCCACCATCTGACGTTCACAGTAAGGATATTCCAATTTCAGATCTAGGAAGCACTGCAGGAAAGCAGAGGTTGAGCTTTCGAAACGGCCTGATCCTCAGCTTCCTCAGCTGGAAAATATCACCAGTGGCCACTAAGCACCCTTTTAATATTAGCGATTTTATGACTTTCTATAAAAATGTCAAACTATGTGACCCCAAGACAGGGCTTATCCTGATGAGACAGCCATGCTGTGTTAACCCGCCGCCTCTGCCTTCCCTCTTCAGGGCCCAGAGTAAGTTCCACTGGACACTTGCCTTGAGGGAAACTCCTCCTCGCTGGGTGCCCCTCAAGCTGCCTAGAAAGACTCCTCGGGCTCAGGGTGGCCTAGCTCTGCTGAGCTAATGCTTGGACAGTAAAAGCACTGGGAAAGGTGCCATTCCTCACCTAACGGTCAGGTAGCAGCCTTCTCACCAGGCCAGACTCTTCCCTGCAGGACAGCAGCAGAGGGACTCCACTAGGACCCCTTTCCCTTCCTCACCCTGCTGCCTTCTCTCTGGCAACTCCTGTCCTGATCATCAGTACCCAGAACTCCTCATTTTCCCCAAAGTTTCTTCTTTTCTCTACCAAGTGTCACTGAATTCCAAGCTTCCTGTTCTGTTTGGTAGAAGCAGCCTCCTTATTAGTACTGGTGAATTTTGGCTGTCCCCCACCGCTGCTCTGCAGCCCGCTGGGAACTGGAGGAGGGAGCGTCTGTCCTGGGGAGGCAGGGGAAGGAGGCTGGTTCTGCATTCCTTCTTTTCACCCTCCCTCCTTCCTTTCTTCCATCCTCTCTTTCTCTTTCTCCTCATTATTCCCTCCCTCCCTTTCTCTCTCCCTTCCTTCCTTTTCTAGAGGATCCCAGAAAGATTAGTCAATCACATTTCCTTAGTTCGTGGCACATTATCGACTTTGGTCCAAGGAAGGTTGCTCTTTCTGTTAGTTAGTTACCCCCTTTTCATCCCACTCCCTTCTCCTTTTTCCCTCCCCACAGTAGGAAACCATTCAAATCCTCCTGTTTGTGTATGTGCTTATAAAATTCATAAGGTACTTCTCTGTGCATGTCTTTTAATTTCTCTGAGTGCAGGTCTCGTAATGTTTCTTATAAACCACCACCTCCCCTGTTTAATACCTCACCTGTTGCTTCTACCAGCTGCAGAGCACTTCATAACATGCATCCACCACAGGCCTCCTGAGTGGTGACTGCCTCCAGCTACCTGCAACCACAAGCAGCACTACAGTGAACATGCTTGCACAGCTCTCTGTATGGACATGGGTGAGAATTTATTTGGGACACATTCTCTGGTGTGGAATGCCTTAATGTGGTGAGCACTGCTGGGTTGTTCTCCAGAAGGGCCATGCCAAGCTTCACCCCTACTGGTGGTAATAAATGTTCCCCTATCCTCACTACCCCAAAAGCATCCAGTCCTAGATGCAATTTAATGAAGATCGGTTATCATAACTCATCAAGTGGAAGGAAACTTCTCTACATCCTCTAGTGCATTGCTTCCAAAATTCTTCCCAAATTTCAAAAAGAAAAATGTCATACATTTGAGTATATATCAGATATTTGCTTTTTAGAAATAATGTGACAACACTGTTATCAAATTGCAAAAGGAATGGAAAGAAAACTGCATTATTTTGGTCTAGGATAGTCCTCAAATGTCCCATAGTAAGAAAAATTAAGTGAAGTGCAAGGCTCCAGAGGAAAAACATTAGGGTCTGCTGGTCAGCGTTGAAGATCTAGCTGGCAGATGTTCTCACTTGTGATCCTCTTATCCATTAAATCTCAGTTTAGCTTCTTCCTGAAAGCTCTCCCTAACCTCAGGGTTAGACAGGTACACTTCCTGTGTGTCAGATTTGCCTGTTTGCTGGTCTGTCTACCACCCTAGATTCTGGTAGGCAAGCTCCATGAAAGCAGTGCCTTCTGTCTTATCCGTTGCTGAACCCCAATGCCTAAAAGAGTACCTGGTACATACTGGCCACTGAACAAATATTTGTTGAATAAATGAATGCCTAAAAAATAGGTGAATTGACTTCAGATTGCCAGAGCTTACCACAGTGCCTGATACAGGCCTTGGATTAAATACACGGATGAATGCAAGAATAAAAGTCCACTTCTGTCTCTCTTGTTTCAATTCCCTCTCTCCCCTCTGGGCTCCCTCATTAGATATTCCTCCTTGAATTCTGCCAGAGTCCAGGTGGGGGGACAGGGCAGCCACCAGCAGAGCTTTAACACATTTTACCGTCAGTTGCCCCATTCTCACTCCAGGATCATAAGGTGTTAGGTGAACTAGAATCGACACATGCTCATGGAAAAATTGTGGGCTGCAGGGAAGGAGTGAGAAGGAACAGCCAAGAGGTAATATTTCAACTCAGTCTGCATGCACGCACACACACCTTCCCTACCCTCCCCCCTCGGTGATCCCCCTCCCTCCCCTGCCCCTTCTGGGCTTTATTCTTCATGACAGTCTAATGATGGGTTGGTGTGGGGGTGGAGGCCCCCTGATTACACACAGAGCTATACGTGCACATACCAAAAGGAAAATGCATATAATCATATTAAGTCTGTTTGTTTTCATATCTACACAGTTTATAGTGATCTAAAGTTGACAGTTTCTAGGCATAGCTTTCCCTCAATAAGCCCTCCATATTTTTCCTGGATGTGAAAGACTGTTTTCACAGCCAGAAATGAGCACTTAAGAAATTCTTGGGCACTGAGTGGTGTTTCAGGCCATCTTCCTTGGTTAACAAGCAGTGAATAACTCGTCCTAAAGTGTGTTTCTACCAATTAGAATCAGCAAGAGAGCCTTTCAAATCAAAGTCATCTCACCCAAACTATTTGAAGCAGAGAACTCAGATATTTGATAGCTCAAGCCCAAGCCAGTTGCATTCAAAATATGATAACACATTCGCTTCAAAAAAGAGTCTGCTCAGGGTTTCGATGGAAGGTCTCCCACCTCTGCACCAACCATGGCATTCACACAGAGATTGGTGATGGGGCATTGACAGCACGAATTACACAGCCCTGACTCACCGTTCACTCAGAGATGACTTGAAACAAGAACATTTATGCTACATTTATGTTCCTTGAGGACATGGCCTATCACCCATAGCTTTTCACATGGGGTCTTACCCATATAGTAAGTATCAAGATTGGTTGATTCATTGACATACATTTTAAAAATCAAATTAGTCCTCTTGTTAATGCTGGTTGTCCCTTCTTAGGTGGAGGGCATTTGTCCAGTTGCTTGCCCTACCTCTGATACAATCTAGATAAAAGCCCCACTTCCTATGGCGTGAGATCATCTTCTCAAACCTTTAGGGCACTATAGAACAAAAGGGCCATTTAAGGGCAAAATAAATAGCCAACATTTCCAATAAGTTTACCTAAACCAGCCAAAAGCATTTTATTTAAAAAGAAAAAGAAATACATTGGACAAGAGCAGATTTTCTAGAAGACTTCCATCATTGGAAAAGAGACAAGAGTTATATTTCTGTGCTGTGGAATTTTCTTCAAGTAACCTGAGCCAGAGGATAATTCTGCCTATAATTGAATATATGAAAACCCCCAATAATGCCATTGCATAAGAGGGTTCAGCTTCCCAGGCACTGCCGTCTAGATACTCAAACTGCTTGGAGAACAAAAGGATGGGTTGGTTTGAGCAAGTGACTTGGCTACATTGGGATGAATCATCAGACTTGTCTTCCAGCTCTAGATAATGATAGTGCCTTATGGAAATGTATCTTTTAAGCCAGAACATAAATGCCATCTTAAATTATTTCTGGACCAAATCATGGAACACATACATCCTACACACTAGATGTCTATGCACTGGACATAAAGGGAAGGCCTGCATGCCCAGATCTCCAGCCTAAAAATTAGAGCTCATGTTTATTCAGCAGTTGTCACTGTTCTCAAGCGCTGCTGTAAGTGCTTTACATACTATTACCTCCCCCATCTTATTACTATTACTGCCCCCATTTTAGTGATAAGGAAGCAGGAGTACAGAGAAAGTAACCAACTTACTGAAAGTTACACAGTTCATTCAGTCAAGGTAATTTGGCTCCAGGGCCTTTTTCTTAAGATGGATCCTGTAGTACTTGCCTGGTAGACAGCCTGGGCTTCCAGGGGGCCCCAGGAGCATGAAGCACGGCCCCTGCCTACCAGGGCCTCATAGTCCAGGGGAAAAAAGTTGTGGTGGAGCTTCTGGTCAATGTGAGCCCTGGGCACACAACCAGTGGCTGGACCTCTGCAATAAGGCAGGAGAGATTGGCCAGGCAGGGCACTGCTTTCTCTCACAAGCCCCATCTGACTCAGGCTGACTGCCAGCTCTTCTCTCGGCCCAGGCCAGCGGCCTTGGAGGCTGGGAGGGGCAGGTGGGGTGAGCTGCTGGGACTGGAAGCAAATTGCTCAAACACAGGTTCAACTCTCCCCAAGCAAGGCTGGTCCACAGTGACTGCTTTTCGGAATCAGTTCCATGCTGGAAGGGTCCTCGCGAAAATGTAGAAGCCAGAGATATTCTAGCCTCAATAGGAGCAAGCCTGCCAACAGCACATATCTGCCGAAGCTGGCACCAGAGACACGATCATCCAGTGTGAATCCTCCAACTCTGGGTGGGCAGAATGCCTCTTTCATTACTGTTGGGGCATTTCCCCATAATTCTAATGGGTGATTGCACTGACATGGTGCCTCACTTCATGGCAACCACCCTGCCTACCTTCTAGGAGCTTCTCCAGAATGCCAGCACAACTCAACTGATGGCAAGGCCCACACCGCCTGCCTCCTTCTTCCTCCCAGTGTCACTTTTAAGAGCAAATCTGAGTCTTTTTCGAAGTAAATGTTTTTAATGTACCTGAGCCTGTTTACAAATATGAAACTATTAAATATTAACTTAAAATGTGCCTGAGACAACATGTGATGACCAGGACTTACATAAAAGATGTATAAAAAGATGAATATTGATGTATTTACTTTACAAAGATACAATGAATTCCTCCATAGAGCAAGTTTCCTTAGTGGGTTTAAAAATAGGATTCAAACTCCATCAGCACCCCCAACCTCCACCATACACATTCCATCCTGTTTCATTTTAAGTGAAGATTTTTTTCCCCCAAGAACACATTTATTATGTGTTTACTGCATATGCTTATCTGAGAGCTTATCAGCAGAATTCTCTCCAACAACTAAAAATATGCAGGACGAATATGAAGTTGAATACAAGTGTCTCTATACACTGAGGACCCCATCACCCCCTGTTCTTGGCACTCTGAAACATCTCTCAGTGAGCATGCTAGCTTGCTGCTAACAAGAGGAAACTTCAGTACAAGTTACAGATAGAGGCTGGGATGAGCACCCTGAGTCATAGCTCCAGCCCACAGAGGAATATTGGCTCCAGGGAGGTACACGAGAACTGATAGTTACCTTAAAGTAAAGGATTTGCCTATAAATTACAGTTTTATGGCCCGGTGAGGGGAGCCACTCCGCCTCACAGGTGTTTGGGTGTATTTTCTTGGTTGGGGAAATTGTAATATCCTACTCTCAGCACCATAGAATCCCCTCTCCCAGAGAGCATATTAAATGACTTTCCAGTTTCCAAAGCTTAGTTAAGAGCTCTGTAAAAACAATTACATATTTTACAAAGGCCATTGCTAAGCATGTTGGCTGATTCACTCCCTAAAGATACTTCCAGCCAGGAACCCATTCAATTTTGTAAGAAAGAACTTAAGAGACAGAGGACTAAAGATGGCAGCATGCAAGGTGAAACAGAGGCTTCCTCCTAAAACTGCATATAATACGAAAATATAATTAATACAACTAATCCTGAAAGAGCAACAGGAAAGAGGACTGCGCCAAACTGCATACACCTAGAGAAAAGAATAAACCTCACAGAACAGGGTAACATACCAAAGCCACGATCTGGCGGGACCCAAGCCCTTCCCCTACCCCAGTTCAACAGTGGGAGGAAGAGAAACAAGAGTGGGCAGGGAGTGGAGGCCTGGGACTGTTGAATACCTAACTCTGGAGATCTGATCTAGGAGTACAAACCTGCATTTCATGGTGTTTTCATGTTACTTTTGTGATTAGGGGGTTGGAAAGCTAAGACACGCAGAATACCTGGAGAGAATGAGATTCCAGCTGCTAGTGGAAAGCAGGGATCCATATCTGGCTGCTCTGGGACAAAAGAAAGCTGGACAGTCTGAGAGACTTCCTAACAACAAGAGGGCTGCTAAAGGGGCAAGGATTGCACAGAGCTTACTGCTCAGGAGAAAGGACAGGTAGACAAAATTGTCCAGGTGCACACTACCCAGCAGGTTGGGAACTTTCAAGAACTTCAGGAACTCCAGCTCCCTGGCTGGCTACAGAGTTCCAAGGACCCACTCCATGATACACAGCCTACTGAGTCTTTCTCCCGGCCAGCCCCACCTGGCTCGCAAACTGGCAAACCCTACCCTGGTGTTAGGCCAGCCAGAGGAAAGCCCCGTCTACAGCAACTACAAATGCAAAGCACAGGGGCCTATAACTGTGTGCTCAGCCCACTGGTTCTGGCTGTGGAGACAGGCATAGCAGCTGGGAAGCAGGAAACAGCTCTTTCCTCCCCACAGGCACCAATACCACTCCCCTGCAACCTCCGACATTGCTTCAGGGGTTGAGCAGCTCCAGAGAGTAGAGCTTCTGGGCACTAGAGGGCACTATATACAAATATGAAACACCAAAGAGCCAGGTTCAAAGTAAAATTATGAATACAGCCCCTGAGAAAGATTAAAATGAAATCGACCTCATGAATCTGCCTGAAAGGGATTTCAAAATAAAAATCATTAACATGCTCATGGAGGTACAGAAAAATATTCAAGAACTCAGGAATGAATTCTGGTCGGAGATCCAATCATTACAGAACACAGTATCAGAAATGAAACATACAATGGAAAGTTTTAAAGCAGATTAGATATGGTGGAGGAGACGATAAATGAAATAGATATTACAGAAGAGGAATACAAAGAAGTTGAGGCACAGAGAAAAAAGGATCTCTGAGAATGAAGGAATACTGAGAGAACTGTGTGACCGATCCAAACGGAACAATATTCGCATTAATGGGGTACCAGAAGAAGAAGAGAGAGAAAAAGGGATAGAAAGTGTCTTTGAGGAGGTGATTGCTGAAAACTTCCCCAAACTGGGGAAGGAGATAGTCTCTCAGGGCATGGAGGTGCGCAGATCTCCCAACACAAGAAACCCAAGGAAAACAACAGCAAGACATATAGTAATTAAAATGGGAAAGATCAAGGATAAGGACAGACTATTAAAAGCAGCCAGAGAGAGAAATAAGATCACATACAAAGGAAAACCCATCAGGCTGTCATCGGACTTCTCAGCAGAAACCTTACAGGCCAGAAGGGAGTGGCATGATGTATTTAATGCAATGAAGCAGAAGGGCCTCGAACCAAGATTATTTTATCTGGCAAGATTATCATTTAAATTTGAAGGAGGGATTAAACAATTCCCACATAAGCAAAAGCTGAGGGAATTTGCTTCCCACAAACCATCTCTACAGTGTATTTTGGAGGGACTGCTATAGATGGAAGTGTTCCTATGGATAAATAGCTGTCACCAGAGGTAATAAAACCACAGTAAAGAAAATAGAACAGCTAATTACTAAGCAAATGCAAAATTAAATTAACTATACCCAAAGTCAATCAAGGGATAGACAAACAGTACAGAAAATGATACCTAATATATAAAGAATGGAGTAGAAAGAAAAAGGAGGAAACAAACAAACAAACAAAAAAAGAGCACAGTGGACCCAAGGAAGACAAAACCAAGAAATATAGTAATTAAAATGGCAAAGATCAAGGATAAGGACAGACTATTAAAAGCAGCCAGAGAGAGAAATAAGATCACACACAAAGGAAAGCCTATCAGGCTATCATCAGACTTCTCAGCAGAAACCTTACAGGCCAGAAGGAGTGCCATGATATATTTAATGCAATGAAGCAGAAGGGTCTCAAACCAAGATTACTTAATCTGGCAAGGTTATCATTTAAATTTGAAGGAGGCATTAAACAATTTCCAGATCAGAAATAGCTGAAAGAATTTACCTACTACAAACAGTCTATACAGTGTATTTGGAGGGACTGCTTTAGATGGAAGAGTTCCTAATGTTTAATAGCTGTCACCAGAGGTAATAAAACCACAGTAAAGAAAGTAGAACAGTTAATTACTAAGCAAAAGCAAAATTAAATCAATTATCCACAAAGTCAATCAAGGAATAGACAAAGAGTACAGAATATGATACCAAATATATAAAGAATGGAGGAGGAAGAAAAAGGAGGAGAAAAAAGAACCTTTAGACTGTGTTTGTAATAGCATATTAAGTGAGTCAAGTTAGACTCTTTTATAGTAAGGAAGTTAACCTTGAACCTTGGGTAACCATGAATCTAAAGTCTGCAATGGCAATAAGTACATACCTATCAATAATCACCCTAAATGTAAATGGTCTGAATGCACCAATCAAATGATGTAGAGTCACTGAATGGATAAAAAAGCAAGACCCATCTATATGCTGCCTACAAGAGACTCATTTTAAACCCAAAGACATACATGGACTAAAAGTGAAGGGATTGAAAAAGATCTTTCATGCAACTAATAGGGAGTAAAAAGCAGGAGTTGCAGAACTTGTATCAGACAAAACAGACTTCAAAACAAAGAAACTTACAAGAGACAGAGAAGGATATTACATAATGATAAAGGCGTCAATCCAACAAGAAGATATAACCATTATAAATATCTATGCACCCAATACAGGAGCACCTACATATGTGAAAGAAATACTGACATAATTAAAAGGGGAAATAGAATGCAATGCATTTATTCTGGGAGACTTCAACATTCCACTCACTCCAAAGGACAGATCAACCAGACAGAAAATAAGTAAGGAGACAAAAGCACTGAACTACAAGTTAGAACAGATGGACCTAACAGGCATCTACAGAACTCTATACCCAAAAGCAGCAAATACACATTCTTCTCAAGTGCACATGGAACATTTTCAAGAATAGATCATATACTAGGCCACAAAAAGAGCCTTGGTAAATTCAAAAAGATTGAAATTGTACCAATAAGTTTCTCAGACCACAAAGGTATGAAACTAGAAATAAATTATGCAAAGAAAATGAAAAATCGCACAAACACATAGAGGCTTCACAACATGCTCCTAAATAACCAATGGATCAATGACTAAATAAAAAAAAGAGATCAAGCAATATATGGAGACAAATGACAACAATAATTCAACCCTGCAAAATCTGTGGGATGCAGCGAAGGCCGTGCTAAGTGGAAAGTATATTTCAATACAGGCCGACCTCACGAAAGAAGAACAACCCCATATGAAAAGTCTAACTCACAATTAACAAAACTAGAAAAAGAAGAACAAATGAGGCCCAAAGTCAGTAGAAGGAGGGGCATAATAAAGATTAAAGCAGAAATAAATAAAATCGAGAAGAATAAAACAATAGAAAGAATCAATGAAACCAAGAGCTGGTTCTTTGTGAAAATAAACAAAATAGATAAACCCTTAGCCAGACTTATCAAGAAAAAAAGAGAGTCTACACACATAAACAGAATCAGAAATGAGAAAGGAAAAGTCACTATGGACACCACAGAAATACAGAGAATTATTAGAGAATACTATGAAAAATTATATGCTAACAAACTGGATACCCTAGAAGAAATGGACAGCTTTATAGAAAAATACAACCTTCCAAGGCTGACCCAGAAAGAAAAAGAAAATCTGAACAGACAAATTACCAGCAACGAAATTGAACTGCTAATCAAAAAACTACTAAGAACAAAATGCCTGGACCAGATGGCTTTACCACTGAATTTTATCAAACATTTAGTGAAGACCTAATGCCCATCCTCCTTAAACTTTTCCTAAGAGTAGAAAAAGAGGGAATACTTCCAAATTCATTCTGTGGGGCCAACATCACTCTAATACCAAAACCAGGCAAACATACGACAAAAAAAGAAAATTACAGACCAATATCCCTGATGAATATAGGTGCAAAAATACTCAACAAAATATTAGCAAACTGAATTCAAAAATACATCAAAAAGATCATCCATCATGATCATGTGGGATTCATCCCAGGGATGCATGGATGGTACAATATTCAAAAGTTCATCAACATCATCCACCACATCAACAAAAAGAAGGACAAGAACCATATGATCATCTCCATAGATGCTGAAAAATCATTTGACAAAATTCAACACCCATTCGTGATAAAAACTCTCAACAAAATGGGTATAGAGGGAAAGTACCCCAACATAATAAAGGCCATATATGAGAAACCCACAGCCAACATTATACTTAACAGTGAGATGCTGAAAGTTTTTCCTTTAAGATCGGGAACAAGACAAGAAAGCCAACTCTCCCCACTATTATTCAACATAGTTCTAGAGGTCCAAGCCACGGCAATCAGACAACACAAAGAAATAAAAGGCATCCAGATTGGCAAGGAAGAAGTTAAACTGTCCGTGTTTGCAAATGACATGATATTGTACATAAAAAACCCTAAAGAATCCACTCCAAAACTGTTAGATCTAATAGCTGAATTCAGCAAAGATACATGTATGGATACAAAATTAATATGCAGAAATCTGTGGCATTTCTATATACTGACAATGAACTAGCAGAAAGAGAAATCAGGAAAACAATTCCATTCACAATTGCATCAAAAAGAATAAAATACCTAGGAATAAACCTAACCAAGAAAGTGAAAGACTTATACTCTGAAAACTACAAGACACTCATGAGAGAAATTAAAGAAGATACCAATAAATGGAAACACATCCCCTGCTCATGGATAGGAAGAATTAATATTGTCAAAATGGCCATCCTGCCTAAAGCAATCTACAGATTTAATGCAATTCCTATCAAAATACCAACAGCATTCTTCAATGAACTAGAGAAAATCATTGTAACTTCATATGGAACCACAAAAGATCCCAAATAGCCAAAGCAATCTTGAGAAGGAAGAATAAAGCTGGGAGGATTATGCTCCCCAACTCAAGCTCTACTACAAAGCCACAGTAATCAACACAATTTGGTACTGACACAAGAACAGACCCATAGACCAATGGAACAGACTAGAGAGCCCTGATATCAACCCAACCAACCACATATGGTTAATTAATATATGATAAATGAGCCATGGACATACAATGGGGAAATGACAGCCGCTTTAACAGCTGGTGTTGGCAAAACTGGACAGCTACATGCAAGAGAATGAAACTGGATTATTGTTTAACCCCATACACAAAAGTAAACTCCAAATGGATCAAAGACCTGAATGTAAGTCATGAAACCATAAAACTGTTAGAAGACAACATAGGCAAAAATCTCCTGAATATAAGCATGAGCAACTTCTTCCTGAACGCATCTCCTCAAGCCAGGGAAACAAAAGCAAAAATGAACATATGGGACTACATCAATCTAAAAAGCTTGTGTATGCAAAGGACTCCATCAACAGAACAAAAAGGCATCCTACTGTATGGGAGAATATATTTGTAAATGACATATCTGACAAGGGGTTAACATCCAAAATATATAAAGAACTCACATTCCTCAACACCCAAAAAGCATATAACCCGATTAAAAAATGGGCAGAGGATATGAAAAGACAGTTCTCTAAAGAAGAAATTCAGATGGCCAACAGGCACATAAAATGATGCTTCACATCACTAATCATCAGGGAAATGCAAATTAAAACCACAATGAGATATCACCTCACACCAGTATGGATGGCCAGCATCAAAAAGACTAAGAACAACATATGCTGGTGAGGATGCGGAGAAAGAGGAACCCTCCTAAACTGCTGGGGTGAATGTAAGCTAGTTCAACCATTGTGGAAAGCAATTTGGAGGTTCCTCAAAAAACTAAAAATAGAAATACCATTTAACCCAGGAGTCCCACTCCTTGGAATTTACCCAAAGAATACAACTTCTCAGATTCAAAAAAACTATGCACTCCTAAGTTTATTGCAGCATATTTACAATAGCCAAGATATGGAAGCAACCTAAGTGTCCATCAGTAGATTAATGGATAAAGAAGAAGTGGTACATATACACAACAGAATACTATTCAGCCATAAGAAAGAAACAAATCCTAACATTTGCAACAACATGGATGGAGCTGGAGGATATTATGCTCAGTGAAATAAGCCAGGCGGAGAAAGACAAATGCCAAACGATTTCCCTCATTTGTGGAGTATAAAAATGCAGCAGAATTGAAGGAACAAAATATCAGCAGACTCACAGACTCCAAGAAGGGACTGGTGGTTACCAAAGGGGAGGGATGTGGGAGGACAGGTGGGGAGGGAGGGAGAATGGGATTGAGGGGTGTTATGTTTAGTACACATGGTGTGAGGGATCACAAGGAAAACAGTGTAGCACAGAGAAGGCAAACAATGAAACTGTGGCATCTTACTACACTGATGGACAGTGACTGAATTGGGGTATGGGTGTGGACCTGATAATATGGGTAGAAGTAGTAACCACATTGATTTTTCATGTGAAAGCTTCGTAAGAGTGTATATCAATAATACCTTAATAAAAATTTTAAAAAAAAAGAACTTAAAAAGTAACTTTCTTTTTCTGTTATAATATCTATGGCAGTCAAGTGACATATCACCATTACTCAGCATGTTGAGATACAGAGACGTCTAAGTAACTTAATGCCATCCCAAACAAATGTTCGGATCAATAGCCCAGTATCTGGAACATTTCAATGTTTTAAGACCCTTGTGAGAAGCCACGCTCTTTCTCTGCACATCATCTTTAGTTTGTTCTCTAGCTTGGCTAGATGAATCCCATGAAAGGAGGGAATTTCCTCTTCTCCTTGACAGAGCAATAGGAGGCAAGTTTAAGTACCACAATTACACATAATTCAGTACATGGTGTGTGTCTCCGTCAGCTATACCAGAACCCCACACACTACGTGGCTTAAGCAAAGGACCTTTACTTCTCACAGTTCTGGAGGCTGCGAAGTTAGAGATCAGGGCGCCGCTTCTCCTGTGCTTGGTGAGGGCCCACCTCACCTTCTCCCCCTATCACTGTATCCTCACATGTCAGAGAGAGAGAGAGCGCTCGGGTCCGTTCATCTCCTTCAAAGCATAGTCTGTATGAGGGCTCCACTCTCAGGACATAACTATCTCATAAAGACCCTACCTCCTAATACCATCCCACTGGGGGATTGGGGTTCAACACAGGAATTTGGGGGGCACACAAACAGGCAGTCTGTAACTGCATCACCTTCCACTCACTATATTTAATAAATTGTGTTCATTTCCAGTAAATTTACTCCTTCTCTATAACAGAGCAGGATGCAAATCAAGTCTCTCCGTGGTCTTATATTTCAGTGCCTGTGCAATAGGTATACAGTAAATATTGTTTGAATGAATGAATAAATGTTTAACAACTCAGGTTAGGGCAGAAGGGAAGACTTTCCCAGCTGATGTTTACAAAGGCAGTCAGGCCCTAGATCGGCACTGCCCTGTTATGAGCACAGCAGATGTGTGGCCATGCCTTTCCCCTCCTTCCCCAGACAATGACAGGAAGGGCCTTGTCTGATTACTCTGCACAGCTGCTCTCACTCTTGGGAGAAGGAAAAGCAGGAGGAGTAGGGGCTGATTCAAGAGGCCTCCTCTCTCCATACATTCACAAAAGAGTTTCTTAATGACAACTTTAAATATGTACATCTATAATTGCTTTCTTAAAACTATGGTGGACAGAATTGCTCTGAAGCTTGTTACGGAGAATTTATTGAAAGGAAAAAGAACCAGCAGTTCAATTTTTTCTGGATGTTTTTAAAATACATATGAGTCTTAAAAGTTAACCCAGGATTCTTCCAAAAGACTAAGAAAGCAAGCACATTTTTTATTAATGAAATGCTTCTTGCTGTTGGCATACTCCTTTTAAATAAGCAACATCTCAGCTATACTAAGCTTTAGCGCATTTACTTTCCATATTGCTAAGCAAACTTTGTAGCACTCTGATTAGAATGTGCCTACATTTCTGCTCATTGGAAGACTGTGGAGTCCTTAGGCCCTCTGCTGTAGCTCCTCGACTCTGAGACTTGGTCTTCTCATCTGTACGTTGCCTCGTTGGGCTGAACTCCCCAGGCAGTGGAGTGGGAGGTCTAGGAAAAGCATGGAAGAGCTAACCACAGTGGTTCCATTTTAATACTCATTCACTCTGTAAGATTTTCATGCTGCTTCATACTGTAAGATTACAGGTTCCCTCTGTAAGATTTTCTTTGATCAGAAAGAAGTGGTGACATAAGAAAGAAAAAGTCTGCAAACACCAGGATTAAATGAATAATGCCTACGGTCCCCTGGGGTTCCAAATTATCATGGTAGAGATTAGTTTTATAATTGTACTGCTTAAGTAAAATTTGTAGTTTTATAGTTGTTGACTCTTTGGTTTGCTTTTAAAAGCAAGTAATAGCTATGCCTTCCTGAGGACGAGCTTGTGGTAAGGGATGCAATGCCCTTATTTATAACAATTTCTCTGGAAAGGTTTGGACCCCATTAGCAGGACCACTTTGTGTAAGAATCCCAGCCGGGCACAGTTGAGGCAAAGAGCAGGGACTGTACTTCTGCTGCTGGGGGGTGAGGTGGCAGAAGCTAACACCAGGGCAGTCAGAGAATATCAGGAGTAGAAGCTGTGGAGAGAGAATGGCTCTGGGAAGAAGGAAATCACGAGCGGAAGGGGGAAATGGATCTAAAGTGCTACTACGTTGGAGGGAAGAAAGGAGATGAGACAAGTCTTTCACTGGTGGGGGCCTGCAAAGTCAAAACATGGCTGAGGAGAAGAAAATGAGAATATGGGTGAGTCAGTTGTGTCAGAAGAACAGAATAGGGACGGGGTGATAGCTCGATATGTTTTGAACAGGCTTTCTAAGGAGTGACTGCCAGTTGAAGAGAAAAGGCTAACTCTAAGATCAGAAGATAATGGTAAACTAAATATAAACCACAATAAAAGGAGGGAATAAACAGCAACACCAAAAACAAACAGAGGAAAAGTAGAATTTGGAGGTTTTGGCCAAGGAAGAGTTTGTTTTCAGCCACAGAAAAAAAAAAGGTGTATCTTTGGAGGAAGCTCACAGCTCTGACTCAAACTATCACTGAAGGGCCGTATAAGTGCCTCATAAATGGCCATATTAATTTTATGGCACTCGAAAGGCTCAGAACACATTCTTAAAATATCAGAGAGCTAAAATCTGAAGGCTAACTATGACCAGCTTTCATCCGCAAACTTTCTGTGCTTACCGTCTGCACAAATTTCTCTTAACTTCCTTTCCCTGTGAGATGTTTACCAACACTTTTAAAAGTCAGTGAGGTAAACAGGGAAGAGAAAGATTTCCACAAAGAAGGAAAACTAAGTTAGTTGAAGCAGGTAACTCATGTTAGGGTCTACTAGGGAACCACATTTTGCAAATCTAAAAAATCAAGTAATTTAAATATTATAAATTACATTCATATATCCAGGGCACCTTCATCTCCTCCTCTTTTCCAAATTCCTTCCACATCTGACCTGAGAACTTGGCATAGATCTCATACTGCCTTTTCTTTTCCTCTGTATCAAGTACATTTATTTTGCTGTCCTAGAAGATAGACAGACAGGCATTTCTTGTATCTTTTGTTTTCCCTCATGGCCTTAACATAAACCTCACTCAGGAATTACTGCATTGCATTGATTCATTCTGAACAGTGAGGAGGAAGAGGACACAAAAGCAAACACCTTTGGGACATAATCAGAATTCTTCACCTTTCCTAAGCCTGCAAAGAGAGGGAAAGACTTTCCCACCAAAGTCCCTCTCTGCTCATATCTGGGGTCAAACAGTAGCATGTGAGCAAGTGAGAAGTGTTCAGGGCAACAGTGAAGTGTGTGATATTGTCCTCCGACCAAATGGAGGCCTTTTCTCCCTCCTTGGGACATCTCGATTTTAAAAATTGCCTGTGATTTTGGAAAACAATAAAAGAATGGGTGGTTTATTAAAGACAGTTTATGAACCTTAGAAATCTAATTTGTTTTCTTTGTTTCATTCATCGTGTATTTATTAAAAAGTGTAGTTATTGGGTTGTGTACTGTGAAATATGCTGGGAACACATTGATGAATAAAACCTGCAGGGTTGTTACCTTCATGGAGTTTGTTGTCTATTAAACAAGACAGATTTTGAACAAGTAAACAAACATATAAAACAAAACCCTAATGGGTGGATTGTATGATGAGTGAATTATATCTCTCAATATGTCTGTTACAAAAAAAACAGTAAGACCACAGAGAGGGGCCTGAATAAGTAGAATATCAGGTACCTGGTTCTGAGTGTTCACGCACAGTAATTATCTTCTGCATGGGCTCACACGATCCCCAGCACATGCCAGGTGCTTCTTAATATATCTGTGGAACAAACAAAGTATGGTGAGCCAGGACTGACCCTTTCCTTTTTGAAGATTATGGAGAACAGAAGGAAACACACAACACTGAGCTATTCCACCTCCTGTCACAAACGTTCTGGCCACGCTGTAACCTAGCAAATGGGGTAGCTCTTCCTGAGGCCACCCCTCTCCCCCTCTTTTTGGGGGGTAACTTTAATCTCCAACTGCTTCATTTTCCATTTTGGTGAGTCACCAGGCAGAGGATGGATTACTTTCCTCATCTTTGCATATAATTTGATACCAAACATTGTCCTTTAGAATGTTTCTTCTGTATTTAAATCTTGGCAAGGGCATGTACATTGTTTACAATTCTTCTATTTTTGCTGCCAGCTTTTTCTGGAAAAATCATAGAAAACGAGACATAGGACACATCAAGCCACAACCACTTGGCTTCCTGGTATTGTAGGGTTTTTCTTCAAGCTCTCCCTCCCCATCCTCTTCTCTCTATTGATGCTTCTAAAAAGCCTCTGGAGAATCTCCTGGGGCCCCCAGTTGTACTCAGGGGCTGCTTGAGAACATGTTAATCCGCTTTCTATTTCACAGTCCAAAAATTAAACATTTCAAAAGAATTCTTCTTCCAGGTGAGACTGACTGGCTTCATCTCTGACAGGTTTTCTACTTGTGTTGAAGTGAAAAGCAGAGAAAAATTAGGTGTTCTGCAACAGGTTTTCTAAGAATACCATGAAAGGAAACCCCTAATCTAAACCAGCCCCAAATTCCAATGCTCTGGACATGTCCTGCGATCTACAAATTGTTAGAGCTACCTCCTCTAATAACACAGGGACTTGCTGGACTTCCAGAGACAGATTAAGTTACCATTTGCTGCCCAGTGCAGCATTTAGGGAAGATTTCCCTGCAGGACCAAGCCAGTCATTACCGGCATGAGAGTGATTCTTGGTGAAGAGAGATGAAAATTGAGAATCATTTACCAACATTCATCACTAACTATGTTAAAATATACACCTTGGCCATGGAGTCAGAGTAAAACTTTGTTTTCTTGACATTTCTGCTTGCATGTTTTCAATACATTAAATGAGACTCTGCAGTAAAATATTGATGCTGTATTTGTTAGCTTTATGTCCATCACATGTCTCAAATATTTCCTCTGAATAAATAGTTTGACCCAGATTTATTTGTGGGTAGCTCTGGATCTTTGTCCGTGATGTATCTATTGAAGATCAGCTGCTGTGGGGATGTTCCCAATTTTAAGAAGACATTAATATGTTGTGAATAACTAAATGGGTAGTTTGAACCATCCCCTAAGTGGAATGCCCAGCAGC
This sequence comes from Smutsia gigantea, assembly GCA_032199065.1. NCBI lineage: Eukaryota > Metazoa > Chordata > Mammalia > Pholidota > Manidae > Smutsia > Smutsia gigantea. Next base: position 13,720 of record JAVSCE010005747.1, on the reverse strand, counting down.
AAATTGAACAGTGTATTTAATTCAATTATTGCAAAAAAGGATGGCATCAATAATACAGTGACTCAGTCATGGGTTTGGCGATGAACTTGAAAATGTTCAGTTCCTTACACCACACAGGCATAGCCAAAGGATAGATCATTTCAGTACAGATTTAAGATGATCCAGCAATTATACTATTAATGTAAACACAGTAGGGAGCCCAACCAAAGGCAGAGCACCCAGGTGGATTTTCTTTCTCCTATCACGATCAATTTTGTAATTTAACAGAATAATCAACTGGACGATTAGATCAGCCACATAAATGTATCTCCTTATGGACTTAACTCCAGGAACATGGTGCTACCATGGCTGGGCACTAGACTGAAGGCTATATATTTTGCTCCCTAAAAGGTTGCCTTAAGTTTCCGAAGACCAGGTATGTGAGTAACAGTGATAATAGGGCTAGTGCTGACTTGGTTGCTGCTTCCAGTAGCGGGTCAATGGACTCTCCATCCTTGCCTCACCTGCCATTCAGAACAAGTGAAGAGAGGGCTGACCACAGGGGCGAGAATATGAGTGTGTAGCACACACAGCCATTGCTCTCAGGAATTTAGATCCTATTTCCTCCTAATATAACTTGGGTTATGCTTTTTCTCCATTAAAATATTGGGTTGTGTTCTGAGTTGAACTGTGTCTCCCCAAAAGATTTGTGGAAGTTCTAACCCCTGGTACCTGTGAATAGGACATCCTTTGGAAATGGGGTGATGTCAGGAAGATTAGGACATACTAGATAAGGGTGGGCCCTGATCCAACTACTGATGTTCTAATAAGGAGAGGGAAATGCAGACACATGGACACACAGGGGAGAAGTCCATGTAAAAGCGAAGCCGTTGCTGCAGTGATGCATGCCCAAGCCGAGGAACACCAATGATCACCAGCAGCCACCAAAAGCCAGGAGAGGCAAGGAAGGACGCTGGATCATTCGAAGGGACTGCGACCGTCATGACACCTTGTTTCTGGACTTGCAGCCTCCCAGAACTGCAAGAGAGTAAGTTTCTGTTGCTATAAGCCACCCAAGTTGTGGAAGGACACTAATACAGGTTGGTTTCTTTTTCTTCCAATTTAGTTATTTAATCTCTAAATCTTCTGTTTTTAACTTCTACAATGTTTTTCCCTCAAGATTTGAAGATGACATCTTTATTTAAAAATGTGTTTCTGGAAATAGCAGGTTTCGTTGATGACTATGCAGTGGGATGTTTGCATATCAAGGGAAAAGAAAGGAAACACTCATTCGTGTGTTTAAATACATCACTCTTGCCAAAATAGAATTGAAGTCCATCCGTGATATGACAGTTAAATGTGGACAAATTCGGCAGCAGAAAGCCTGCAGACAATGAACTTTCCATCAACACTGCTCCCACAGGTAAGTGAACACAATTCCACTGTGTGGAGAAATCTCCGGGACTCACCAATGGGCTTCTCCATGACCTGTTTCTGGTGGGCTGCCCTGCACGTTTATGCAGTTAAATGCTGATGGAGTGACAAACAGGATTCGAATCCTTTTCCTAAAATGGTCCTTTCTCTCAGGGTGTCAGTGAAGATTAAACAGGGTAACATAGTTCTCACTGTGCACTAAAGGCCCAATGAAAAGAAACCCCCATGGTTTTTCTTTACTATAAAGATACCTAAGATATTCTTATTCCAAATCACTCCAAATCCTTTGTGAAAGGAAGCAAACTCTAGAAAAAATAGGTCAAGTATACTCAACAGGTGAAACTTACTAGTTCTTTTTCCAGAACCCTTGAAAAACCTCTTGATACCCCCCGAAATGCCCTCATTTCTGTACCATGGTTACCAATCTGTGCTCGACAGACACACATCCCAGATGATAACATGATGTTCGCCCTGGATTATGCTGTGAGCTGTTAACATACTGACAATGATCCGGACTGCACATCTTGTGTCTGCCCAGCAATAACCAATGAATTGGAAAATACTTGACCACAGGCCCTAAGGCCAAGCCAATGCTATATTTCGTTGTGCACACCTTAGACCACCAGATTAACCCCTAAATAAGCTGATACCTATAGATGCTAAATTTTAATTAAAGTAATTTAATTTTTAATTAATTAATTAATTAATTAATTAATTTTCCTTTGTGGAAAATAGGTAAAATTAAGACACAAAAGCTATGTTTGAATAGTGCCGTTTTAGACATAACATCTGCAGGCTGGAGAGGTCACGTGTCCGTGCATGACTGCCTGAAGATGGCCACCTTGCCTGGACGGCCCCTGTGGGTGCTGTGAGCAGCCCCTCGGACCCTCCTTCCGGAGAGCCTGTGAACTGCTGCCGTTGATACTGTGACCTCCTTCATGCCCACTGAGCCCCTTCGGACCGGGCAGCTTGGACGCAGCACTCCTCAGGGGCCTGCATGCCGCCAAAGGGTGGCCCCACCCCTCTGCCGTCAGTGTGTGAGGCCCAGTCTGCAGTGGGGAGAACCCTTCCCCTGCCCTGGGCTCCGACCTTCTTCCCTACTCCTGGGACCCACGGGCCAAGAGGTGCCTTTTGTTTTACTTCCACAGGTGAGTGTGTGTTCTCGGCATAACAATCCACAGTTAGACAAAAAGACTGTGCCCTGTCCCTGGGCACCGAGCCGAGTCACCGGAACAGCTAGCAGGGTCAGAGAGAGAGCAAGAATGGGGCAGCAGTGAGTTTCTCAAGCTGTTCGTTGATATCAAATTTAATTAAGTTTATTCTCATAAGTATTTCTGGTAATTTTTCGTTTTAAAATGACTTAAAACTTAGGTTATAAAAACAGTACAAGGTATACCCCATTTACCTTTTACCCTGAGTCATCATTTGTTTTATTCTATTTGCTTTACCATTCTCTCTCTTTTGATAGAGAGATAACAGATAGATGATAAAAATATATATGTGTATGTATATTTATATATATGAACACATGTGTATGTGTATATATACATATTTATGTTATTTTTTTAACTGTTTGAGAGTAACTTGAAGATATCCTATGCCTTTACCCCTTAACGCTTCCATGTGTTTTTTTTGGGCCACAAGGACATTCTCTTACAAAACCCACAATGCAATTTTCAAAATAAGGACGTTTAATTTTGCAATTCTATCACCTAATCTACAGTCCGTTTTCAGAGTTTCTCAAAGGTTCCCAAATTGTTTGCCATTCCAGGATTCACTCCGGAAATACACATTGCACTTGGTGATCATGTCTCCTTATCCCTCATTCAGTGACATTTCCCAGACTTTGTTTCAGTTGACCTGTTCACTTTTGAAGATTACAGGCAAGATATTTTACAGACTGTTCCTACGTTTGGGTTTGACTGATATCTCCTCACAATGAGATCCAGATTAAACATTCTGACAGAAGTGTCCCAGAGCAATGCTGTGACCTTCTCAGGGAACCATGTTAGGAAGCACCTGCTATGAGTTCATCCCATTACTGGTGATACTGACTTTGATCACTTGGGTAAGCTGGTCTCCACCAGATTTCTCCACTGTACAGTAACTATTCTTTCCTTTATAATTAATAGATAGTCTGTGGGGAGATACTTTGAGATCATCAAAACCCTGTTTCTCATCAAAGTTTCACTCAACCAATTTTCACATCAATTGCTGATTTTCCATCATCCCTTCTATGTTTATTATGTGTCATTCTATTTTATTATTTCTGATTAATTTTAATTCTATAATTATTAGTTAGCACGTATATTCCCCTACTTATCTTTTTACTTGTCAGTATGAACTCATCGATTTTTATTCAATGTGTTGTAGTCTATTACTATCATTATTTATTATTATGCTTAAACTGACCCAGATTAACCAGACCAGTAGGAGCCCTTTCAAGCTGGCACTTCTGTCCTTTTGATCTGTCTCCATCAATCTTTGAGCACTTCATACTTTCTAGCAAAATAAGAGGTTTAGAAGCACTTTTGGCAAAATAATTACATGTTTCCATTAACTGTAGCCACAGAAAAACACCACTGTAGTCAGCTTCCCCTTTGCAGGCCCTCACCCTGAAGGCTCATGGATGCAAGAGAAGGTGCTAAGCCAGGCAAGGATATCGATAAGTATTGGGTGGCAGAAGCATCTGCATGGGCTTAGGGGTTGGGGGCCATTGAATAGAAAGAAAATGTACTTATTCCACTTATTTCTTATTCAAGCATCTTTGAATGTTCTTTGTCATAGTCTTATTTCACTTTCTCCATTCCCGCCACACAGAAGAGAGGCAGAAGAAAAAAAAATAATCAGATTCAAAAAGAATCACGGGTTTTAGATACACAGCGCTCATACCTCAGCCACCAGTGTGCACCAACTGCAATTATATCAAGCATCTTTGCACCAGGAGGTAAAAGCAAGGGGCAGCAACACAGAATGTGGGTGGGTTTCAGAGTGGACTGTGCGTGTAGCCTCAGACACTTCCCAGTTAGCCCACCGTGTAATGGAGTGGAGAAGACATGAATTCTGAAGGGAATGTGAAGGGAAGTTAATATTACACACTTAAATTTAAATTCCCATTCCCCTATCACAAAGGGTTAAGGTGGCTAAACTGTTCACTCATAAACAAGAAGGTTAAAAGATTTATTTTAACCACTAATCCCTCCTTAGACCTTAAAGGAAGATAATAGTGTGAGTAGAGGATCTAATTCTGAAAATTTTGCCTTAAAAGCACATTTTCCTAGTAGATTACATGATCACTGTGTATTAATCATAATACAGAGGAATTACACCTTCTCTTGATTGGAGGTAGCAACACAAACGGGACTTCAGTCCTGGAAAGCTGAGTTCTCCCTAATACCTACTGAAAAGGGAGGGGAGTAGTAAGTTAGTCACAAATTCAGCTAGAAAATCAAATTCGGCAAACTATGAATAAGTTGCCTCAGGGACTTTTCATAGATGGCCTTAAATCTGAGTTTGCCAGATACGGACCTTACCCCTGGAAGTGGGAAAACACAATATCCCAAGTCTACACACGTGATGACAGACTTGAAAGAGAAATAAATTATAGCCATAATAGCCTTGATTTAATCTTTTGGGCATGGTTAGACAGAGTACATGAAGTAAGGCCAAAACATGTCCTCACATACCTCATAACAAAGTAAGCCCTTTTATTTTTGCAATAGACATCAATTTTATGGCTTGGTTGGACACTACCACCCTCACCCCTCCGCTTCGAGAAGAATTTCCCCTCCACTGAAATCCAGACAAGGCAGGAGGGGGTGAGGAGAAGCAAGAGGCCACAAGAACCGAATGGTCCAAACGTGCCCTTCACCTTCGGTTATTTGGAAATGTGGTGACTTTAAAAAGGAATTCAGAAATAAATGTGTGAGCCTGTGGAAAGTTAGCCCCGACAGAATGTGTGAGGGGTCTCCTGGCACACAGAAGGTGTCTGATAAAGTGTGTTCCAGAGCAAAGCTAAAAATTAAATATTTGAGAATGTCATCCAAAAGCAAGGGGAAAAAGCCAAATGGCTGGCAAAAACACAGCTGAATCATGAAACTATACACCAGGCTGCCAAGTTGCAGAGAATACTCTTAGGTACAATTTACTAAACCAACTAAATCCGAGGCAGCCATAAATCACAGATGAATGTAGATGTTGGTGGACTCTGGAGTCACCTCTAAGCCTGTTAAAACTTTAAACACTCTGGCATCTGATAGCCTGAAAGGTTGAAAATAGTGCTGTGGTGAACTGATTGAAGAAGACATCGTGTGTGTGTGTGTGTGAGAGACAGACAGACAGACAGACAGAGAGGTCTACTGCTCGGCCCCCGTTCTACCCTGCTGGTCCTGCCTCATTCCTCAGAAAATAAATGAAAATGCCTGAGGAAACAACCGCATGGTGGCCGTGGAAAGTGAAAACTGCTCCAAGGACAAAGGTGCATCAGAGCTGTTGAAGTCATGGAGCTGTCACTGATCTTTAGAAACAAGACGCCTGAGTCAGGAGCTCCCGTTAGGGTGATGCATAAGGGAAAGCAAGGGAGAGTGTTAGGTTAGGAAACCAGCTCCTACGCTCCCATCCCAAACTGATGAGTCTCCGCCGCTGGGCTGAGAGGGAGACGCTGCTTCCACAGCCTTGGGTGTCCTCACACTCAGAGGCGTGGCTCTGTTCCTTGGAGAGGCTCTGTTTGCCTCAGAACAGCAAGGGTGATTTGGGCCCCTATTAATGCTGTGCTTTAAAGTTACAGAAAGCTGGCATGCACATTAAAATGTTTAAAGATCCAACTCTTCTTAAATGTTGAATCTTTTCTTCTTAAATATGTGCTTAAAGAACCCAAAATGTAACTCCTAAAATACTGCCCAAAATTCAGTCCAGTGGTGAAATGATGGGATCTTATTTGTCTTAAGATGATCATGAGATGGAAAAGAAAGTGGGCGAGGGGCAGACAATCTGACCCATTAAGTGCCTTTACAGGGAGCACATTCATGCATCGAAAACTTCCCCAAAGGCCTTCCTTTCAAAAGTCTAGGCTGGGATTCTGGCACATTTGCTGAAGGAGCAAGTATTGTCTTCTCAAAACTGACAAATGAGAACATAAATAATCCGGTAGAAAAGATAGATGAGGCTGACTGATGAACAAAGAACTCCAAACACAACATAAATGATATGTATTTAATTTCATGGCAAAAGAGTAGAGACCTGAGAGTCAGACAGAATCCCAATTGTACCACTTGCTGGCACTGATGACCTTGGGCAAGTGACCTAACTTCTCTGTGCCCCAGTTGTCACATCTGTAAAATGGGATAATCAGAAAAATACTGGTGTTAGTCAGGGTTCACCAGACAAACAGAACTAGTAAGATGTGTATGTATCCTATTTCTAGACACAGAAGGAGATTTTAAGGAATTGACTCACACAGTTACAGAAGCTAGCAAGACAAAGTCTGCCAGGTGGGCCAGCAGGCGGGAAACTCAGAAAGAGCCAGTGTTGTAGTCCACGTCTGAAGGCTGTCCACTGGCAGAATTCCCTCTTGCTTGGGGGAGGTCTGACTTTTGCTCTATTCTGGCCTTCAGCTGACTGGATTATTATCATTCTTATTAGGTAAAGAGAAATGAGAGCCAGAGGAACCACTTTAATGACTTTCCAGGAGAGAGACCCATTCTTCTCCCAAACAGTTGGGAAAGGCCTCACAAAGGCATGGGAGGTTTCAGAAAGTGTGGGCAAAAGGAAAGAGGGCCTGGAACACTCTGGGACTAGGTGTAGCTTGGGGGAAAACTGCCTAGGAGCAGAGGAGATTGTTTGGGAATAAGAGGAAAGGGTGAGCCCCTCAGGCCTCCTCGAGGTGTCACTGGAGGCCTCTCTAAGACCTTGGGGGTGGGGTTGAGTGAACTGAGTGAGGGAGCATAAGATGACTTTGGCAGAAAAGTTGTCTTTTTCAAAACGGGGCCTTTTAAGAAGAGATTCCAACACTCTCATGAACGAAGAATGACCGTTTTGTCCACTGCCCTTAAGGACTTACAGAAATGAAGAGGAAGGTGTATAACAGAGTTGAAATATAAGGTTTCTTGTGTAGGATGTTGAAACTGCCTGCAGGTAGATCCCTGTAAGGAGAAAGCTTGGCCCAGTGGGAGAGTGGCAGAAAATTAAGCAACTTCTTTCGAGAAGTGACATTTCCATTCAGTGCTTTTCTGTACTGTGCTTCTAATCTGTCATTTTCAATAAAGCTACTCTTCTGAACTTACACCATTAATAAAGTCAGACACTAATTTATTCTGCTCAGTCAGAAGGTTCAAGCATAACACTGCATGTTAGACAGTGACAAATTATGTTATTGCAGCCTACCTCCAGTAGACATTCATTATTCAAAAGAAAAAGAGAGGAAGAAAGTTAAGTTATGCAATCAGGGCACCCACAAATCCCCACACCTGGGAGGTTAGGAGCCGGGCATTCAGACCAGGAATTAAGAATAGGTTGCAAAACCACTTTTAATTCAAGACCAAGAAGACTCCCTCCTGGGACATTACTTCAACCCTTGTCTCTGCAGTTTTTTGATTCAGCTGAAGACTTTTCCCTTGTGGAAACCACACACATTTTATAATAGGTTTTAGTGAAAAAATCAAATTCTTTTTACATAAATAATTTTAGTCAACTCTGTTTGAATTCATCTTCTCATCAGCCTTATCCCCTCAGTATCTTAGTAGTAGAAAGAAATGAACCCTGATCTGAGGCCCACCAGGTGCCTGAAGAAGTGCGTAGCAAATGAAAGAAGCGATGACCTGGCATCCATATATCACTGTTCAGACTCAGGAGTGGTTATAATCACCTGACCTGTATTAATCTTGCTCACATCTGCCTCGACTGCTTTGAAAATTCTCATGTACCCAGGCTAGAAGACGAGGAGGCAAAACCGTCTGGATGAAGGTAACCACTGCTTCTCTTTCCAGCTTCCCTGAAAAAGTAAAAAGCAATAGAGCAAGGTCAAGTTTACTTCTATTCATTGTGTATTTATCAAGCATCTATCGTTGAAAGATTACAAGATATGCAAGATGTAACCATTGAATGCTTTCAATGGGCTAGCCACTTCTGTCCATTAACTCAGGAGGAAACAAGATCCTTTTCTTCAAGAAACTGGATATAAAGATACTAGATTCCCCCCCCCACCACCGTAAATTGTTAAGCAATAAAACATATGCAAGTAGCTGCCCTAACAGATAGCAGAGATGACATGTTCAATAGGATTTCTATAGATAAGGAGATGGGGGAGTGTTCGGAGCCTTCAGAGCTGAAAAAAATGTAGGGCTTCAGCTGACTTCCAGAGATGAGTAGGATCTGGATGAGCAGCAAGGAAGGGGTATTCAGTCTTGGTGGAGGGAAGGCAGTGGAGTATTCGGGCTTAGTGGAGGAAGGTTTGGGACCCTTCCAGGACCCCCCAGGAGATGGCCTGCCTGCACAGAGAGTGTATATTGGGGAACAGTGCAGGACAAGAGTGAAGAGATCATAGGATCACATTGTTATCAGACTGCTTTCTGGGGAACCCCATACTTGCTTTTTTCCCTTGCCAAGATCATAGTCCAGCTGAATCACTATGGTGACTTAGAAAAACTGGCCCAATGCCCAGCACATAATAGGTGCTCAATAAATTAATAGCCCATATGCTTTGCTGCTGTCCATTCTCCCATCACAGTGACCCATTCAACAGCCATTATGACTACGGATTTGAGATGAAGGGGTGGGTCCAACCTTGAGAAGCATCTCACTTGCCTTGGCTACCACACATTTGTAGTTTGGGTTGAGTGTGAGACATGACCAGATGCCACCTATATTCAAGTTTTTGTTGTAGGTGATGACAGAACCTGAAATCTTTCAGATATTTTTTTCTTGAGGCTTTCAGAAAACCAGGAATTGTATTTCAGAAAATAAAATACATACTCCCCTCGCTGGTGCCAAAATCCCTTGTGAGAGTAAGGTGGGGGCCTGGTTTAATGATGGAAAAAAAATCACCAATAGGTTATTACTCTTACTATATGTTCTCCAAAAACAAAATCAAGAAAAGGGTGACTGTAAAGCCATATCTGGAAAAGGAAAGCTCAGAACTTAATAAAGCAGTTCAGCTTCAGAGAACCACCCTGGTGTTACTTCAGTGGCCGCTTATGCAGAGGTGCATCAACTGCCACATTCCCCTCCCCAACCTGGGTAATCATGGAAGCACAAAACGGAGCCTTCATCTTGGCTTTCTGAGAAACCGAGATGCCAACTCACAAAGGACATACCACGTGTATGAGAAATAAACATGTGCTGGGTTAAGCCAGTGAGATTTCTGGGTTGTTAACGTGGCAAAACCTGGCTTGTTCTGACTAAGACAAATATCTAGAACAAAAACAGGAAACTATGGAAGGAGAATAACACTTCAAAATGTGTAATAAGTATTAAACTCTAAAATTTACAATGTATTATTTCATTTTTATAGGGAAAAATAGTGTATCACTGTCTGGTTCATTTCCTTTCTCCCTAATACATATACCCATAAAAGCTTTAAAACAAATAAGGTACAATATTAGCATTCTTCAGAAGGATGGTTATATTTTAATTAAATTGATCATGCATGAGATTAAAAAAATACTGTCTGTGTGCATTCCATTAGCCTATTCTGGAGACAGATAATAATAATAGCTAAAATATTGAACACTTAATATGTACTAAGTACTTTGCCAAGTGCTTTATATATACTATTGTGTCAAACTCTCATTACAACTCTGTTGTCTCCATTTTATGGATGAGAAAACTGGAACTCAGAGAGGTTATGTCCTTGCCAAGGGTCACACAGCTGATAAATGGTAGAGTGGAGATGAATCCAGAGTGTGACCTCAAAGCCCACCTGCTTAAGCAATATGCTGTATTATCTCCTTGTTTTTCCCCAGCCCAGACAGGCTAAATGGTTCTCCCAAGGTCACAAAGTTCACTACCAGGAGAGCCTCAACTGAAGTCTAGGTTTTTTCTTCTTCACTGCCCTATCTCACCCCAGCCTCTCCCCTTGTCTTTATCTCCTCTTCTCTGCCTATTTCTCTGCCCTATCCAGGACTCCATGTTAGAATCCTGGGTTTTTCTAGCTCCAGGGGAGAACACTTCTAAGAAAATTCATAACACTATCTTTCTCTACTAAAAAATGGCCATAGCACAGATATTGGTGGCTGACTGAATTTAGCAAGATCATCTCACCAGTCACCTCCAAGTTCATCACCTGCTTTTTCTATTTACATATTTTTATAATTATTTAGCTTCCCAGGTGATTCTGATGGGCAGTCAGAATAGGAAACACCCAAAGAGAAGGTAAACATTGAGTAATATAAGTTGGCCCATCTGCTCCTCCTGTGTAGAGACTGTTCCCACACCAGCGACTGAGGGACTGGTTTGACTTCACTCTGGAAAAGGATAGCTCCCTGCAGTGCCCTCAGCTTCCATTTTGAGGCAGCGATGATGCCGCCAGCCCCAGGAGTGAGGTCTGAGGAAGGAAGGAGGGGAACAGCATGCACAGGCCCATCGCCCTATTTTGTTTGAACTGTCCGACGTCTAGTTCCAGTCAAGGACGTGAGGTAACGCTTCTTGAGAACACTCTTCTTAGGGGGCAGTTTTAAGGGTCAGGTACACCTTTGGAGAATTCCTGACTTCCTCAGCATTTCATTCCAAACGGCATCTTCAGCTGAAGACAGGGAAGCGGCAGAAAGGAGAGGGTAGGTCTCCGTGGAAGCCGGCTGCAAGCCAAGGCCGGAGGAGAGGCCGCCAGGTTGTAAACATTTCCATGGCTCATCATGGCAAAGGCAGACAGTGTGGCCACAGGGCCCTGAAGTAGCTGACATATCCTATCCCTCAACTTTTTAGCTGTTTTATTTCCTTTCAGACTCAGAAAACTTGGATGGGGCCGAGGAAAGGTGGGAGAATCAAGTTCTCAGCTTACAGGAGAAACTTAGGGCCTGAGAGGCTTGTTTGGGGAGAGGGGAGGACACCCCAGTTCACTGACCAGCAGCCACCCACACCACCACCGGCAGGGACTCCTCATCCCAGGCCTTGACAGATACCCCAGGCCTGCAAGCCAGCAGAAGCACAATGGCCACCTCTCAGGCTCACGAAGCTGAAGAGAACTTAACAGACTCAGTGCCTTGCTTTCAAAATCAGAGACAAATTCCTAAGGGTGAGCTAAGAAAGGGAGGAGGGATAAACAAGAAAAAATTGTTAAAAAAAAACAAACCCATGGTTTTGTTCCCTTGCCTCCACGTGTATGAACCAGCAGTGTGTGAATTCCCAGCAGAACTTCTCCCTCCACAGCTTTTTTTTTCTTTCCACCTGAAGGTTAACAAATCTGAGCCAGGTTTTCTCTCTTCTTTCCCTGGAGAAAACAGAAAAAAAACCCTGTGTCCTGCATTTTAAAACATCTGGTGGGGCCAGGGGGAGAAAAAAATGCAAGGGCTATATATAATTTAACTTACCTTTTGGGATAGTTTTTATTACACTTACTTTCTTGGATACACAAAAAAGTTTGGCATTTCCCCCATTAGTTAATGGGTTCGGAATTTTATTAATCAATGTCTAAATGTTCATAAAATAATGCCACCTTTTAAAACCAGAGGCAAGGACTATTTCCAAATGCTTCCAGTCAGAAGGAATAATATTAAAATGCAGGTTGCATATGTGCTAAAACAAGTCTTTGGGGAGTGGGCCATAAGCTCTCAATTATCTCAATCACCTCCAGAACCAGAGATCAAGGCCAGAAATGCACCTGAGGACTGGGTCTGCAGGGCCCTCAAGCCACCTAGCTGAACTCCTCACTTCCCTCCATCCATGCGCCACTGGAAACCCACCTCTAGGCCAGCCCTCAGAGCACTGGGGCATTATCACTCATCTCCAGGGAGTGTGTTGATGGTCCTGGGTGGTTCTTCGTGGAGATTACATGCCCTTTAGATGCTGGGAAAGTTGAAAGTGTATCTTACGTATATATTTTTTTCAGAATACTTACTCCCTCCATCATTTATTTTTTTTTTTTATTTTTTTTTTTAATATAATTTATTTTATTATCATTAATTTACAATTACATGTGCAATATTACGATTATTAAACTACCCCTTCATCAGGTCCCCACCACCAACCCCATTACAGTCACTGTCCATCAGCGTTAGTGAGATGCTATAGAATCACTACTTGTCTTCTCTGAGCTGTACTGCCCTCCCCGTGCCCCCCCAACATTACATTTGCTAATCGTAATGCCCCTTTTACCCTCTTATCCCTCCCTTTCCGCCCATTTTCCCCAGTCCCTTTCCCTTTGGTAACTATTAGTCCGTTCTTGGGTTCTGTGAGTCTGCTGCTGTTTTGTTCCTTCAGTTTTTTTCTTTGTTCTTATACTCCACATATGAGTGAGATCATCTGATACTTGTCTTTTTCGGCTTGGCTTATTTCACTGAGCATAATACCCTCTAGCTCCATCCATGTTGTTGCAAATGGTAGGATTTGTTTTCTTCTTATAGCTGCATAATATTCCATTGTGTATATGTACCACCTCTTCTTTATCCATTCATCTACTGATGGACACTTAGGTTGCTTCCATTTCTTGGCTATTGTAAATAGTGCTGCAATAAACATAGGGTGCATCTGTCCTTTTCAAATTGGGCTGCTGCATTCTTAGGGTAAATTCCTAGGAGTGGAATTCCTGGGTCAAATGGTATTTCTATTTTGAGTCTTTTGAGGACCCTCCATACTGCTTTCCACAATGGTTGAACTAATTTGCAGTTCCACCAGCAGTGTAGGAGGGTTCCCTTTTCTCCACATCCTCGCCAACATTTGTTGCTGTTTGTGTTTTGGATGTTGGCCATCCTCACTGGTGTGAGGTGATATCTCATTGTGGTTTTAATCTGCATTTCTCTGATGATTATTGATGTGGAGCATCTTTTCATGTGCCTGTTGGCCATCTGAATTTCTTCTTTGGAGAAGTGTCTATTCATGTCCTCTGCCCATTTCTTAATTGGATTATTTGCTTTCTGTTTGTTAAGGTGCATGAGTTCTTATATATTTTGGATGTCAACCCTTTATCAGATACGTTTTTTATGAATATATTCTCCCATACTGTAGGATGTCTTTTGTTCTACTGATGGTGTCCTTTGCTGTACAGAAGCTTTTCAGCTTGATATAGTCCCACTTGTTCATTTTTGCTTTTGTTTCCTTGCCCGGGAGATATGTTCATGAAGAAGTCACTCATGCTTATGTCCAAGAGATTTTTGCCTAT